>CM036938.1:51472021-52007021 GCA_020800305.1 Porphyrio hochstetteri | reverse complement strand
GTAGTTTCTTTTCCCTTTTCTTTGCCCTTAAACTCTACAGAAGTGTTCCTTTAAAGGTTAAGCAAGTAATGAAACGTGCACGTTATGTGGAACCTAGTGTTTCTTAAACAGCGTTTTTTTCTACTGATATGGAATATGCCTGAAGAGAGTTATTTATAGTTACTGAACTGGCTTTGGGAGAAGACACAGTCCTATTATATAGGTCTATTGGTCACCGAGTCGAGGTAATTCAGAGTGAGGGTTGATACTGTCAGCCACAAGTTGCTGTCACACTATCGCAGCTGTTCCGTTTCCATCAAAGAGGATTTGCAGTGATTCAAGAAGATACAAACTAGCCGAAATCTATTTCACAGTTGGTTACGCAATGAAGAGTTTTCTGGGGTGAATGTTGCTTCCTGCGTGTCACTGTGTTTAATAGTTAAGTGAAACTTAAATAAAACAATTCTAATAAAAGGGAGAGGAACATGTAAGTGAAGACATTTGTGTCCATAGAGGAACTTGAACATAAAGTGCTTAGGACGTTCTTTTAGCTCATCAGAACGTAACTTAGCAGTATTTTACTACAATCTATATACCTCAGGGCAAATGTAAACTGAGCATGAAAGCCATCCACCTTTCAATGTTACAGTGTTTTAGGTGTTGTCAATATATTGCCAAGTTTTGTGACCTGTGTCACTGTTAAAGTGTTAAAAATCTACCGAACAGCGTTAAACCCAATATAAACTTGAGACACCTCTGAAGTACTTTTAAACTGAGTACCGTACCTGGATTAATTTTGGTAATTTTCCTTTAGCTGCATGCACTTTATGCATCTAGAAAATATGTACAGGAATATATATGTAATCTATTTACAACCATTACGGGAATTTTTTAGAGATCTAAAATAATAGCAGAAAGTATTAATTACATTCTAGTTATTGAATTTTAGAACTTCTACAGCATGGTCCCATGCCTTCATTTAGTGTGATTTGGATAATTTGCATACAGATCTCGTACCTACACGATTGCTTAAAGTTGTAGGTTTTTCTGTAGGTGGCACTCCTACCTACAAGTCAGTACAATGCCAGTGCTACAGCATTTTGGCATAGAGGGGATGAGGGATATCATTACTATTAATCAATGGTTTTGATGTGTATAATACTGGCTTATTAGATACAGGAGCTTTTGCAATCATAGCACTTTTTAAAAATTACTATTACCAGTTTTCCTTGTTTATCTTTTAATATCCCATTGCAGCTCAGTCTGTTACATAATTACCAAATATTAATAGCTTACATGTGTACTGTATTTATGTTTCTGTAGCTGTTACTAAGGGTCTGGACGCAATTGTTTTAGGAACCTATTTTAAGCCACAGGAAAGCAAGGGAGAGCGATTCCTTAGAAAGCTTACAGTCTCACATCTTTTCCATTTTGTTGGTTGAAAACTTTTGCCAGTGGTCAAAAGGTTGATTCACACGCTAAGTGAAATTGTTAGTGGTAGTATTTCAGAGCATGAAGAGATTTCTGCATATTACTGCTATATCTATTCCTGACATACAAGACATTCTGCATGGTAGAATGTTATATCCAGTAACTTTGATAGATGTATGATTAACAGCTATGTTTGAGTTTAGCTGAACAGTATCAAAGATAATGGAACCATATGGAGATAAAAGCTGATTTTAGACCTAACATCTGAAGTTCTTGCAGTGTTTTAGCTTCTTTGTCACATTTATCCTTGTTGGCTAGTGTAATTGCCACTGGTAACATTATGATACCTCATTAGAAGTTCAGTGGTCATCACCCAGAGCTTACTACGTTTTTTTATTTATTTAAGGTCACCATACCAATATTTATGAATATGATAAGATTGATGAAGAGCATAAGACAACCAGAGCTGTTTGAATACATGCATACAAAAAAAAAATCAAGAAGTCTTGTGAAATTTTGTGTTTTGTATGCTGTTAAACTCTAGAACTCCATGCTTGAAAGTCTTTCAGTATCAATAGGAGGCAAAGGGAGTCTATTAGGCCGTTATTGTAGAACATGAGAAATTGCTCATGAGGGAAGGCTTGGAAGTTGACAATTCTTAGTTTAATACTGGAAATTTGGGACTCAGAAGTACAGAATCTGCCTCACAAACATACAAAAGTTTGGTCCAGGTTTACAATTTTAAGTTTATTATAATTTTTTGTTATGTTTATTTAATTGCAATTACAAATGTATTTAAGGTCCTAAATTGCATAGTCAATTATCAGATATAGATGTCCCATAGATTTCTCACAGGTATAGTTTATTTGCTTTGGCAAGAAGGATAAAATCTGAAGGTGAAATAATTCTTTCTTTTTGTTGTGAATAAAAGGAAAAATCACTAGTTTCTGTGATGCCAATTACTTAAAACTAGAGTTAGCCTTCATGTAATTGTGTCTTTTCTATATTGCATTGCAGAGATGGTGAATTGAGTTTGAGTAGATTAATAATCAATAGCTCTGATAAAATAATTCGAAAAGGTGATTCCTCCATCTTCCAGCATGCTGTAGAAGGTTGGAAAATCAATTCTTCTTTGGTACTGGAAATAAGGTGAGTGTCTTAAATAAAAAGCAGTTCATACTATAATTATTTTTATTAATTTCATATGACCTACAATTATTTGCATTTTAAATATTGTCTATAATTCTTATTGTCTTGAAAACAGTAATTTGATTTATGCTTTGCAGGTGGATGTTTCATAACTGTACATATTAGGATGTTAATTTTAATGCAACTAAAGTACATTTCACTCCAAAGTAATTTATTTTATTTATTCCTCATAAACATAAATAGAATTATTTCATCTGGCTGTTTCAGTCAGACTTGTGCAGTCAGTATCTGCAATTTGCATGCCCACATCTGAGCTGGTTTGTCTAGAACTCTCTTTCAGTCAGTGGTGAGAAACTGGCAGTTTTGGGACATGATTTCCTCTTATCTTAAAGGTCTGAAATAGGACAGATGGAAGTACCCTGAACATACCAGTTCTTCTGCCTTAACTACAAAGGGAGCTTAGGCAGATAACGTAGATATAGGAGCCCAGAGCTAGGACTTGGGTGCTGTGAAACCAGCCTTGTCTGTGGTTGGTCCAAATCACAAGGTCCGGTGTTAACAACACCAATATCTTACAAAGTTTTCTTTCCTGCAACTAGAGAGGCTGAAAGCAGCCTTAGATTCATGCTGAAGGGGGGAAACAGCAGCATTAGAGTGATACTTCTGATGTTCCTTAGTAGTTACAGTGGAGTTACTCACCTTGTGGAGAAGAGAAAGCAGAAGCCTCTTAGTGTGTTTTATTGTCATCATATCTTCCTTGCCTTAATCAGGAAAGTGGCCAGTGAGAGAAGTGTTCAGGGCATGGGCTGGCAGTGCAGAGGTCTAGGAGTGTCACATTCTGTGAAAAATTATAAAAAAATAGCTATTTTATCAGCAATCATTTAGCAAAGTGGGCTTGATTTTCTGACTATTAAGAAGTTGAATAGGAATTAGATCAAATTTTCTATGTCATTTCCCTTTGGCTTTTTAAAATTAAACAACAGCTTATAAAACCCTTGAACAGGCAATGTCTCCATGGAAGAAAACATGCCTTCAGTGAGGAACTTAGACTTTTTTTTATGATGACTGCTATTTTATGTCCTTGATTTTAAAATTAGCAGAAGATATGGGTAGCTCAGAAATGTACAGAGCTGGAGTACAGAACTGATGTTCTGGAAGCCTTGTACTATGTTGGACATAATGCAGTCCTGCTATGAAAGCCAAGGAAAGGCATCAGGGATGGAAGGTGTGGCAGGATTTGGGTAGACAATAAAATACTTAAGAGTGTACAGCTATGTCTCAGCTGCCTGGCAAATTCTCTGTGGGAAACTGTCCCCACTCTGACTGCGCAGACAAAGGGACACAAGAACACACCTCGGTTTCCTACTGGGAGATTGTCCCAGAGTGCAGCTAAGGTGCAGCCAGGAGTGGGGTTTCTTCCAGGAATATCTGTTCGGGAAAGATAAACAGATTTTCTGTATCAGTAACAGAATGTAAATTTTATATGTGTTGAACCAACAATTTAAGTTTGAGAAATACTGGACAACTTCAGAAGAATACTGTTGGAATTTCAAAGCATGGGTTACGGTTCTGACAACTAGGACAAAACAGCACACTGTTTTACTTGTGAAATAAACTGGTTAGGAAGCCACTGAGTGGCTCTAAGTAGAGACAGCTAACTTTTCAGACATTTTGTTGAAAAATTGTCATATTTCACAACCATTTAAAACCAGTGCACCTTGTTGTTCAGGCCAAACAACAAACACATAAATTATTACAACAACTTTTTGATTAAAATTAAAAGAGAAAATTAAGCTTGGGTTATGGTCATTTTCCACGTGCTTCAAAAGCAAAATACATCAATCAGACAAAGAGGTAAAGGGTAGAGAATGGTTTAGATTTTTTAAAGCCTGTTAACGCATGTATATCCTCTCATGATATACGTGAGTTTCAAAGGCAGTTTTTTTCTTTCTGTTGGCCAGAAAAAAGGTAATTTTATAAATTACTAATGTGCTCTTAAGATGTATTATGATGTATTATGTATTAAGATGTATTATGATGTGATTATGTGGTGGCTTTTAAAAATTGCACAGCTACAGGGTTTTTTTTGTCTCAGTAGTACAATGAAGAAAAGCATGTATTTTGTACACTTGTTTAAGCAAGTTAAGGTTTTGCTTTATCAGCATATTCTCTGTACAGTAGAGACCATAAAGATGAGGTTATTTATATGTCCACATTACTAATCTTGTTTTGAGATGAAATACCATCATGAACCACATGTATTTTCACTGAACCAGTGAAGGGTTTTATTATTAATGTGAGTTAAGGCCAAAATCTGACATTAGTCACTGACAGACAATCATATTCTTTTGAGAAATCTTATTTGCTAATGTGCATAGCATATTCAGTGATGGTAGTCAGTGTTGAAAGAGGGAAGTTTGTCATGCCTTTCCTTGAGGAAGCCCCCCATGATATGTGTTCCCCTCTGATGCTGACTAAACAATGTGCATTCTTTTTTCACTTTCACAGGTGGTTTTCTACACATATTTCTACCCTGTCACAGCAGTAAGAAGCATCTTAGCTGTAAATATTTTTACACTTACTTACAGACCTATTAGGACTAACTTCAAATGTGCCTAGCAATCTCCTAGAGTGTTCATATGGTTCAACTAACTGTTCAGCCCTCCAAAGTACATTACATGCACTCTGAAGACTGTGAAGATGATACATTATTATATTATGATGATTATTGCCAATGTTAATGTGAACAGTGGTGGTCTGGTGGTGTGAGGTTGACCATAGCAAATAACTGTAAGAAAAAAAAAGAAAAAGTTAGTGCCTATTGAAAAATTTATTAAAAGTTACCAATTCTTAGCAGTGGGAAATAATTAATGAAACCACTAGTGTACAGCATAAAGACATTTCATAAAACTTATACTCATTCATTAGTGGTACCTACTTTTGTGACTTACGTCAGCTTACCACCCACATTTGCTATTTTAAAATGTAGAAAATATTTGATAGCTTTGCTTTGTGTGAGGACTGATACCCATGATCAATGGTATGTCTGGACCTAGATGATGGCTGGCAGCTTGTATATTATGCTTCTACTTCTTTTTGATTAAATATGGGCCTTTATGTTGGAAAGAGCAGATTAAGGGTTTGAATTGCAGGCAGGCAAAATTAAAAAAAAAAAAAAGTGTTTCAAGGATGTATTTAGGTCTTGGCAATGTAACAGAGAACTTGATGAGTGGAAAATTTCCTGTCAGAAAACTCTGAGAAATTTTGAGATGTTAATAGCCTTAAAAAAAAGAGAGAGAGAGAGAAATAAAAAACTGCAACTTCCTCCTTAGAAGGTTTCAGATTATTATCATTGCTTATCTTAAAAGTTAATCTGAAACAGCTATGATAAATCCCTGCAATGCAAGCAGTAAATACTGAGCTGGCAATGAAGCCTTTGTGCTGAAGCTTTTTGAGCAAAATTTTTGGGCCAGTAGCACTGTTTCCTTCAGATATTCTGTGTCTTAAAGACATGCAAACTAGGGCTCTCTAGTCTGGTTTAGTCATAACAAAACTACAAGCTTTTTTGCCTGAACCGAAAAGTCAGTGTTAACTATCAGTTGGGGCGATTAACTCATTTGACTACTTTCTTTTGATGTGCTTAAATTCATGAAAAGCTGACATATGGCTGGCCTCCATGTAGTAAACAGTAGTTGACTCACACTTTGTTTAAAAGCCATCCTTTTCTTTTGCATGCCCACTGAAGATTTATGCCTGATTAGGACTGCTTCTGCTACTGAAGTGACATATCTGGTCAAGGGAGTTAGGTGCCCTGGAGGGCATGAGGAGGGCTAGAATGGTGACAGAGCCAGAAAGCAACTTCCCTGTAATACAACACTTAGGTTGGTGTGGTCTTCCATAGGCTGGGGAGTGCCAGAAACCTTTCCAATGGCTATTTGCAGTTAGGCATGTTTTTAACAAATCCAAATCTTAAGCAATTTTCAAAATTAAAGAGAAGAAAGTGAAGGAGAACCTGCAGTAACTTCACTGGGGTGGGAGTCTCTGGTGGGTGAGATGCCACTGGACATTTACATGAAGACTGTTCTATTCAAGTCAGCACTTAAACTGTTTAGTTACTGTCAAAGTGAACAAGACAGTATTTAGAAATCGGAATATTTATGGTTAGATGCCTTACCAAGTGAATTAAAAACATTTGGATATAAGTAACAATTGACCTCTCATAAATAAACAGCTCTTTAGAAAAATAACAAAATAATCTTTTGTTTTGGTAGCATGCAAAAAATCTTCCCTGTAGTCGCATGAAATGGACATTCAGAAACAGAATTGCACAGTATAGAACTGTGATTAAAAGTTCTAAAGTCATCTGAATTTATTAAACGTTTTCTTGTTCGGTCAATTTGCATAGAGAGACCACAGAAAGGAAATACAGAGAAAATAATTTATCACACTAAACTATTCATTTTTTCCCTTACTCAATCACAGAATCACAAGGTTGGAAAAGACCTTTAAGATTATCAAGTCCAACCGTTCTTGTCCTATGACAAACCATGTCCCTAAGTACCTCATCTACCCATTTTTTTAAACACATCCAGGGAAGGCGACTCAACCTCCTCCCTGGGCAGCCTGTTCCAGGCCCTGACAACTCTTTCAGGGAAAAAGTTTTTCCTAATGTCTAATCTGACCCTGCCCTGGCACAGCTTTGTGCCATTTCCCCTTGTCCTATCACCTGTCACCTGGCTGAAGAGAACATCACCTACCTCTCTATAACCTCCCTTCAGGTAGTTGTAGGTGGTGATAAGGTCTCCCCTCAGCCTCCTCTTCTCCAGGCTAAACAGCCCCAGCTCCCTCAGCTGCTCCTCATAGGATTTGCCCTCCAGCCCCTTCACCAGCCTGGTTGCCCTTCTCTGGACTCACTCCAGGACCTCCATGTCCTTCTTGTGGTGAGGAGCCCAGAACTGGACACAGTACTCGAGGTCTGGCCTCACCAATGCCGAGTACAGGGGCACAATCACCTCCCTAGACCTACTGGCCACACTGTTTTTGATACAAGCCAAGATGCCATTGGCCTTGTTGGCCGCCTGAGCACACTGCTGACTCATATTCAGTCTGCAAAATCATACACTATTTGGTCTTAAGTACCTGTTTCAGCACTGGAGGCAAACAGAGCTAGAGAACATAACTTCTTTGGGACAGGAGTGCTTTCAGTGTTATTTAATTAAAACACAAAACAAGAAGAAACTTCTGTGGCAACACAAGGTCACAGCCTGCCCTTGTAAATCACTACAGCTCCTGTTGGCCTCCTGAGGTGTCATTGGGGACTTAGTGTTTGCACATGGTTGTATTTGGCTTCAGTCTGATTTAAAGGGAGTTTCAAGAAAACCTCTTCAAGTAAAACAGGACTAGCTGGCAAAAAGTGTGCTTTACCTAGGTTGTATTCCTTGGAGATTTCAAAGGCTGAGAGCCACCTTCTGCCTTCAAAACGGGCAGTGTGAAGCAGTGTCAGAACTTGGTAGAGTTAAAGTAAAATAATTGGAAAAATACACTGTATAAAAACCCATGTGAATCAGAAAGTCTGTAGGAGAGCAATAAGAAGGATCTTCCATGCATGACCTGTCCAGTTAAAAAAAAATGTCGAATAAAAAGCTGTATGGCTTCTTAGCCTCAGGGAAATAATGGCTATTGCTGTGAGTATGGAATAGCCTGTCATTCACAGGCAGGGTGTGAGGGACAGTAACAGACTTAAGTTACTGTGCCCAAGAGCCAAGCTAGCAGAAGGAATATTGTGCTGCTGGTAAGGGTGAGGAAGCGCTGCTGTAGACTTGGCGGGGGGGAGGGGTGTTGCTGAGTCCCCACCATGGGAGGTAGTTAGGAATAGAATATATAAACATAGGATGGGGGTAATGTAGATAAAGGCACAACTTTAGTGGGGGCAGAGTGTGGACTGGGTAATCACTTTATCTGTTTCTGTGGGCCAGCTTCCTGAGTACTGAGGATGCGTTTCAGGGGCATACAGTCACAGCTGGGGTCCAGACAAGTCCAGATGCCCCAGCAGTCAGGATTTCTGGCACTGTGATGCTCAAAAAGAATGATTTTCCAAGGAAATGTGTTGGGAGGTCTTTTTTCAGTCTTCTTGAAGTCATAAAATTATTTGTAATCTTGCAAGTCAAACCTTTAAAAGTTTTTCTTCCTTTAATACACATGACTGACTGTCAGAGTTTTGTGTAGCTGGGTAGAGACCCATTGCTGACCAAGGCTGAGCCAATCAGCGATGGTCACAGCACCTCTGGGAATCACATTTAGGAGAAAAAAAAATACAGGCAGCTGCATTTTGCCACCAGAGAAGGGAGTGAGAAGAAGTAAGAAACTGTGCAGACACCAAGGTTGGTGAAGGGGGTGGAGGAGGCGCCCCAGGTGCCAGAGTGCAAGATGCCCCTGCAGGCCGTGGAGAAACCCATGGTGGAGCGGGTGTCCTCCAGCAGCCCATGAAAAAGTCCCAGACCCCACCTGCAGCCTGTGGAGAGGCCCCACACTGGAGCAGGTGGTGCTGGGACCCGTGTTGGAGCAAGACCCTGCCAGCACTTGCAGCCTATGGAGAGATAGAGACACAGAGATACAGAGATGAGCAAGGGAAAGATCTGGGCCAGAACAGGTTTGCTGGGGAGGGGTCTTGTGACCCTGTGGAGGACTGGCACTGAGAGACATCATGATTTATGACTGCCCACCATAGCAGTGACCCACGCTGGGGCAGCTGGTGAAGAGCTGAAGCCCTGTGGGAAAGGACTCATGTTGGCGAAGTACAGGAAGGACTGTGTCCCGTGGGTGGGACCCCACGGTGCAGCAGGGGGAGGGTGTAGAATGAATGCACCCCCGGGGCCAAGAAGGAAACCAACTTGTGAGAAACTGACCAAAACCCCCATTTTCCCAGTCCCTGCCCCTCCCTGTGCAACAATGGGGGGAAGAAGGGAGCAAAATCATGACTAAAGTGAAATCTGCTAAGAAGGGAGAGGTGGGGGGAAGGTGCTTTAAGATCTGGTTGCACTTCTCATTATCTGACTCCGGTGTCACTGTGTGTGCAGCACAGTGTCATAAATTAGAGAGTTTTCTTTCCTTTATTTTGTGTTGAGTCAGTTTTGCCTATGACACTAATTGCAGAGTGATCTCTCCCTGTCCCTATCTTGACTCCTAAGCCTCTCAATATATATTTTCTCCCCTGTCCAGCTGTAAAAGGGAGTGATAGAGAGGCTTTGGTGGGCATTTGGCCTTCATCCAGGGCTAAACCACCACACTGAGGCAGATGAGGGAGTTTGCTGTTGTGTAATAATTGTGTAGTAGAAAGACTACAGTACAAAATAAAACCAGAAAAATGCACTTAAGTAGAAAAATGTCACCTTGTTGCCCCAGAGAAATACATGCTTCCATCATTTGGAAAGCTGTTCAGGGACAATACTGTTAGATAACTTTTATCAGGTAACTGGGAATTGTAATTGGTGTTTAAATACTGAGAACATCTGTTTCTGTTCTTTGACAAAGAAAAATCCTAGGTCAATCCCAGATTCTTGCACCATGTTTCTATGGTTCATGTAAACATGTTGCAAACAGCTGCGTAGTGTCAGATGTAAGAGTGAGCCACCCCTGTCTCATCTGCACACAAAGGGCTCTAGCCACACCCAAGATACAGTTTTATTCATCAACACAAACCCACAAGTAAAACTGTTCCCTTAAACATTTTAGCATCAGGTAGCAAAAATCCTCTACTTCAAAGCTTTCTAAAAATCATGCTGGATTTTTTCTTTCCTCTTAATTGAGCTTATTTTAAGTTTTATATAGAGATGGATGTGGATTAGCACTGATTTTAAATTTTTTCATCATGTCTGTTTAATCAGAATAACTTTATACTATTTTCAGTGCTCTTTTTAGGACACAACAAAATTCTAAACAAGTTCAAAACAAATTCTAAACAAGTTAATAATTAACTAGCATTAAGACTGACTGAGACACTCATGTATGTACCTTCAGGTTTTTTGTCATATTGCTGAATAATTTTTCATTTATCACTTACATGGAAATGAGAAGTAATACTATCCCTTTAGAACAGATCAGTCAGTACGACAGAGAACCTAAACAAATAGCATGAACTTCTACATTCTTAATCATATTTCTTTCACTATTAAATGATGTCTGGACACAGTCATATGAATCAATTAAAATATTTTAATGTTAGCATATTACACATATCTTATAAATAACTCTTATGTGTACTGTAATACCTGTGCATATATTTAATTGAATATGCTACCGACAACTTCAGAAAATAAAATATTTTTAAATATGTGAGAAGCTACTCAGAGTCAGTGACTCACACATTTCAAAATTTTATTAAAAAATAAATTCCTAAGGTATTTTGGAATTTTCAGCTCTGTTAAATAAGTGATTGATTATCTGAGTCTAATTCTCTTCCACTTGAAACCCTTTGGAGGCCTTCCACAAACGTATACAAGCACATATATAGATAAATAAGCTTTGAGTTTAAGTAACCAAATTAATAGTGAAAGCCAAGTCATTTTTATCTTTTGTCACTATCTGCATAACTTCGTTGCCTTCCTTTATGGGTTAATACACAACATATTCTGTTCAGGTACAGTCATTGCTACTTGTTTGCTAACAGAAACAATAGTAGGCCTCTTCATGCTTGGTATCAGGGATGGGTGATTTAGATTACTAACATGAATCTTCTAGTGATCAGATGTGACTTTTCTAGTCAGATACCTAGGTTTCTGTGCATTTCATGATTTATTTTGCATTTTGAGATGTTTGTGCCTCACACATTATGTGTGAGTTGTGTTTCTCACATCAAAGTGCATGTGAAATGAGTGTCTGGATAGCTTAGTTGATGCTATAGATAATTTCTGATCCATTCATCTTGTCCTTTACAGCCACAGTTCTGGTAGCTCTATTCTTACGTAATGAATAATTGTAGGAAGTTTTAATACTGCTAGATTGGGAAATTCCTTCTTCCTAGCTCTTTTTCGTTTTGTAGCGATTTATATATATGTTGCAGAGTGCCCAAAACAAAGTTTATCAAACCCAGGGCACTTTTAAGTCCGTTTAACTTACAGGGTGAAGTGGAGTCTTCATCTTCCTTTCACGGAAATATTTTGCCTAGCCTTACCAAAAACTTTACACACCCAGGATTTTAACATTGTCTATCCTGCTTTTTTACTTGAGACCCTCATGAGCCTTAGCACAAGCTGTCTTTGCTGCGTTGCTGCTTAATTCATACATGACAGCCATAACAAACAGCCCAAGACATTCTTTCTTCACCCCTTGCTTTTTTTGTGTGTTTTAGTTTACAAAATAAGAGGAAACACTTGAAAAATATTTTTATCATGTTTCACTTCCCCTATGGCTTTTAAGGTCTTATGGTTTATTCCCTGTCAGTAGCTAAGCCTGATGCAGCCACTTGCTCATCCCTGCCCTTCACAGTGGGATGGGGAGGA
This sequence comes from Porphyrio hochstetteri, assembly GCA_020800305.1. Lineage (NCBI taxonomy): Eukaryota > Metazoa > Chordata > Aves > Gruiformes > Rallidae > Porphyrio > Porphyrio hochstetteri. The sequence goes on along the minus strand of CM036938.1, from coordinate 51,994,965 downwards.
GAATGAGAAAAAAAAATCCCAACCTCACTGGTTGAGATAAAGACAGTTTAATAGGATAACAAAGGAAAATAATAATGCTGCAATATAATAAAAAGCAAGTGATGCACAAATGCTCACCACTTGCAGAAAAAAACCCCCAAAACTCCCTTGTTCAATTTGTTTCCAAGCAGTGATCACGCCCCCCAACTGACTAACTGACTTCCCCAGTTAGATATGGAGCATGATGTTATATGGTATGGAATATCCCTGTGGCCAGTCTGGGACAGGTGTCCTGGACTATGTTCTCCCAGCTTCTGACAGGTCCTGACAGATAGTGATAGGCTGAAAAGTCCTTGATCTAATGTAGACACAAGAACTATCCTATCGACAACTAAACCCATCAGTATGTTATGAACATTATTGTCATACAAAATCTAAACCACAGTACTATAGCAGGTACTAGAATGCAAATTGTTTCTCAGCTGAAACCAGTTCATTAGGTCCCAGGTCTGGGATATTCTGTGTTAGAGGTTGCAAACTTTAGACATAATCTTCCCTCTTGAGGTAGTACCACAAGAACTGGCTGGTGAGCATGGTGTTCCCCCAGTTCATTTCTTTTCACCTGGGGGAGAAATATTTCCGCTTCATGTCTCTTGGTGTGTTGCAACTGTCAGGGTTGTATCTCTAGTTATCTTTTCTTGTTTTGCTCTGCTTTAAGGAAGTCCTGTTAAATAGAAGTCACATTCTCAATAAAATGCTTGTTTCAAATGCCACCTTTCTACTGCTGACAGCAGTAGAAAAGATAAAGTTACTGCTTTTCTTGTTTTAAGAGTTTCAGAGACAAAAGTTTCTATTCAAATTAACATACAGCTAACACCCTGCCCCAGTTCAGCATCCATACCTATTCCATAAGTGTATTGTACTTAAGTATGTGCCTAAGTTCAGATCTGATCTTTATACCTCTACAGAAACATACCTGCTCTGCAGAGCAGGGATGGACACAAGCTGGTGAAGTTTTGTTCATTTGCAATCCTGGGCTACCAGTGGCTCCTGCAGCTCTGGCCTAGAGTCCTTCCCAACTTTTTATATAAAGGATAATTGTATACTGAAAACTGCTTGACACTGCTAGTGCAGGTATCAGATATTACATAGCTGCATTGATTAAAAAGTGTCTTTTCCTAACATCTATTGAAAGTGTGTCAGTTTTTAGTTCCCTGCTCCCATTCCCATAGGCAGGTACAAATACCATGACTTAACTTCTTCCGCTGACATTTAAGCAGACATTCTTCTCCTGCTACTTCCTGTGGACTGGGAGCATACAACTGTTTAATTACCATAGTTGATTTGATCTGCAGCAGCTTGTTAAACCCTCATATCTTGATCATGTGTGTCTGAACACGTAGTTTAATCAGTTATTTCATTGCAGAGAAGCAAGATAAAGGATTAAACTAGTATGACTGAAAGTAATGATAGAGTTCTTGAGTGTTTCTCTGAGTTCAGCTAAGAACTTGACTAGACCATGAGATGCAGTAGTTAAATTTGCAGTATGTTTTTATGCTGATTTTTTTTAAATTGCCACAAAAGACTCTGGGTGTTCTTATTTTGACTTAGTTAGGATAACTTTGGCTGAACTTCAGTTAATTAAGACCAAGTTTATGGTTGAATATGTTGTTCTTGTGGTGAAATAAGAATCTATGAGAAAACAAGTCCATTCCTGAACCAAGCTGATTTGTGAGAGATAAGATCGTGGCAAAGCATTTATTTCCTAAATCATAAATACTTCATACATTTAACTTTAGTTCTACAGTGTTTCTGTGAAAACAATCTGCTTTGGTCCTTTTCCAAAAAAGTGTTTATTCGAGAGGTTTGTAAAATACTGAAGAATAGTATGCTTTCTAATTGCCAAAGTAATTTTCTCTTGGTCTCTCTGTGTCATTAAGCTCTATCACTGTAGTATTTACACGTTATATTCTAACCAATAATTGAACTCTGTCCTGACTGCTATGCTCTAACTCCATGTTAGAGCATGGGGAATGACCTTAGTCTACCTGACACTATCTGTCCTCTGCTTTACATTGTATGCTCTGTACTACAGTCTGTATTACAATCAGATAAACTCCATGTGAGTCATGACTATTGAGTTTTGTCTATGCATTTTTCTGCCAACCCAGAAAGAACATTCTTCGATTCCTGGATGCTGAAAGAGATGTTTCAGTGGTCAAAAGCAGCTACAAGCCAGGAGATGTAATCCACTATGTACTTGACAGGCGCCTCACCCTAAATATTTCTCGAGATTTGCACAGCCTTCTCCCTGAAGTTTCCCCAATGAAGAACCGCCGATTTAAAACCTGTGCTGTCGTTGGGAATTCTGGGATCCTTCTGGACAGTGGATGTGGAAAAGAGATTGATAGCCACGATTTTATAATAAGGTGAGTTTTCATCTGCTGTTGAAGAAACAGCCTGCTTTTTGGGACAAAAGTTGGAAGAAATGTTTTATTCTGAAATACAGATTTCAGGTATTATCTGAAATTAATCTGGAAGTGAAGGATATCCTTCACTCACTGATTTTCCAGATTTAAATACTACCCATATTTTTTAAAAGATTACTTTTACAGCGAAAATGAAACAGACCAAAGGAGAGAGATTTGTGCTATTTATTTTTGCTGCCTGCTGATTTTATTCCAGACAAAACAAATATTCATAAAGATACCATGGTAGAATAAATGCAAAATAATCTCTTAGTTCTTGGCCAGTAAAGATGACCATTGTAAATGACAACATTACAATACGTGGTAAAATTTCAGTGGGAGATATTGATGCTGAATCATGTGGTTGGCATTAATGTTATTGGAAGTAACACATCTAAATCCTTTCACACTGTTCTAAGAATGTGCCCCTGCAGTTTGGGCTAAAACCTTGATACGCTTCACTTCATTCTTCAGATACACCCAATGCCTTTGGACTTTACATATTAATAGGAAATAAAGAGGAACAGCTGGCCTCATTTGACAGCCTGATGTTATAAGGAAGGTTGGGAAAGAGATCCTTTTACTTTTGAAGCAGAAGTTTGTATTGGTTTGGCTTTAGAAGGAGTAAAGGGCAGAAAATGGAGGGGCAATGCTGACAGAAAACAATATAATAGTTGTCATTGTTAGTTATTTGCTTTTTGTTTTCTCACCTTGAATAAAGATGATGGCAAATAATATCAAAAGGATATGAAAAGAAAAAGAATAGTATTACAGTAAATAAATCAAAATGGGATATACACATGAAAATCACATTTTATTTGGAAGGTGAAACAACACCACCACTCTTCCATTTTCCTTATTTGTTTTGCCTATACCACTAATCTTTCATATTAGTATCCTTATTGCAAAAGGAATCAAAAAGTCAATACCTCATTTTAAAAATACATTAAGCCTATTGCATGCTTAATCTGTCAGAGATTAAATGTGATTCTTGTAACAGAACTCCAGAAAAAATAGGTACTAGATTTTCTAGATGAAAATTTTCTTTCAGAAGGCAAGGTGTACACTTAACTGTGCTGAATTTCTTAGAAGACATCTCCATGCTCTTCCCCATGTTTTCACCAGCCATGAACTGGGCGATAATATCCAGTAGGAGATTTTAACTAATTTAAGTCATGTAGAGTAAAGAAAATATTCTTAAAGAATTCTGTATTAAAAAAGAAGAATGGTGAAGTTTAATAGGACCATCAGGAAGTAACTATGGCTAGTCAGTTATTTAGACTGGAGAAGCCCAGAGGGGCTGTTGTGTCTCCATCTCTGGAGATATTCAAAACCTGCCTAGATGTTGTCCTGTGCAACCTGCTCTTGGTGATCCTGCTCTGGCAGGGCAATTGGACTAGAAGACCTTGAGAGGTCCCTTCCACCCCCTAACATTCTGTGATTTTGTGAACATCTCTCATACGCTGTATTACTAATTAGACTGATGACATTGTGGAAAATATTATTTCTAAGGTTTTGGGGAATAGAATACTTGACTTACAGTCTATAGAGAGTTTTAATAGAGTGAAATCTTCGGATTTACAAGTCACAGTCAGAACATCTTAGAAGTTCACATTTTATCTCATCAGTTGAACTATATGATATTTTTTACGTATATCTGGATAGGTGCATAGGTACATAATGTATCTTTAAATAGCAATGAATTCACCTGTATTTTGAGTTTAAGCAAACCATCCTACGGAGTTAGTTTCTTGCATTCCTTTTTTTCCATTCGAAAAAAGGTGTACAACGTCTCTCAAAGAACATTGATCCAACAGAGATGCATGATAATTGGAATGCTTCTGTTATGAAAAATGTTTAAAAATGGGAACCTATACCATAATAAGCATGCTGCAAGCCAACATAAAATTCTGTCAGCAATTTTTACAAGTAAAACAATGCAAGTGTGCATAAGTAAGGGTCATTTTTGCAAGCAAGGTAGTATCTTGTCAGCATTAGTAGATTTACTGTCTTTCCTGGACACTTTTAAGTTGTTTGGCTTTAATTACTTGGTCACATATGGCTTTTATTTATTCTCACAGCAACAGAAATCAGGAGTCTAGAGTTGTATCTTCTGGGAAAAATGTATTAGCTCCATGAGTTTAGGGAAGTTATGCCTATTTTGTAGAATGTGTGACCTATCTAGTTAAAATGGGAAGCAAGAAGACTCTCTACTATTAAAAAAACTGTGCTGACTATAAACTACTTCCTGTTTCCTATATTCCTTTCCTTTTTTCCTCTTATGTTTTTTACACACTGTTGCATAACTACCGAACCTTGTGCCTTCACTACTCTTGTAGTGGTGAGCTAAAGCATGCTGCATTGTGACTGATACTGCACTCAGAAAGCCTCTGAACCATTCCAAACTCTCTGATTCCATTAAATATGAGATAACCAACCAGATTACATTAAAAAATGTATACATGGCACAGTGCTGCTGCAGAAAATGTTTATTGCATGGTACTCTTTTTTCAACTGTTTGTGGAGCCTATTGGGTGAGATACTTGGTGCTTCCTGTGAGATTGAAATGCAATAAATTTTATTCTCCCTGTTCACTACATGTTCTCATGCTCTGTTAGCTGTTACAATTTACAGAACATATGAATTTGTTACAGTAAGTGGTACATTTTGAAATGCAGCAGTCAGTTATGTAGGACTTCATGAAAACCAACTATATATTAGGCAAATGCAAAATAACAACTGTTGCCAAGAAATAACTTGTAGATTCCTGGAATTACTTCCAGCAGTCAGTAAGTACCAAAAATAATAAAGTTCAGCTTTGGGTTCAGAATATGAACAATGCCAAAGATCTGAATAAATTTTAAATTTTTATTCTTTTATTAAATGGAAATCAGCATTCATGATGGGAACTTTTCAAGAGCACAAGCCTTGGTGACAAACAAAAACAACCAAACAAAACCACTCAGACCTAGTAAACAACCTCTGTTTTTTTTTCTGGTGGTACTACTTCTGAAAAAGTCCCTTTCATTTCAGTTGGACGCTATGGAAAACAAGCCTGTTGAGTGTAGCTGTTTCACTAGTTTAGGACTGCTCTGACAAGGATCAGCAATGACAGAATATTAGTTGCTTCTCTTTTTTGGACTGAAGTGCATAGTTTATAAATTACAACACTTGCTCCCAGTGATAGTGTTTTCCTGCTAACTCTGCCAGCATCTAGGAATCAAGGTGAATATTTTTGCCATCATTGATGATAAATTTTACTGGGCAAATGCAGCTCTTATTTTTCCAATGTCCCTTGACTTCCATTTTTTAATTTTGCAATTTTTTGTGGTCAGTGAAATTGAGATGGGAAAATCTTGTAGTCACAGAATCACAGAATCACAAAGTTGTAAAAGACCTTTAAGATCAAGTCCAACCACTCTTGTCCTATGACAAACCATATCCCTAAGTACCTCATCTACCCTTTTTTTAAACACATCCAGGAATGGTGACTCAACCCCCTCCCTGGGCAGCCTGTTCCAGGCCCTGACAACTCTTTCAGTAAAAATTTTTTCGAACATTCAATCTAAACCTGCCCTGGCACAGCTTCATGCCATTCCCCCTTGTCCTATCACCTGTCATCTGGCTGAAGAGACCATCACCTACCTCTCTATAACCTCCCTTCAGGTAATTGTAGGCGGTGATAAGGTCTCTCCTCAGCCTCCTCTTCTCCAGGCTAAACAGCCCCAGCTCCCTCAGCTGCTCCTCATAGGATTTGCCCTCCAGCCCCTTCACCAGCCTGGCTGCCCTTCTCTGGACTTGCTCCAGGACCTCCATGTCCTTCTTGTGGTGAGGAGCCCAGAACTGGACACAGTACTCGAGGTGTGGCCTCACCAATGCCGAGTACAGGGGCACAATCACCTCCCTAGACCTACTGGCCACACTGTTTTTGATACAAGCCAGGATGCCATTGGCCTTCTTGGCCGCCTGAGCACACTGCTGACTCATATTCAGTCTGCAGTCAACCAACACCCCCAGGTCCTTCTCTGCCTGACAGCTCTCCAGACAGTCTCCCCCAAGCCTGTAGCGCTGCATGGGGTTGTTATGTCCCATGTGCAGCACTCTACACTTGGCCTTGTTAAACTTCATCCCATTGGACTCAGCCCATCGGTCCAGTCTGTTCAGATCCCTCTGAAGAGCCTCCCTACTCTCAGGCAGATCAACACTTCCTCCTAGTTTAGTGTCATCTGCAAACTTAGTGAGGGAGCATTCAATCCCTTCGTCGAGGTCATTGATAAAGATGTTGAACAAGACTGGACCCAGGACTCAGCCCTGGGGGACGCCACTCGTGACCGGCCTCCAGCTGGATTTTGTTCCATTCACCACCACCCTCTGGGCTCGGCCATCCAGTCAGTTTTTAACCCAGCTGAGGGTCCACCTGTCCAGGCCAGTGGCAGCCAGTTTCTCAGTCAGAATGCTGTGAGAAACTGTGTCAAAGGCTTTACCAAAGTCCAGGTAGATCACATCCACAGCCTTCCCCTCGTCCATTAAGCGGGTCACCTTGTCATAGAAGGTGATCAGGTTAGTTTGACAGGATCTACCTTTTGTAAACCCATGTTGACTAGGCCTGATCCCCTGGCCATCGTGCATGTGCTGCATGATAGCTCCCAAGATGACCCTCTCCATGATCTTCCCCGGGACTGAGGTCAGACTGACAGGTCTGTAGTTCTTTTATCCTAAGCAAAGAGGAGGATGATCTGTTTGACTTCCTCTCTGTCTTTTGGGCAATCAACTGTGATATAAGACAGTGTATCTGTTCAGGAAGGACAGAACTTAGCAAACACAGATATCTCTGTGGTATGTTTATTTCAAGAGACCAATTTCAGTTTCTCTGCCAATATTAATATTTAAGCAGAGGGTGGTAATAGCTTCTTTTTTCTATGTTGTTCCTTCAGCTGCTAGGAAAAAATATAAATTTTTCAGAATTAAAAGATTTAGGATATTAATATTCTTTAATTATTTTGGTGTGTGAAACTTGTAACAGCTTTTATGCCCAAATATTTATTTAATACACATTCCTTGGAAGATAACCCATTTGCTAGTAGAGCTGGGTGCTCAGAGTCAGCAGATCTGTTGAAACCAGAATTGACAATTTTACAGACCTACCTTAAAGCATGATTCTTCTCTTAAAAATAACATCTGAATACATGACTAGCTCATTAGACCTTTCTCAGCTCTCAAATGTGGCTGTTCTGATTTTGACCTCTGTATCTTATTACGAACTGTTACACCACATTGAAACATTACCTGAAAGCAGAAGCAAGCCAGGAAGCTGTCCTCTTCAGATGTTTCTGCTCAGTGATCTGTGTGTCTAAGAAAATGGGAGTGCCAGTGTAGCTGTTCGGTGCTTGCAATCAAGTTAGATATGGGTGACCTCCACCTCAGATGAAACTGGGAGATGGCCTGACTTCTTATGGCCACATTTTCCCTCTTTGGTTTAAAGTCACAATTTCTTCAGCTGCTGGAAGGGTCCTTGCATGATGGCTGCTCCATCATGCTCAGTGAGTATGTAGATATCACAGAATCACAGAATCACAGAACCGTAGGGATTGGAAGGGACCTCGAGAGATCATCGGGTCCAACCCCCCTGCCAAGGCAGGGTCTCTAGCTCATATTGCACAGATAGGCATCCAGATGTGTCTTGAATATCTCCAGAGAAGGAGACTCCACCACCTCCCTGGGCAGCCTGTCCCAGGGCTCTGTCACCCTCACTGTGTAGAAGTTCTTCCGCATGTTGGTGCGGAACTTCCTGTGCTCCAACTTGCAGCCATTGCCCCTTGTCCTGTCTCCACAGACCACTGAAAAGGGGTTGGCCAATTCCCCCTGCATCCCATACTTAAGATATTTATAAACATTAATTAGGTCCCCCCTCAGTCTTCTTTTCTGCAGGCTGAACAAGCCCCAGCTCACTCAGCCTTTCCTCATACGGGAGATGTTCCAGGCCCTTAATCATCTTTGTAGCCCTTTGGTGGGCTACAGTTCTGTCTGAATTTATTGCAGCATAATATTTTTAACCCTTTCTTTCTCATGGTATTGCAGAACTGTTCTAAAGTTTTCTGTATCAGAGTAATAATACTTATATAGCATTTTGATTGTTGCCCTATGGTATATGCCCTTTGTAGACAGTAATGTGTAAAGATATTTTTACATTACAAGCCATAGGTACGGATATTCAGGAAACTAAGTTCCATTTTTCTTGAGTTTTCTTAATTTCAAAGTGTTTTGCCACTTTCTAAAATACCACTTAGACCTTTTCTGTCACTTTACTGTTCTGCGTTAATTGAGGATAACTTGCATTTCAGTCACTGGTGTTAAGCAAAATGCTAGGAAGAAAGAATTAATGATTATCAGTATATGTTCTAGTTTCAGCAACAAGAAGTAGTGAAGTTTATAAGCACGTGATGTCACTAAAATGTATTTTCTAACTAAAGTGAAATCAGTCATAAATTCAGGATTCTTATGAGATTGTGTTATAAATGCAGATATCAGGTATAGTTTAAATGGTGTATCTTAAAAGACAACTGTCATTCCTATGTGTGAACAGAATCCAAAGTTATGCTGTACCTGAGCTCCCACACAGCTTGCAATGCTTATGAGACATTATTGTGCCATGCAAAGCATAAGGACTGCGATCAAGTGGGATATACCTGGGGATTCCCTGCTAATCTCAATCACTAGTTAATTTGAAGCAATTTTTGTTTTATCAGGAGCCAGAGAAGTATACTGAGCACATGAGAATTCATAAATTTTACTAATCATTAGATTTGTCAAGGGGAGACAGGAGGTTTGTGCATAATTTTATTTTTAATTCTCCTTTATTTGGGGTGTATGTGATATTGCAGGGCTGCTGCATTATTTGAAAATCCAGGTGAAATGATGTGCTACATGGACACTGGTATTAGGGTGATGTGCAGCAAGTAGACTGGGTAGAGTACTGTTATCTGCTGCCTTGAACTTGTTTTAAAATTTTCATTTTTTTGGCTTCTCAGAGTGTATGAGGCTAATATTGTGTGATGGATATTTTTGGCTTTGTTCTATGAGGAAAAGACATCAATGAAACAAAATGTTTTTACAGCATTTTGTGCATCTGGGGCTTTAAAGAACCTGGTTTCTAAATATTTATTTCAACCTGTAAACCTCAACTGCAGATTCATGGCAGATCCATACATTATTACTGGGTGTAGAGTGTTCTTTTAATTTACAGTGTCAAATAAAATGGAAAAATTAATCACTTTTACGCAAGCAAATTTCTATGACTTATTTAAAATTAATTACACACACCCCCCCCCCCCCCCCCAAATATATGGCCTGTGAGTATTACATATTGGACATTTGCATGCATATAGGAGCTGCATGTTTATTAGTGACCAGTCAAGCTCAACTGAACTTCCATAGAATAACTGACTTGCATTTAAGTGTATTTTTGTGGATATGATTTAATTGTTTTCTTTGTTAAGATCTGCTCTCCAAAAGACTTAAATATACGGATATATTTGGGCCATAAAGGAGTCATAGCAAGCCCAAGTTTCATTGCTTTCATGCCAATGTAGTATAGCAGCACGTAGTCCATTCTTCAGTCACAGAATCACAGAATCACAGAATTGTAGGGGTTGGAAGGGACCTCGAGAGATCATCGGGTCCAACCCCCCTGCCAAAGCAGGGTCCCTAGCTCATATTGCTCAGATAGGCGTCCAGGTGGGTCTTGAATATCTCCAGTGAAGGAGACTCCACCACCTCCCTGGGCAGCCTATTCCAGTGCTCTGTCACCCTCACTGTGGAAAAGTTCTTCCGCATGTTGGTGCGGAACTTCCTATGCTCCAACTTGCAGCCATTGCCCCTTGTCCTATCCCCACAGACCACTGAAAAGGGGCTGGCTGATTCCCCCTGCATCCCCTGCTTCAGATAATTATAAACTTTGATTAGGTCCCCCCTTAGTCTTCTCTTCTCAAGGCTGAACAGTCCCAGCTTACTCAGCCTTTCCTCATAGGGGAGATGCTCTAGGCCCTTAATCATCTTCGTAGCCCTTCTTTGGACTCTTTCCAGGAGATCCCTGTCCTTTTTATACCAAGGAGCCCAGAACTGGACACAATACTCCAGGTGGGGCCTGACCAGGGCAGAGCAGAGAGGGAGGATCACCTCCTTTGACCTGCTGGCTACACTCCTCCTGATGCATCCCAGGATCCCATTGGCTCTCTTGGCCACCGAGGCACACTGCTGGCTCATGGCCAACCTGTCATCTACCAGGACCCCCAGGTCCTTCTCCACTGAGCTCTTCTCCAGCAAGTCATCCCCCAGCCTGTACTGATACAAACAGTTGTTCCTTCCCAGGTGCAAGACTTTACACTTGCTTTTGTTGAACTTCATCTGGTTTCTCACTGCCCAGCTCTCCAGCCTGTCCAGGTCTCTCTGGATGGCAGCGCAGTGCTCCTGCGTGTCAGCCACTCCTCCCAGCTTTGTATCATCGGGTACTTGCTGAGGGTGGATGTTATTCCCTCATCAAGATCGTCAATGAAGATATTAAACAGGACTGGACCCAACACTGAGCCCTGGGGAACACCGCTGGTAACAGGCCTCCAGTCAGATTCTACTCCACGAATCACAACCCTCTGGGTTCGGTCCGACAGCCAATTCTCAACCCACCTCACTGTCCACTCATCTATCCCATGCTTTCTCAGCTTTGCTATCAGGATGTCATGGGAGACAGTATCAAAGGCCTTGCTGAAGTCAAGGTAGATGACATCCACTGCTCTCCCTCCATCTACCCAGCCTGTCATGAGATCGTAGAAGGCTATGAGGTTGGTCGAGCACGATTTCCCCTTAGTGAATCCATGCTGACTACTCCTCATGACCTTCTTCTCTTCCAATTGCTTGGAGATGGCATCCAGAACAAGCTGTTCCATTACCTTTCCAGGGGCAGAGGTGAGGCTGACTGGCCTATAGTTACTAGGTTCCTCCTTCTTGCCCTTTTTAAAGACTGGAGTGACATTGGCTATCCTCCAGTCTTCAGGCACTTCTCCTGTCCTCCAAGACCTGTCGAAGATGATAGAGAGCGGCTCAGCAATCACCTCCGCCAGCTCCCTCAGCACACGTGGATGTAACCCATCTGGGCCCATGGATTTGTGTGCATTAATCCCTTTGCGCCGCTCCTGGACCTCCCCTACTTGAACCAGAGGGAAATTCTTCATTTCCCAATCAGTCCTACTCTCATCCAGTGTCTGTGGGTCCCGGGGGGCCTTTGAAGTGAAGACCGAAGCAAAGGCGGCATTCAATATCTCCACTTTCTCAGCATCCCCCGTAACCAGGACACCCTCCTTATTCAGCAAGGGACCTACATTATCCCTGGACATCCTCTTACTGTTCACGTGTCTAAAAAACCCCTTTTTATTATCCTTTATGTCCCTTGCCAGCTTAATTTCCAAGAGGGCTTTAGCCTTCCTAGTTGCATCCCTACAGGCCCTGACCACATTCCTGTATTCTTCCCAGGTGCTCAGACCCTTTTTCCACGATTCATAGATCTTCTGCTTCTCTTTGAGTTTGCTCAATAGCTCCCTGTTCATCCATGCAGGTCTTCTGCCTCTCTTTCTCCATTTCCTCCTCAAAGGGATGCATCGTTCCTGTGCTTGGAAGAAGTGCTGTTTGAATGCTAGCCAGCTCTCGCAGGCTCCCATTCCTTCAAACAGCGTAGCCCACGGGATAGCCCCATTAAGTGGCGGAGGAGATCAAAGTTAGCTCTACCAAAATTCAGGGTAGCTGTCCTACTTTTTGGCTTGATTCTTCCACCCAGGATCATGAACTGAACCATTTCATGGTCGCTTTGCCCTAAGCTGCCCCCGACCTTCACTTCCCTAACAAGTCCATCCTTGTTAGTGAAAACAAGGTCCAGCAGCCGCCCTCCCCTTGTGGGCTCCTGCACCATCTGTAGCAGGAAATTGTCTTCAACACACTGCAGAAATTGTCTGGACTGCATATGACTGGCCATATTGCTTGCCCAGCAAATACCTGGGTAGTTGAAGTCCCCCATAAGGATCAGTGCCCGGGAACTTGAGGCTACTTCTAACTGTTTATGGAATGCGTTATCTACCTGCTCCTCTTGATCAGGGGGCCTATAGCACACTCCCACAACAATGTCCCCCATACCGGTTTGCCCCTTGATTTTAACCCACAAACACTCGACAGAAGGTTCATCCTTCCCCAGGTGGAGCTCAACACATTCTAGGTGCTCTCTCACATAAAGAGCAACTCCTCCACCTCGCTTCCCTAGCCTGTCTTTCCTAAAAAGCACATAGCCATCCATGACAGTGTGCCAGTCGTCCAGGTTGTCCCACCACGTCTCTGTGATTGCGATGAGATCATGGCCCTGCGACCGCACAAAGATCTCTAGTTCTTCTTGTTTGTTCCCCATGCTACGTGCATTTGTGTAAAGACAGTTCAGTGGTGAAGCAGATGTAGGTATCCTCAACGGCCCACAGCGAGATTTCTGACAGGGGACTGGCAAAAGTGGCTCCACGGAGGAGTACTCAGGGCAGTCCACAGAATTTTCCCTACTCTCACGTGGAAAAACGTCCCCAAGTCCACGACTGTGCTGTTGGTATTTACCTCTTCCCACTGTCAACTCCCGTTGTGTCTCCCGAAGCCTAACCCTGGCAGCCGCCTTAATATCCCCTTCCCCCTTCCTAACTAGTTTAAAGCACGATCGATGAGCCCTGCTATCTCCTGGGCGAGGATCCGCTTTCCTTTATAGGACAAGTGAGCCCCATTAGCAGTACTCATGCCAGGAGCAGAGTACACCATCCCTTGGTTAAAGAATCCAAAGTTCTTGCGCCGGCACCAGCCTTTTAACCACACATTCAACTCGTGGGTTATTCTGTCCTGCTCTGAGCCCCTTCTCCCACAAGTGGGGATAGAGCAGAATATTATTTGGGCTCCCCCTGCCTCAACAGAGCGCCCCAGGTCCCGGAATTCCCTTTTGACAGCTTGCAGGCTACACTTTGTGATTGCGTCCCTGCCTGCTTGAACTATCAGTAAGGGATAATAGTCAGTGGATCTTACCAGGCCTGGTAGCCTTCTGGTAATATCCCTGACCCGGGCTCCAGGGAGGTAACACACCTCCCTGCGTGTAGGGTCTGGCCTACATATAGGCCCTTCTGTCCCTTCTGTGTCATGGCATGCATGCCACTCCAGCAAGTGGCAGTTTTGTTCTTTTTTCCCAACATTTTTTAAGATATTCCACTATAACTAATATGTGTGACAGGCAATTGCGTAAGAAGTAGATTTTCAGTCACTGAGACTTTTTGGTTTGGATATCTTAGGATCTCAGTTTTTCTACAGATACTCAAATACCATGTGGTATTTCAGGTTTGAACAAGTGTTTTCCTTTTAGCATTAGACCACTTTCTAACATTTCTATTCTATAATACAGTACTTAATAGAAGTAAAGTTTAGAAATAATTATCTATTTGATAGTTTAGTGCATAGGCAAAAAGAAGGAGTTAGAGCTTCTGATTAAAAAAAATTCTATAGGAAAAAAAGCCATAAGCTTGTTATTGTAAAGAATACACATACAGCAATTTTTTTTTTTTTTAGGGGAAGAAAAGCAATCACGAACTGATTAAAACTATTATTTTGCAAAATAATTTTTGCTGGGGCAAGACACATTTAGTTATTTTCTCTGGAAACAGTCAATAACTTGGGCTCAGAAGGAGATTTACAAATGTCATATATATTACATTCTCAATCTCATATTTACAGCTGCTTGCTTAATTGCTCAAGGCAATGTGACTTAATTTCAACCTCTTCTCATGTTTTCGGTGTTCATCACCTTGTAGCAAGTTTGTCCTGCTAAGCTTTGACTATAGCCTGCTTACTTAGAGGATGACTAACACGAAGCCAATACTGAAGTTTTTTTAAAACACAATTGGAAGATAATGGTATGTTGCAGAAAATTGTGGTTTGGAATAAAATTTTAAGTAATCACGTAGTCACAAGATATTAATAGTGCAGTATGTGAGACAGAGGAAATTCAGTAAATTGCAGTCTTCTATTTATTCTTGCTGCATGATTTGATAAAGCAATGACAACTTAAAAATCAAAATAAAACTCCCAATCCAAAAACCCAACAAACAAACTATGGTTTTATTTGGAGTGTGCATATTCCTAGACATATAATAGTAAAGCTTGTGTTGCTGAGTCACCCATACCTCATCATCACTGTTGTGGATATATTAAGCATTCTATGCCTTAACAAAAACTAAGAATATAAAAAGATAAAGGTTTTGCATTGTGTATTTCAAAGCTGTTCTTAATCTAACTTAAAACTACTGAAATCAATGAGACTTCTTGTTCCCTAACTATCCTTTTCTAAAAGATAATACTCTTAGCAGTCTGTAATAAATGCAGATGATTTGTGGAATAGATGTATAAAGATACTGTAGAACGTACATCAATTTCCTAAGATAGCTTACATCTGCCCCCATGTCATGAGAAATTTGGACAGTTTTGTCTCTTAAGAATTTATTGGCTTTGTGGTCTTGAAACCATTTATTTCTGAAGATGATAGGATCATTTCTTTAGTTGATAATTAAAAAATGAAAATTATGTTCTGAGGAATTAGTACTATCTGTGAGGATTAGGTGATCAGTTGGTGATCATGTTGCCTTGCTGACTTCAGTTATTTTTATATGACATTGGAGATATGGCTAGTATAAGATTCTAAAGGATTAGCATAAGTAAAAAGTTTCTTTAGCAGGAAAGAATTGCAGAACTAATATGATACTGTATATTAGGAATACAGTAACATACAAATATTTTGAACATTCCAGCATTTCTTCTTAACTTCCTTCACCTCAACAGAGCAGTGTGTTAAATTTTGAAATGTGTCAAGATACTTACTACGGGATGATTCACTGAGGATGTTGTGGAGGTGATTTTTTTCAGTCTGATCACACTGGTCACTAAGATCACAATTTCAGAATTGTATTTTGTCGCCTACATCCAGTGCTGCCCACAGAGAATGCTGGCTCTGTGTGATTACATATATATGTATTTATAAAGAATGATAGAATTGTTAGGGTTGGAAGGCACCTTGAAGCTCATCAAGTTCCAATCCCCTTACCTTGGGCAGGGACAGCTCAAGGCCCCATCCAACCTGACCTTTAATGCTTCCAGGGAGGAAGCAGTCACCATCTCCCTCGGCAACCTGGTCCAGTGCCTCACGACCCTCACAGCAATTTTTTCCTAATATCCAAGCTAAATCTACCCCCTTCTAATTTAAAACCATCATTCTATCACTACATGCCCTTCCAAAATGTTCCTCCCCAGCTTTCTTGTACGCCTCTTCCATGTACTGGAAGGCTGGTATGAGATCTCCCTGGAGCCTTCTCTTCTCCAGGCTGAACAATCCCAACTGTGCAGCCTGTCTTTATAGGAGAGGTGCTCCAACACTCCAATCATCTTCATGGCCCTCCTCTGGACCACAGATCCATGTCCTTCTTATGTTGGGGACTCTGGAACTGGACACAGTACTTAGGTGGAGTCTCACAACAGCAGAGGAAAGGAGCAGTATCACCTCCCTCTATCTGCTAGTCATGCTATCACCCAGGATGTGGTTGGTCTTGTGGGCTGTGAGTGTGCACTGTTGACTCATGTTGAGCTTCTCATCCACCATCACCACTTGTGATGGTGGATGAGAAGCTCCTTCTCTGCAGGGCTGCTCTCTATCACATCATCTCCCAGTCTGTATTGATGACAAGGATTGCCCCAACCCAGGTGCAGGACCTTGCACTTGGCCTTGTTGAGCCTCATGAGTAACCAAGGTAAAAACCTATGCTGAACAAAGTCCCTACGGGACCTTTTCCTCAAGACTAGAGAAAAGTAATAATCTAGTGCAAAATTAAGGTTTGAAAAATGACACATCAAAGAAAAATGGAAATATTAATAGGGTTTTTATCCAAAACCATAATTTCTTAATGAAATTAAAAATACTCAATTTTGAAATGTCTGATCAGTTGCAATGATAAAACCAAAATGCAAAGCTCATTTAACATGGGTAAAGTTCATATGTAAATCCTATTTAAATAATGCATTGTAAAAAAAAATGCAATGACTAGAAATTATAACTTAGTTGTCTGTCATGGCTACCTTTAAGAACGTAAGCTGCTGGTCACATGATGAGAAATGAATAGTAATGAAGTGTAGTCAGTGTTAGAGTATGCGAATATCTGTCAATGCATTTTAAAGCATGATGACATGGCTTTCAAATGGACAAAAACTTTTCTAAATGTGCATCTAATGTCTTTAGGAGATTTGCCTAATGAATGTCCAAGTTGGGTGAAATGCTACGTGTTATCATACCTGTTATCCCTGTTATTCTTTCTCATATTAAATTGAAATGGGCTTGCATGTTCATATTCATTTCCTTTCATGCACACATTTTTCTGAGTAAATATTTTACATTTATTTTAATTTTCCATTAATTTCTTCCTCTTCAGGTGCAATCTAGCTCCTGTGGTGGAGTTTGCTGCCGATGTGGGAACTAAATCTGATTTTATTACTATGAACCCTTCAGTTGTACAAAGAGCATTTGGAGGATTTCGGAATGAGAGTGACAGAGAAAAATTTGTGCATAGACTATCCATGCTGAATGACAGTGTCCTTTGGATCCCTGCTTTCATGGTCAAAGGTGGAGAGAAGCATGTGGAGTGGGTTAATGCATTAATCCTTAAGAATAAATTGAAAGTGCGGACTGCCTATCCATCACTGAGACTTGTTCATGCTGTCAGAGGGTAAGTGTCTGGAAAAGACTGGTCTATCCTTGACACAATGAAGCTCATAACTAGAATTCCTAGCAGGCAGAAAAAACTTAAAGTAAAATGTTAAAAGGAGTGTGATATTTCCATTGCTGTTGTAATGGATTGCATTTATGATAAAATAAGTTTGTTTGGTAATTCATTTAGCCTGTGAATTCAGTTGAATTCAAACTGTATCTGTGAGTCATCAAATCAGAGGACAATGAAAGTACTACATGCCTTCTTTTGGGCAAGACAATGGAGACAAAAAATACAATTTAAATAGCACTGGGGTAGGATAACAACTATGTAAATGGTGCAGTCTGGCAGATCTGAAAATAATGAGCTCCTTCCTAGAAGTCAAAGATTTTGTAGAAATCTTTCTCCTTTTGAATTCAGCCAGATGCTTGAACAATTCAAAAACATTGACCAGAATCACTGAACACATTAATGTAACCAGTTGTTAAAAAAAAAAGTGTCCATGCTTTGTGCAGAAACATTTTTTCCCAACCCCACAATTAAACAAGACTCTCAAGTGAACGCTCCAATATCTTTGTCACTACTAGTAAAAGTCAAGAAAGAGAGTGTGTGTGTGTGTGTGTATACATATTTACTATGGTATTAGTGTGTCTGTATATATATATATATATGAATATATATACAAATTTATATAAATAACATAGTATACTATACTTTTAAATATAATTTTCTCCTGCGATGTCTCAAATAGATCAACTGCTATGTTCTTCACTTTTAGCAATGGAAAAAAAAATCACTTTGGAATTTGGGAATACTTTGATTTTTTTTTTAACTGTGTTGCTTAGCTTCCCATAGTGGTTTGCATAGTTGTTTTATTATACAGTCACACTTTAGCTGTTTATAGGTCTTGATTGTGTTGAATTTTCAAGCATTCAAAACACCTATACCACCACATAAATAGGTACAGTGGGTTTACATGTGTGTATATATCTGAACAAATTATCACTTCAATCTTGCAAACAGTTGTTCTCATTTCATCTGCAAAAAATCTAAGCAAAATTAGCAAATGTGAATGGTAATTCAGAATATGCAGTCTTTCAGTTGGCCAGGTTGAAGGCCCATTATGGGTCTTAAAAAAAAAAAGAAAGAAAGAAAGGATTATCACCTACATTGTCTCTCTGAAAGAAAAGCAAAAAAATCTCTGACATCAGAATTGCTGTTGAAAATTTAGGACTATAACATATTTCAGATTATGCCTATCAGTATCAACTGAAATGACTGCACTCATTTGTCAGCTTGTTGAATTTGTGCTCTAAACTTCTTATTCAAGAACCTTGTTATTTAATCCCCACTTTCCCTTTTTTGTTCTTGTGGGAAGTAACTGAATATCATCGTGTATTCTTTACTGTTCTTTTTCGTAATTTGTGTAAGAACAACACAAGAAGTAAAGTTTATCTTCGGTCTAAATCTTGACTTTACGAAGTGAGGTGCATGAGATGAGTATGTCTTTGTGAGTCAGGTTTGGAAGTGATACAGTTAGCAGTAATGCATTTGGAACAAATATTCTTTAGAATTCTTAGAAGGTGGTGTTAAAATGCCAGCCCATAAAAACAAGGTTTGTATTACAGCAAAGTTAAATCTAGGGAGGAGAGTATTGCCTCTTTACAAGCTGAATTACACCTTTGTAAGATTTCTTAGATTTATATGTCAAATGGAATACCATAGTATTATAAGACATCAATAAGCAAAAATTGTTCTTAAAAGAAAATGTGCCTGAGTTAAAAAATAATACTTTCTACAAATAAGTTAAATAAGTTGAGAAATTCAGTAATATTTAAAGCTGATAACTCAAATGTCAAAACAGTCCATTTTGAGCAGTAAAAATTATAAAAGTTTAAGCAAGCTACAACTGCTAACTTCAGTTTTAAACTGACGGACAGCTAAGTCTGTTGCCATTAAAAACAGCATGTGTAACTTACACATTTGATTTTAAGGAAAATTTTCATAATACTATATTCTATCTATTACGATGATTTTTATGTCAAATTCAGTGTAAACTGATGTTACAGGAGCCTCTGAAGAGATGCTGCCTAAAAGGATCTCCTAGAGAACACTCACTTTATGAATCTGAACTATTTTTGCGTATTTGTTTTGATGTATTTGATATATATATTTGTATGTTTGAGGCTTTTCTGAGCTCTTTGGTTGCAACTTTAAATCTTTGTGACCATGTTAGCGGTGATTACTATCTAGAGACCTGTGGTGCTGCTAAACAGAAAGGGTAAAATAAATATAATGCGAAGGTTACTGTTGAATGAGAGGCGAAAACAGGAAATCTAACCACAAAACCTGCATGTTAAAATAGACAGTAAGACTTTTGCAGAGCAGATAATCTCCTTTATAAGGTATCTGAACATATGTTGTAGACTGTGAGAATGCAAAGCCTTGCATGATGCCTTTCAGCCTCTTAAAATGTAAGAGGAAGATGGGGGTTTGATTTATTCATGAAAGCGTGATACAGAAAGCTGAACTGCAAAAAGCAGTTTTTGTAGACTGTCTTTCTTTACACAAAGAAACTACTTGCATCTGCAGCTCTTGCTTTATAGACTGTGAGCGTTCTCAAATAGTTGTATCCTTGTGCTTGAATGTAGCACAGTTATTTTCATTAAAGGCTAAGTAATTGTAGAGCAGACTTATCAGAATGTAGCATTTACAGTCATTGACCTGTGTTAATATTTATAACATCCCAAAACTCCTGTTAACCTCCAAAAGAAGTATTCACTTCTTTTATTTCTGTTTCCTTGCCTTGATAATTCCAAAGCATTCTGGCTTTACTCTTGAGTATTCATATTTTGCATTAATAATAATGTATATTAAGGTAGTTAGAGCTGTTTTAAATTAGACTGTAGTAAGACAATCAGCCAAGAGTCAGTGTGGGTCTTATGTTACTCTTTGTATCTTGAAACCCTCCCAAATTCATAATGAAGTAAAGGCAGTGACTTTTTTGTTAGACCATGCCAAAGACAAAATACCAGGAGGGTCCACTGAAAAACTGTTAAACTAAACTGTTGAACTAAAAAACGTATTGTCATGGAGATAAATAAAAGGTGCAATTTTATGTTTAATAAGCTAAAAGATTCCATTAAGCTGTTTCATGAATCTTACACACCCATGCTGCTTTTTTTATGTCACAGATATACTGGTGGATATAGAATACCATATCATTAAGCTGGTTGAAATGAGGATTTTTTGAACCTTTTTTTTTTTTAAATTTTAATGTATGATATTGCAACTACAGGTCTTCAAAATCTAAAAATTTAGAATATTCTGACACAGGCCTGAAAACTGCCTAAAACCAGAAGATGGCTATCCTAAATAGTTACAATTATAAAGCCTTCATTTTTTTGGAAGAACAAATACATTTTTAATGTAAATTTAAATTGAAATAAAGAGGTTTTGGTTTAATGTACCTAATGTTTTATTTAAAATGTGGTAATGCAGGGTATTGTGGGCTAAATAATTTAGTAACTAATCATAAATAAAGTGAAGTTCAGAATTCCAGCCTGATACATGAAGTACTAACAGAGACATTTAATGCAGGATGCAGGCTGACGGCCACAAAGTTTGGAAAATGCTGCTCCTTTTCCTTATTTTGTGTATCTCACTGACAAATTGTGCAGGCAAGTTAAGTTTTTCCTTCATCCATCTTTAAAGCATAAGACACATGCAGTTTCTAAAGAAAACATTAACGTGCTTAGATTTCTAATCTGATCTAGTGAGGGCAAATGCTCTATTCCTATATACTGTTTCCCATATCAGGGTAGTTCTTCTGCAATTACATATGACACTGAAATTCTCTCTCACATTTTTCCTTTCTTTTTAATGAAAGAAACTTTGTGCAGCACATAGTATTTTGGAGTTGCTGTTGATCAGACAGTAGAATAATTAATGCCTTCTGAGATAATTCTGTAAAAAATTTCTTTTTTCCTGTCTGTGCACAGAGAGGAAAAGTGGTATTTGAAAAATAAATTTGCCTTATTAAACTTCTGGAGTGATGGTCACTCTAAAATCTCAGAAGGATGTGAAGTTTTGAGAACAGAATTTTCAGTGGAGATAGTACTTATTTGGACACTAACTGTCCAAGTCGGAGTCTGGTCTTGGTAGCAGAGCTCAAATGGAATATGCATTAAACAGGACTGGGATTAGAGTCAAGATTTTGTTGTTTATTTCCAGTAATGGCAGACATCCAAACATGAAAGTACCATCAGCAGATACTTATGCTATGGATCCTGCCTCACACTTCCCTGGAGGGAGTAGAGAGGGCTCCTGAGAACTAAGCATGTTCTTGGTATACTGGGTGGAAGCCAGAGTTAACTCTCAGAGCCTTGCACAGCTCTTCTTCTCCTCCTTCTACTGGTGAATGTCTGAAGACATCTGCTGAAGAGGGAGACACCACCACTCCCCCACCCGCCAAGAAATACAGTCTTTTACAGTACAGTATTTTTTTTAGAAGTTCTTTCTCATGTTTCCTTTCCTTACTCCACAAAATAAATTTCTCACACTCATCATGTTAAAGAATGTTTTCTTAGCTCTTTTTTTTTGTATTGGAGCCATCCCATGAGCAGTTAGTCACTCAGCAGCATTATTGCTGAAATTGCTTCACATAAGATTTCTTCCTGCCTTTTGGATATGGAACAATTGCATGGACATCCTGTGGGATTTGGCTGTGCTCAACTTACTTCCTTCTTGCTACTGCCTCTGAAAGAGTGGTGTTAGAGTTGAACATGCATTAAACATGGCAGAGTTCCCACTGAAATCTGTGTTTGCCTGTGCTGTTTCTATTTATGGACACTGTTCTGTGCAGAGTCTTTTTTTTTCCATTATTAGTTAGTGAAAGCAACCAGCTGCTGTTTGGATCACAGAATCACAGAATCACAGAATCGTAGGGGTTGGAAGGGATCTTGAGAGATCATCGGGTCCAAACCCCCTGCCAAAGCAGCTCCCTAGCACATATTGCACAGAGAGGCTTCCAGACGGGTCTTGAATATCTCCAGAGAAGGAGACTCCACCACCTCCCTGGGCAGCCTGTCCCAGGGCTCTGTCACCCTCACTGGGTAAAAGTTCTTCCGCATGTTGGTGCGGAACTTCCTGTGCTCCAATTTACAGCCATTGCCCCTTGTCCTGTCCCCACAGACCACTGAAAAGGGGCTGGCCATTTTCCCCTGTGTCCCATACTTAAGATATTTATAAACATTAATTAGGTCCCCCCTCAGTCTTTTCTCCAGGCTGAACAGCCCCAGCTCACTCAGCCTTTCCTCATACGGGAAATAGCCTTTCCTCATAGGGGATGTAGCAACCTTTTACACAACACCATGAATCCATATTCCTTTGCTGTGGGAAGTACAGAAGAAATACTTGGAGAAAAGAAAACATGCAGAAATCAAATAGTTCTCCACCAGCTCTGGATGTGTTTGAGGCCAGGTTGGAAGGAGTTTGGATCTATGGTCTAGTGGAGGGTGTCCCCACCCATGGCACAGGGTAGGAACCAGGTGATCTTTAAGGTCCTTTACAACACGAAGAAGAAATTGCTGAGAACAATCTTTATTGTGAACAGTTCTGTTTCTTTTCTTACTGCTAACAGACTTGACCTTTTTTCTTTACTGCTAAAATAAGTTTCTTAAGAAAACACATTTTGGAGTACATGGATGAATAAATAATCACTGCAGAAAGCAAAAGATTACAAAAAACAGTCATTAAGTTAAAAATACAATGCTATAATTAATACCAAATGACCATGTCTTTTGCATCATGTAATCAAATATTTAAAATATTAGGGAAAAAAATCATGTTTTTGCATTCTAGTGAAGAACAGTCTACTTTTGATATATGTAGATGCTAAAATAAGAGTTGTATATTACAGTATATTGTGACCTTGTGTAACACATCAGAGCTGGCTTTGGTTGATAAATTAGACAAACAAAGGGGAACCCAGTTAGTTTGGATTTTCGGAATTTAGTAATCTGTGTTTTCTTCAGATTCTGGGACCCTTCCTAATACGAGAGCAGGAGGTGATGCCCCTGTTCCTGAACTGAAGACATTCTGGGATTGACTTTTCAGCAACTTATTACTAGGACTGAAGGGACTATGCATGCCACAAGGATGCCTCCTCATCTGGTTCAAAGTTTCTCAAGATGAGCTTTTACTTCACTTGCACAAGTCTTCTATTTTATCATGTTTTCATTTAGCAAACTCTGTCATTTTGAGAGAAAAGAAAACTTTTTCAGATGGGGGAAACTGAATGTGCATTAAGCTGTCTGCTTTTTATATATTTCATTGCCTTGTCCCTTATAGAGAGTATGCCATGAAAAACCTGGTCATGACTGTAGGGAGAGAAACCTAGGTAAAGAAACATTTTGATAATAATATTCTGCTACTTTTTGCATTGGGATTTTTTGGGGAGGGTTTGAGGGGTTTTTTTTGAGTCCCTCTTTCTGTGGTAACTAATTTGTTCCTAATTACATCATCATACATACTCTTCAGAAGTAAAATTTCATGTTTCAGCTAGAGGAGAGCAACAGAATCAGTCATAAAAATATATGACAAATCCCACTAGTTCTAAATACATTAATATATTTTTCAAATAGACTCCATCTTGAAAAATAATAAAAATAGAAAAATAAGATTTGAAAGACTAAGCTTTTCTTTCACTTTTGATATTTGTTACATGTTTACAAGATGGGGGAAGGGAGTAGTAGAGGGACCAAACCAGAAAAGAAGATAGAAATGTGTGTGATTGTTCCTTTGTAAATCTTGTGTTGCCACATTCCTGTTAGCCAAGCTAGATCAAGAATGGCATGTCAGCCTCATCTCCGTGCCTGGGAAGATCATGGAACATATCCTCCTAGAAGCTATGCTTAGACATAAGGAAGACAGGGAGGTGGTTCAAGACAGTCAGCATGACTTCACCAAGGGCAAATCCTGCTTGACCAACCTAGTGGCTTTCTATGATGGGATGACCACATCAGTGGAAAAAGGAAAAGCAATAGATGTAATAAAGCTGGATTTCTGTAAAGCTTTTGACACAGTCTCCCACAACATTCTTCTCTCTAAACTGGACAGATATGGATTTGATGAACTGACTGTTCACTGGATAAGGAATTAATTGGATGGTCATACCCAGAAAGTAGTCATCAATTGCTCGATGTCCAGATGGAGATCTGTGACAAGTGGTGTCTCTCAGGGGTCCATACTGGGAGAGGTACTATTTAATATTTTCATCAGTGACATTGATGGTGAAGTTGAGTGCACCCTCAGCAAGTTTACAGATGACACCAAGCCAAGTGGTGCAGTTGAGATGCCAGAAGGACGGGATGTCATTCATAAGGTCCTGAAGAAGCTGGAGAAGTGGGCCCATGTGAACCTCATGAGGTTCAACAAGGACAAGTGCAAGGTCCTGCACCTGGGTCTGGACTATCCCCATCATCAAAACAAGCTGGGAGATCATGTGATAGAGAGCAGCCCTGCAGAGAAGGACTGAGGGGAGCTGGTGGCAAAGTTCGACACAAGCTGACAGTGTGCACTTGCAGCCCAGAAGACCAACCGTATCCTGGGCTGCATCAAAAGGAGCATGGCCAGCAGGCCAAGGGAGGTGACCGTGCCCCTTTACTCTGCTGTCATGAGACCCCACTTGGAGTGCTGTGTCCAGTTCTGGAGCCCCAATATAAGAAGGACATGGAACTGTTGGAACAGGTCCAGAGGAGGGCCATGAAGATGATTGGAGGGCCGGAGCACCTCCTATGATGACAGGCTGTGAGAGGGTGGTGAGGTACTGGAACAAGTTTCCCAGGGAAGCAGTGAATGCCCTCTCCGTGGAGGTGTTCAGGGTCAGGTTGGATGGGACCTTGTGCAGTCTGGTTTAGGGAGAGGTGTCCCTGCCCATGGCAGGGGGGTTGCAACTTGATGATCTTTAAGGTCACTCCCAACCCTACCCATTCTATGATTCTGTGACTTACTTCTGCACAGATGACCATGAGAGATGAAAGATGATGCTTCCAGGTGCTGTCAGTTACTTTTTACTCCAAGTCATTGGGTTGTTGCAAATGTGAATAAGCATTCCAGTTTGATATATTGTCGCACTTAGCTGATACAGTGTTGGGGTTTAGACAAGTACAGGCTTTTCAGAGGCTGGGGGAAGCCTACTAGCCTGTTGCAGTTTGCATCAGAGAATTAGGAGACCTAGTTAGAAAGTAAGAGGAAGGGTAAGCACTCCTGTATTTCAGACACATGTGAGATAAGGAGGCCAGGTGGTTAGGTCAGTGCTGTCATGAGTGGTGCTTTTTTTTATAAGCACAGAACATGTTTTTTTAAAAAATGACCAGACAAAAAACCTGGGTTCTTCTTTGGTGTCAGAGGGCACACCACCATAGTTGAGTTAGATGCTAGGTGCCTACATTTCAGATAGAACGAGATTTAAGTCTCTCAACAGTCCTCATTTCCTTTCCAGGCTATACTGAAGTCTTGGCCCCTCTGTGTATTCTGTCATTATTTTCTTTTAGCAGAGTTTGTTCCTCTGAATCTTGTTCTTGTCTGTCTTGCTCTTATATTCATATGTAGACATAAGAACATGTCTATATGAATATGGGAGATTAACATTGTTTGTGGATTCACGTTATGGCTTTGCTAGGATAAGGTTGCTGTATTAAAATCCTTTTTTGAGATTTGACCTTTACTCTTCAACAATTCAACTAGTGGGCCACAGGAAAAATTAAGAAAATAACTACTACTAATAAAATGTAAAAAATTATTACTTTTATATCTACCTTTTAAAAATAATATGTTAAACATTATTTAAACAATTATAAAACAATATTTTATACAATATTTCAATATTGAAAATACAGTTGGTATGCCTCATGACCACTGTGGAGACTGCTTATTTTAGGTTCTGTATTTAGTGGGAACAAGAGTCATCATTTGCACTTTTTGAAGTATGTATTCAGTGAAGTTGTCAAATAAAATTGACTTGGAGAATGTTATTGCTAGAACTTTAATTTCATTTTGAACTTGGTTGTAATTTACTGACTAGTGGTTGGATCCAGGGGAATTGTCAATCTGAATGACTAGTCATCTTTTCCTACAACTTGCAAGAAAAGACAACCTGTAAAGGGATCTGTGATAAGACCCTGTGGAGATCAAGTGCAACTGCTGTTTTCAGAACATTTTGGAGGCTCATGAGTATGTTGATTTTTGAGTAGTTTTTTTCATTTTGGGCACACTTACCAGAAGTGTTGGCATAGAGGAACTATTGGATCTATCAGTCATATTGAAACCAACACATGGTACAGTTTACATCAAAATCTTTAGCTTCAGATTAAATGTAACATATAGAAGGTCTAAGAGTATTGTCCTGTTTGTTCCATACTGCTCCTACAATGTAAAATCGATATCTGTGGGCTTTGCAGACTGCTTGAAACATTAGTGTTTGGCATGAATTTTCAAGATAAGGCCTTTCTCACTTTTAATCTGTAAGGGGCATGTGTGGAAGATGCAAGAGAGAGAAGGCTCCCAACAGAACACAGCTCTCAACGATAAGACACTTTTAGAAATAATCTTGGTGGTTCTTTTTATCTTCCTTTGCAGATGTAGCCGCTATTTTAAAATCATTGGAGGTAACACCTCCCCCAAAGCTGCCTTGTGTTCTTCCCTCTAAACAGTTGGGTACACATGCCAGCAAAAAGTACATGAGACCTCTCAAGTGTAACCATGCTATGGAGACTGTATGCAAGAGATGGTAGAGTGTGGCCAGTTATAGAGGGTTGCTTAAAGCTAGCACTGGAAACAAAACTCAGGGCTTGACCTGTAGACTACTAATGGCAATGGGGATTTCTGCTGTCTGAAAGGGTTTTGTCATGTGTTTTTCATAGAGAAGTTGAATTGCTGTAGTTTGTGTGTTTCTTTGAGTCACCAGGGATGTTTCACAGTGGGAGCAGATCCAAAGACATGATGCTACTTAGCTATGGAGTCAACTAGAATGTGAACTGAATGAGTTCTGGAGAAGGTTTGAGAGGATATCAATAGAGGAAGATTTGTTTAATGCATTAGGAAATCTCAGCTCTGATGTTAGTAGCAAACATCTATTCCTAGTGAACCTATTTAGAGAGGAGTAGGCTTCACATTGGCAAGGGTAATGCAATGATAATGATATGGCTGATTAGTAAAGCCATCGAAGATATATGATGACTACTATAATAGTAACAGTAAGACTGTTCAGTTTTTCCTTTTCATCTTCAATGAAAAAGTGGCCTTTTAAAATAATATTTAAAATGCATTTGCACAGGTTTGGGGTGGTTTTTTTTTTCCTTTAAAAAAAAATTGTAATCTTGCAGTTTAGTGAACTAATTAGCAGTTTTCTTTCAAAATTGTCAAAATTCCTTTTTTCTCTTTTATCTGTGTTACAGCAGTAATAATAGTAGTACATGCCTGCTGGATGCTTCTATTGATACATTTAAAATATACATATTGAAACCTGCAGAAAGAACATAAGTTATACAGTGGAGAGTACAAACATCTATATTATTTTGGCACATACTATCCAATCATGACAAAGTATTTTATCGTATTTCTCCATAATTCCTTTCTGAAATACCTAGCAGGAAAGAGATACTAATGCAAAAGGCTGTTATATAAGAAAATCTTTGAGGAAGGCAAGCAAAAGACAGAAAATCTTTCTGGATGAAACTTAATATCCTTGCTTGAAAACCATGGGAATTTCTGTTAGGAAGTTATTGCTTATAAAATCAGTAGTAGGTTCTACAGCCTTTCACATAGGCATCATATATTTGTTTCTGATCAAGTCTAGCAGTGTCTTAAAACAGGTTTTTCTTGGTCTATTGTATGTCCTTGGGAAAACAGTTGTGGGCTTGGTAAAACTCCAATGTGCTGCAAATTGGCATTTTGTTTGACATTGTTGGCAATGAAAGCTAGAGCTCAATAATATACCATAAATGAGCATCAGTTGTTTGTTAAAGGGCTTGCCCTTTAGAGTCCTGTATATTGTTTAAGTGTGCTTTACATGTCTAATGGAGATTATAAGGCAATCTATTAGTTTTGGAGCTCTATATTAAGTTGTGATGCAGCCAATTGTTTCTATTCAATCACATTCTTCAACACATGCTCCAGCGAAGGCTTTTTATCTGTTTAAAAGTTTTGTGATCTTCATACTGAGCAGTAAGTTCTGCCTCTTTATTTTACTGAAGCAGTTTACTTTTTTATTTGTATGAAGCCTGGCTTGTCTGGTTGGTTTATTCAATGACATCTGTGGGATTTATTATGGTAAAATCAGTGGGCTTTATATCTGATTAATCTGGTTTATTGTAATGAACATATTTAAGGGCCTGTAATGGATTTATGTAATGATCTCTAAAAGGAGACTTCAGATAGTATTGATTAAAGCAAAAGAGTTCAGATTTTCTTCTATATAATTGAAGTTAGTCTAACAAGTAACAAAGCTTTGAACATAATGTTTTACTGCATCTATCTGGACCTGATGTTACACATTATTGACTGCAGTCTTCAAAGGGAGTTGATTCCATGGTATAGAACATAGTCCTCACCCTGGAATCATCTTTATAATTTTCCCCCAATTGCAGGGATGCATATTATAATATTCCACAGGAGGGAGCAGAATATCCCATAGTTGTGACATGATGATCTTCCTATCAGCAATTAGTTTGGAGTAGATCAAGTCCAGTCTGTTAACAACAGCATTGTGTTATAAACAGTTCAATTCTGCAAACCTCTTACTTCCAACCTGATTCTTCACTTGAAATAATCTTTATCACATAACATTTATGATGTCCTTGATCCATTGCTTTGATTTTGGTTTTCATTTTCCTGAAAAAAACACCAATTGTTTCTTATGGGATATTTTGTATCAAAACTGTTATTTCACTGTCTCACCTACAAGCACACACAGGCACACTTTCACTCTCCATTATTTACTTACTTTGTTCTTCATAATAAGAACCAAAGCAGGACAATGGCAAACAAGTCTAGCTATTGTGCTAATACCAGATTTGCAGTCATTCTTTTCTGATGAGTGTTAAACCCAGCCTATGCTACCAGGCAAGAATTAGCACATTTTCTAATTATCTTCCTTCTTTGCAAGTGCCTAGTCTCTGATGAGAATCAAGGGGCATAACTTTCAGTGTTGAAGAAGTGCTGTTGCTTTTTCATGTACAGGAGGCCAATTTTAGTGAGATACCTCAAAGAATTGCTCAAAGATGATAATTGCAGTCTTCAGGAAGTACCTTGGAGACTGTTTCTGTTCCCTTTTAAGTCAATACTTTCAATTGGAAGTTTCTACAAGTGTCCTGATCAATCAGTTTTACTGTTCTTTATGTCATGAATGGTTTTAAAGCACATGATTTTCAGATTAAACTGGGGCATTCCTGTGGTTCACCAAGTACACCAACTCAGTCCGCAGTTAAAAACAAAATGTAATGGGTATGACGTGGACATCCTGTACTCAGCATCATCTGTCTTACCCTACAGAGGAACTTCTAATGTTTCCCACTGCTTGCTAATGTAGCCATATTCACTGGCTCCAGAGGGTGCAAAAATCCAAGTAACTTTTCTTTGGGAACATTTTAAGGACTGTTTTTGCCTAGTCCACTGCTTTTGAGTAGCAGTAAAACTGTGGAGCTTGCAAGACAATTCTAAGAATTTTCAAACTTGCATTGTAATATTGATTATTGTTGTAGAAGTAAACATAATACATGAAAAAGATGGAACAGTTCCACCACCTTGAAAAAACGTAAGCTAAGCTCTACTGTTCCATAGTCGTGATTGATTTCAAGGATGGATTTTGGTATGAGGCATTCTGAGGCCTCGTGATTTGGAAGAAACTGTTGACTAAAGAATGTTAAGATTCTTTTGTACAGGACAATATTCTGCGAATTTACTATTGCAAGTGTTTAAACTCACTTAGCTTTTTTAATGTTTGATGCTGAAGTATGTATTGGTACAGGCTGGGGGGAGGAGAGGGACCACTGTGTGGAGAAGGACCTGGGCGTCCTGGTTGATGACAGGTTGGCCATGAGCCAGCAGTGTGCCCTGATGTCCAAGAGAGCCAGTGGGATCCTGGGGTGCATCAAAAGGACCATGGACAGCAGGTCACAGGAGGCGATCCTCCCCCTCTACTCTGCCCTGGTCAGGCCCCACCTGGAGTATTGTGTCCTGTTCTGGGCTCCCTGGTATAAAACAGACAGGGATCTCCTGGAGAGAGTCCAGTGGAGGGCTACAAAGATGATTAAGGGCCTGGAGCATCTCCCGTATATGAGGAAAGGCTGAGTGAGCTGGGGCTGTTCAGCCTGGAGAAAAGAAGACTGAGGGGGGATCTGATTAATGTTTATAAATATCTTAAGTATGGGAGACAGAGGGAAATAGCCAGCCTCTTTTCAGTGGTCTGTGGAGACAGGACAAGGGGCAATGGCTGTAAACTGGAGCACAGGAAGTTCCACACCAACATGGGGAAGAGCTTTTCCACAGTGAGGGTGACAGAGCCCTGGGACAGGCTGCCCAGGGGGGTGGTGGAGTCTCCTTCTCTGGAGATATTCAAGACTCGTCTGGATGCCTCTCTGTGCAATATGAGCTAGGGAGCTGCTTTGGCAGGGGGGTTGGACCCGATGATCTCTCAAGGGCCCTTCCAACCCCTACGATTCTGTGATTCTGTGATTTCTCCTGTTAACAGGTAAATGTCTTGAGAGACATTCTCTTTTTGTCAAGAAATACCCACAGAGGAGTTTAAACTATTATATCAATAAATTTCTTTTAGCAAGCTTATTGCTGTAGCATTTTCAGACTGAAGCCAGTGCAGAACACTTGACAGACCGGTAGCATGTAAATGGCACTGCAACTCCAAGTGAATGGGTTTCCTCATGTGTAATGTCTTTGGCAATCTCATGTCTATTATCATTAAACAAGTTATTTTTTAGCACATTTTTATTGGTGTGGAAGTCAGTTAAGCCACTTGAGAGTTTCAGGGCTGGACCTTCCCTAATATTAAAAGAAATCATTATGTATTTTCAAAAGGGCTGTTGATGGACATGTAAAACAGATATAGAAGTGCAGTAAACAATTTTATTTGTTGCTCTCAGACTACCTGTACTGTGCTAGTGTCAAAATAATGGTAATGATAGTATCTCTATGAATCACCACATAATTTATGTTGCCAGTTTGATCATTAGTATATTGTTCATGGAATGAAAGCAAAACATTCCATCACACCTGGGCTGTCTTTTGAAGACAGACATCTGTCTTACTTTGAGATGTTTAGCATTTTGGAAGCTGCACCAATTGTTTTCACAGAAGCACTTGGCTACATTTCTTAGTGCTATGTGTAATGTACTATAGCAAAAGAAAAGATATACAGGCCTGGGCTAGTATCTCTACATTCCTGTTGCTGTCACTTAGCTTAAAGATTGCAATTTAATGCAGAAGACTTACTTTCCAATCTGGTTCTTTATTGAATATTGCTATTTGCACTGATGGCAACTATTCTTCTTGTCCCATACCAGGGTGTGAGGGTGTGTTTGTGTTAACTTACTGTGCAATACGCCAATATGCACACAGAGCAGAGGTGTCTTATTCCATATTTGCACATATATGGGTGTCTGTCCTAAGACTGTACACAACAAAGCTCCAGATCAGTGGTTATTTATACAGTTAATATTAACATATTAGTATTTCTACTATATATATATATATCATTATATGATTGGTTAAAAATAACCCCTTTGCCTCCTGTAAATTAGTGTACATGCCCATATAGTTATTTCTTTTAAATTGG
The DNA here is from genome assembly GCA_020800305.1 of Porphyrio hochstetteri. Classification (NCBI taxonomy): domain Eukaryota; kingdom Metazoa; phylum Chordata; class Aves; order Gruiformes; family Rallidae; genus Porphyrio; species Porphyrio hochstetteri. The sequence continues at coordinate 51,962,869 of CM036938.1, read as the reverse complement.
TAGTATAATTAGGGTGGGTGATCCATGGGTCAGTGGTTGTGATTTCCCCCTGTTGGAATAACCTTTCCCCTAGTTCCCATCATCTTTGGCAACATTCAGTGATTCTTAAAAGTTTGTTGGTTAGACTAACAATACATCAGTTACACTTCTACTTTTTTGAATCACATACTTTGTTTGGATAAACATTAAATAACATGGGTAAGGTTGTACAATGACATCTTTAGCAGCAATAGTCTTGGTTTAAATTACAGGCTGCATTTAATTTTGCTGTAACATTCTCATCAGTGAAATATAAAGTGAACTAGCTGTTAAACCATTGTTTGCTTTCCCACATAGTCTTTTTCAATATACTTTCAGTAGCTTTTAAAAAATACACATAGATAAATATTCTCCCTGGTTCTGTGGCTTAATTGCAGAATTAATTGGATAATGTTGTCTTGAATAGCAATAAATGTATATTATTTATTTCTTAAATCTGATTAAATTTTAGTTTCTTTTTTTTTCTGTAAGCAAACTCCTGTTCCTTGAAGTTTTCTGTAAGTTCTTACTATCTGCTGCTGGAATAAACTAAGTGAAGCTCAACTTCTTAAAAAAGGAAGATGTTTCTAATAGAAACCTAATTACTTTGATAGTTTTTGAATGGTTTTGTATCTATCTGGGTACACAGGCGCTAACAAATTTCACAGATAGAGTGTACCTCATGATAGTGGGAAAAAAAAGAGCATTTACCAAAGTTTTGTGGCTAAGTGAAGAAAACGATCAGGTGTCAGTTGAAATGCAGTTTTGTGTACAGGCATAAGTATTTAGGAAAACAGTCTTTATTTTTCTAGAATTTAGAATTTTGGTCATACAGTTTGACGTTTCTTCATGTTCAGGAATGCCTTGGTCATGACAACTGTTTTACTGGGTGCCAGGTTGTCCTGTGTTCGATTAGGATAGAGTTAATTTTCTTTCTAGCAGCTGGTGCAGCACTGTGCTTGGAATTTAGGATAAGAGTGATGTTGATAACATACTGATGTTTTTGTGTGTTGCCAAGCCCTCAAGGACTTTGCAGATTTTCATGTTGCTCTGCTAATGAGAAGGCAAGGGACAGCTAGGAAGCTGGGAAGGGACACAGCCAGGACAAGTAACCCAAACTTAACAAAGGAGGTATTCCATACCATGACTTCATGCTCAGCACAAAAGCAGGCTAGTGAGGGAGGGGTGCATGGTTCCAGGACACATGTCTTGGACATAGTCCAGCTTTGGGATGGGTCTGAGCTGTATCTTCTGAGTTGTGGGTCTTGGTGAGTAACTGCACTGTATACCACCAATTTTGTATGTTTTGCTGTAAGTCATGCTATTGTTAATATTTCTCCCTTCCTTTGCTGTCCCAGTAAGCTGTCCTTATCCCAACCCACAAGGTTTGCCTTTGGCTTCCCTTTTTTTTTACTTTCCCCTTCCCCCTGCTCCCATCTGCCCCCCACCCAATGGGTGGTGCAGCAGGGGGGGTAAGTGAATGAGCAACCAGTTTCATGGTGCTCAGCTGCCAGCTTGGGCTAAACCACAGCACAGGTATATTAGTGATAAGCTTTGCAGATTTGTGGACAGCATGACCTTCCCACAGCCTTGTGAGGGGCGCTTGGTCTTGTAGGCCTGCTCTGAGGAGCTGCTGTGCCCGTTAAAAAGAGTTTTCACACAGATGTGCTGCTATTTTCTTCCAGAAGTTACTGAGCAGATGGGAGATCATGGCTCCCATTCTCCTTTTGTACTGCAGTACATAGCACCTGTAATGACTTAAACTTGCCTTCTTCCCCATCTGACCAGACTGAGGTCTGTGTTTTCTGCACTCTCTGCCAGGTTTTTCTGAAAGGGAGTTGTCTGTCTGTCCTGTTGGAAACCTTCTATGTTAAAATGAAAAAAATATGTGGGAAATTTTAAAAGGCCTTGCTTACAAAGGAAGAATCAAGAACTTTCCAGCATGGGCTTTTTATATTTTGAAACTTAAGAGTAGTTTAACATAAAAAGTTGTTAGTTTTGATTCATCAATGGTTGAAGCATGGCTCTTTTTCTTTCATGAATCCTTTATCTCAAATGCCTAAAGAGGTTTATTCATCCTGTTATTTCCTACTAAATCTAGGTCAATAATTTCTTTTTTTAGATGAAACAGGAAGGATGTAGTGTGATTCAAATAAAAGTATTCTGGTAGAAGGACAATATTTTGATATTTCTTTGTCCTTAGCAGATCCTTTTCCTATTGAGGTAAATCTCCAAGGGTTGATTAAAGCTGTTTTGGGAGCAGATAACACCAGAGCAATGGTGCAGCTGTATAGTCTCCCACACAGGGATGCTGAACCACTTTAATCTGACAGGTAAAAGTGAGCTTTAATATACTCTTGTTTTGCCATAGGCAATTAAGACTATCCTCACAGAGGTTAAAATTCTCTGCAGTGGTGGTGACACTGAATGGCAGCCTGCTCACCATGCTGTCATTTAGCTGTGGCAATGCAAGGTGTGGAATATGACTGCATTAACCACTGATCTTGTTAGTCTTTTCCTTTTCTTTCTAAGGAAGATTTCCAGGCAAAGTCCAAACTCTTGAGTACCCCTTGAAAACTACAAGCAAGAAGTGACAGGGGAAAAGAAAAAAAACCCAAAACCCAATCCCTAAACAAAAAACAACCTTTTATATGAATGTAGTGAATTAAGTTGGCTAAAAAGCAAACTAAAATTCTGGGGAGTGATTCAGCTCTTCTGAACTCTCTACACTTTCAAGTGCAATATTTGATCTTATGCAAACAGAAATATCTCCATTTTATCTGTCACATTTTCAGATTTATTATTCATATTTAATTCTTTCACACTCCAGATTTCTTCTGCAGCCTCCAACCCAAGGAGGGCAGTAAGAATAGGATAAATAATAGTTTTTTATTAATACTTTTTACATAAATTGTGAGGGTCAGTTGAAGGGTTAATAATACTGTTGATGAGATTAATCCCACTGAAGACATGAAAGCACTAGCAAAGATTCATAGAATTGTTTAGGTTGGAAAAGACCTTTAAGATGATCAAGTCCAACTGCTAACCTAGTGCTGCCAAGTCCACAACTAAACCCTAAGCACTACAGAGAGCAATAAGGTCTCCTCTCAATCTCCTTTTCTCCAGACTAAAGAACCCCACTTCCCTCCTAAGACTCGTGCTCTAGACCCTTCACCAGCTTTGTTGCTCTTCTTTGGACATGCAGACTTTATGGGTTTGAGGAAGTTATTTTAGTTAACACTTTCTAGAGAAAGAAGGCGCTGGGTCCAAGACCATAAAAGTGGCTGTTTAAGTAGATCTTCCCATGGTCTTAGTGGTGCCAACACAGAGGCTTAGAAGAAAAGTTGGAAACAGAGGAAATGTCAAGCATTTACCCTGTGATATGTTCTTCCTTAGCCAGTATCTTGTCAAACCCTTGAGAAGGAGCTTCATGTGCACCAATGTGTTTGTGAAATTTAACATTTGGTATCTTTTTTAGTCAGTTGGCCACTGTCACCCAAAACATCATGTTCCAATTAATTTCTCTGTTCATCGGTGTTTTGAATGAAAAAGTACTTGCATCTGGTTTATTTTTGACCTACCACTGAGTAACTCCACTGGCTTCAGAGTTCTTTATGTTGCAGTGCTTGTGTTAAAGTAGTAACTATATCTCCATTTCTTTTTACATGCTACTTAATTTTGGAGCTGTCATGCCCCCACTTTGTTGTCTCTTCAAGCTAGTCTGTTCACGCTCCTCATGCAGTATTCTATTCTTCTGATAACCTATGTTGCTTTTCTGTGTTTTGTCCTGTTCCACACTATTTTTGAGAGTGTAACTGAGAGTGTAACTCTAGCTTCTCCCACTGATGCTCTTGAATAACTGAAACGTTTTCTTACAACACTTTTGCCCCTACCTTCTCATTATTGCTAATATTTTAAATTAAAAAAAAAATTCAGATAGCTCTTTTAAAAATATTCTTTGCATGTAGTGGCTGTGGAAGCAACAGGATTTCAGCGACAGGCCAGTGTGTATGAGTAGGTTTACTTGGAGATCAGTTCGAGGAACAGAGCTTGGTATATAATCTTTCAGTGCTATTCAGGATTATAACATATATATTTATATGTACACTCAGATTCAGTCCTGTCTGGAGAAATGAATTAAAAATCTATGGCAATATACACAACCAGATTCTGATCCCATTTATACTTTGAAATCTGATGGAATTTGTAGATGTGGCAAATCAAGATGTTAAATATGCTAAATTATCTGGTATTTGAATGTAACCCATCATGTCAGGTTTTCTTGTCTGAGACAACATATATCATTTTGAGGACAGCCTTGGGAAAACACAGCTACTGATTTAATCTAGTCAGAAGTCATCTATTCCACTGTAGCAGTGTAAACAATTGTCGTGTGAATTCCCCAGTATCCAGTTAATGTAATGATCAGCACCAGCTGTTTCATGTATTAGTCATTGTAATAGAGTCTTGTCATAAGATCATTTTAACATTGTTTTAAAAACAGATGTATATCTTTTATGTGCTTATTTCAATTTAATTTTTGTCATTAGCTAAAAGAAGTCACTATCTGGTAGCAACATGCTAGTCAATTAATATTTCTTCTCCGGTCATGCTGAATGTGAAAGTATCTTGCTAGATACAGGTGAAAGTCTGGTTAAATCACAGGTGATGTTTTGAACTGGCAGAAACAGTGTCAGTATTTTTAAAGTCCAAAATATTATTGTTCCCTAAACACGAAAACAGATATAAGTATCAATGCAACATTTTACCAGTGATTATGGATGTAAAAAAATAAGTATCTCATATTCACCAGGACAGACTTTTACATCAAAAACAGTGTGGCCAGTAGGTCTAGGGAGGTGATTGTGCCCCTGTACTCGGCATTGGTGAGGCCACACCTCGAGTGCTGTGTCCAGTTCTGGGCTCCTCACCATAAGAAGGACATGGAGGTCCTCGAGTGTGTCCAGAGAAGGGCAACCAGGCTGGTGAAGGGGCTGGAGGGCAAATCCTATGAGGAGCGGCTGAGGGAGCTGGGGCTGTTTAGCCTGGAGAAGAGGAGGCTGAGGGGAGACCTTATTACAGCCTACAACTACCTGAAGGGAGGTTATAGAGAGATAGGTGATGGTCTCTTCAGCCAGGTGACAGGTGATAGGACAAGGGGGAATGGCACAAAGCTGTGCCAGGGCAGGTTTAGATTGGATGTTAGGAAAAAATTTTTACTGAAAGAGTTGTCAGGGCCTGGAACAGGCTGCCCAGGGAGGGGGTTGAGTCACCTTCCCTGGATGTGTTCAAAAAAAGGGTAGATGAAGTACTTAGGGATATGGTTTAGTTTAGTGTGTGAATGGTTGGACTTGATGATCTTAAAGGTCTTTTCCAACCTTGTTATTTTGTGATTCTGTGATCTTGAATTTTTATATTATTCTTCTTGGTTTTCATTTGGTTTTACTTTGTTTCAAAGTTCTTTCAGGCAAGGCTGAGTTAAATAGTCTGAGGTCAGCTGAGGTTAAGAACAGATTAATGTTTGTGATGGTTGAAAGACACAGTAAAATGTTAAAAAATGGAAGTATACTCCAATGTATATTTAGAAGTCAGAGTTTGTTCACATAGAAATGTAATCCCATTGATTCTAATAGATGTGCAGCAAGTGTGGGACTGGAGATTCCTGGCAGAGAGAAGTTTTCTGGTTTCTGCTTCTTTACTTAAGAGTGGAAAGCCTTCTTGCAGCTCTTGGAATGGCAAAAACTGCCATTAAAATATCTCAAATTACAAACATTATGATAAAGGTACCTGTAGTTTGCCCAATTGACTACTATGCAGTTCATGACCAGTTCTAAATTTCACATGCACCTCTGAAGAAATACCACCTAATGAGGTTTTGCCAGCTGCTGCAGGCTATCCTCTGCATAATTTACACTTATGGTTTGTTAAATTATATGATTTTTTTCCTTCTCAAATTTATTAGGTTTATTTTGTATTTTCAGTAATAATCTTCTCCTTTGCATCCCTGGTATGTGCAACTTTCTACTGATTATAGTTTTTCAAAGCAGTTTTCTCCTATGTAGTAGGAAACTGTGGTATTTTACTACGAAGTAATGGGTTTTAGCTTGCTTATAATAGTATGAAGATAAGCTTCCACAAGAAAAAATACCAAAATCTTTTCCTTTCTAAGAGTAGCAATTAGAATTTATTGTTTGTTGCCAGTGTGAGAAAAAAAAAAACCCCATGATTTTACCTGACCAAGATAAGCACCTTTTAAGAAGGCATTTGCTTCACAAAGAGATGGTTATGCACTTTTACTAAATTTAGCTATACTAAATCCTATACTTGGTGTATGAGGGTAGAGCACTGCATCCCTCAGGGACAGCAAGGCTTTTGTCACTGTCCTCCACTATATTCTTGCATTCAGGCTAGGATATTGTGGTTTGGATGACTGAATACATAGATAGGTCAAAGTCCAGCTGGATGATTGGACTGGATGTGTAGGACAACACGAGCATTACAGAATCACAGAATCACAGAATTGTAGGGGTTGGAAGGGACCTCAAGAGATCATCGGGTCCAACCCCCCTGCCAAAGCAGCTCCCTAGCTCATATTGCACAGATAGGTGTCCAGACGAGTCTTGAATATCTCCAGAGAAGGAGACTCCACCACCTCCCTGGGCAGCCTGTCCCAGGGCTCTGTCACCCTCACTGTGAAAAAGTTCTTCCGCATGTTGGTGTGGAACTTCCTGTGCTCAAACTTGCAGCCATTGCCCCTTGTCCTGTCTCCACAGACCACTGAAAAGGGGTTGGCCAATTCCCCCTGCATCCCATACTTAAGATATTTATAAACATTAATTAGGTCCCCCCTCAGTCTTCTTTTCTCCAGACTGAACAGCCCCAGCTCACTCAGCCTTTCCTCATATACGGGAGATGTTCCAGGCCCTTAATCATCTTTGTAGCCCTTCTCTGGACTCTCTCCAGGAGATCCCTGTCTGTTTTATACCAGGGAGCCCAGAACTGGACATAATCCTCCAGGTGGGGCCTGACCAGGGCAGAGTAGAGGGGGAGGATCACCTCCTTCGACCTGCTGGCCACACTCTTCCTGATGCATCCCAGGATCCCATTGGCCCTCTTGGCCACCAGGGCACACTGCTGGCTCATGGCCAACCTGTCATCAACCAGGACCCCCAGGTCCCTCTCCACACAGTGGTCCCTCTCCACAAAATTCAGGAAGGACAAATGTGGAGTCCCATACCTGGGAAGGGGTAACCCCTGCAGCAGCACAGGCTGTAGGCTGAGTGTCTGGGATCAGCTCTACTGGAAGGAACCTGGGCACCTTGGTAGTCAGGAAGAAGAGCACAAGTTGTCAATGCTCCCGGGTAGCAAAGAGCCAAAAACATGGGGGGAATGGAGGCTGTATTGACAGGAGCATGGCTAGTCAAATGAGGAAAGTGACTACTCCTCTCTACTCAGCATTTGTTGGATCACATATGGAGAACTGTGCCCTATTTTGTGCCCCTATAACACAGGAAATATATTGACCGACTGCAGCTAGTTGAACTGGAGGCCACAGGTGTTTGAACAGCAGTGCAGTCTGTATCAGCAGTGGCTGAGGCACTCTACTTTGAGAAAGAGGTTAGACAAGAGATACGCTGACGTGTCTTCCAACCTAAGTGATGATGGGATTATGGCAAAAGTCATTACTGAGATGCTGATTTATATACCTGTGTCTTAATTTAAAATAAAATCATTTTATCTAACAAATAAGTCTTTCTCCACTACTCTATATTTTATCATTACCATAGTAAAGATAATGTAATTTTTGGCAATTCTATACAGAATATTAAAATTTGTATCTTTTATTCATGGTGTAGAACTACATGAATTAGATTTCACTAAGATATTACTTTTAGAAAGCAATTTAAAAAACTTATGGCTAGAACATTAAAAAGTATTAAAATAATGCTGGCAGAAATCTATTCTTGTCAACACTTATCTCTAGTCATAACAGAAATACTGAAAGATGTCTTTGATTATATACATACAGTGAAACATGCAGGAGATCACTTTTCAAATTTTAAATTCATATGAAATATCTCTGAAGTATGTATGCTCAGTTAAAACAAAAGAAAAGAGACCCATATTGAACTGGATGAGAGAGAACACAGGTGATGTGGACAACAGTCCATAATATTCAGTATTATGGCATCAGGTCCTGTACAACATGGAATATTGCATGTTATGTCTGAGCCAGGTAAAAATGTTTTGGAGGCAGAGATGCTTGCAATTGGGATGAGTTGCCAAGGTGAAAATAGGAGGATATCAGAAGAAAGAATTAGGAGTAGAAGGGCATAGGTAGAACCAGTACCTGCTGGTACCAGCAGGGTGTCCTTATGGTGAATTTTTATGTTTGTTTTTCTGTATGGTGGTATTTTTAGTTTTATTTGGCAGTCCTGATAATTATTGTAATTTTATAAACATCAAATACATAGACCTGTCTAAATTAAGTACTGAACAGGCCTTACCTTCATTTCAGATAGTTCAACATACTCTGGTCATTCATGGTATTTTTGGGTATGGTTTGTTGGGGGTTTTTGGTTGGGTTTTTTTTAGTGGTGCTATATTTGTCACTTACCACTGGATTAAGTATTAAGCTGAGAACTGTGATATACTGCTAATGTCTGAACTAAGTTCCCACCAGCCATGTACTTAAAAGCAATTTGAAGTGAGGTCTGTTTGAATTCAAGCTACTCAACTTCAAGTCATCAATGTTACAGAAATTTAGTGCATTTACACATTGGCACATTTTGAGAAATTCAGCAGTCTGCTTTACAGCATGTGCCCACAAATCTGTTTCATCACAACTATCAAGAGAACAAGTGACAGGAATAATGTAGTGCTGCTCTGTGTGGCTGCAGCCTTCCACTTACAGGCTTAGTAGTGATGCTTCAAAAGCAGACCCCATTTTCTAATGTGGGAAGATGCAGCTATTCCTTTGTTATTTTAACTTACTTCTCTATCTAGCCTGAAAATCAGGAGCTGGTCATGGGTTAATATTAGTTATAAGAAAGAGAGATCTCTCTTGGATCTGTGGTAAGTTGCTTCCCTCTCATTGTTATCTTAGTTACATAGAAAATGAGTGCACCCTAGATAAAAAGTTAAGCAGGGTATCTTTAGGCTTAAAACTAAAATTATAACAAAGCTCTAGAATCTGCAAGCTGATGCAAAAATTGGTTAAAACATTTACAACATCAATGAACATCTGAAAATCAGCTGTAATAAAGTTTCTTATTAGTTACTCGAGTGACTAAGACACATGTATTTCAGGACCAAAGTCACAAATTCTAGTTACAGCACACAACCAATTTTATCAATTCCAGCAAAAGCTGGGAGCCAGAGATTCTGCAGGAAGCTTCAGCCTTGAACACAGAATGCCTCTGTTTCATTATTTGCGTTACTTGCATAGGGATTTTTTTCATTCAAAGTAGCAGATGTGCTTCAAGGGTTTTTTTTTCATTTGAAATAGATCCCAAGTTGCAAAATTTTAATAGTAAGTGCATCAAGTACCATATTTTGAGTACAGAGTTCGAGTATCTTTTGGATTTTTAAGAGAAAACAAACAGTTAAACTTCCCTTTTGCATTATAGCTGAATGAGACAAGCAGACAGAAAGATTTGCTTTTATATTTTATAATTGTGAGAGGATCTTTGTTATATCTTATTCCTTCACTGTATACTTATTCCTTTACAGAAACTCTTTTCTTACAGCTTGTCATGTCCTTTTCAAAAATTCAGGTCATCACACTCCTGAAAGGCTGAAATTCAGCTGGGATGACAGAGTTGTGCTGTGTAGTAACAGATGCATCAGATTTGATTGCTGTTTGGCTAGAGATGACTGGCTGCATGTGATTAGATAGGTACCAACTTTTTAAAAGATAGCTGCTAGTTTCTATAAAATTAATTACCTTTTTTTTCCTGTATCTGTGATATGAAGCACCCAAAATGGTCATATTTGTTTCTCCAATTAATCTTCTATAAGGAAACTTTTAAAAAGAAAAGTAGAATTGGAGTCTCTCCTTTGGCTTGTCTTGTTTTAAAATGTTGGAGTTTCTGAGATTAGAAAGCAAACTACTCAGAATCTTATCTCAGAAACCTCTGTCTCAAAACACAAGTTTATGATAACAATGAAAAAATTATATTCAGTACATTTGTCATTGGTACATGTAACCATTCTGCATTACATTTGCTTCCCAAATATGCTTTTTACCATTCTGTTTATTACAGCTAAACAGAATTCTGAGTAATCCTCTCTGTTGGCTTTGGAGAAGGAATCACTCAGCCCAGAACTGCTTTCTACTTGCAGAGTCCTCCAGCTTTCAATAAAAGAAACAGTACAATGCAAAAAAAAAAAGTATCTTTCACATGCATATGGATCTGTGATTCAAAACCATTAGCCTTTATGCCCAATAGTTTTGGCAGAGTGAAACAGTTTCAATGGGATAGTTATTTTTAATGTTGCACAGCATCTGAAGCTTTTAAGACACTTCAGTCTTCAATTAAAAACATATTTTTGCTATCCTGTCTCATAGTGATGAGCGGGATGTTCCTACTGCTACTCTGCCAAATGCATTTAAAGCAATCTCTTAAAAAGTTACTGTAATTCTGATTAGCAGAAAGGTAACTCTGGTCTGATGAGGCTTATCTCCCTTGACCCGCTGTCTAGGGTACGGTAGAAACAGTTCACAGCCTACGACTTGCAAATAACAGAGGGGTACAATGCAATGATTCACATTTGTGTGCTAATGCTATGTAACAACTTGTTTACCTCCATTACTTGCAGCCACTTGTTTCCACAGTTTGACCAGTACAAAAGTAGGCATGACTGCTGTATACCAGCAGAATAACCAGGTTTAAGTTTCTAAATACCCTATTTAAAAATTATTATTATTATTCTATAAAGCAGTAACAAACTAAATACTGAAGTATCAGGCTCAAGAGCAGTGTTTTACCAGTAAGAGGCTGGCACTATTTTAATGGTTCTATTTTTGAAGCTTGTGGATGTAAAACAATGTTGGTGGCAGATTTGGAAGGTACCAATGTGAGCTACATGCTGGAATCCAGTTCATATGTTCCTTCTGCACCTATCCATCATTTGCCTCTTTGAAATGATGGCAGCTTCTAAATCCACAACCAGACATGTTGTTACTGTTACTGTTAGTCAGTTGAGTACAAAACAAAACCTTTTTATTTTAAAAAGTATCATTCTATTTTATTTTAAAAAGTGTTATTTTATTACTGTAAGATTTTGCTTTTCTGGAGACTGACATTAGCAAACAGGAAACTTTACATACAAGGAAAGTAATTAAAACCTCACTTGTCTTTACTTCTGAAAGTCACATTCTTACTATGTTTGTTATTTCCATTTCCTTTCTATTTAGACAAGCAATCTGTGAAGTACTCACCAAGTTGATCAAATTCGATTATAGGGCTGACATGAGGTGAATTGGATATTGCAATAGGTCAAAGTTTATAGCAAGAGATTGTTCCCTGATTTGAGTAATACATAATATATAAAAGAAGTTTACAGGCTTTTCACATGAGTTTGTATAAGAGTTTCTTAATGTACTTTGTCTTTCTTTCCAGGTACTGGCTGACAAACAAGGTCCACATTAAACGACCCAGCACTGGTCTCCTCATGTATACACTTGCTACCAGATTTTGTGATGAAATTCACCTGTATGGATTTTGGCCATTCCCAAAGGATTTACATGGAAAACACGTCAAGTATCATTATTATGACGATCTGAAGTATCGGTACTTTTCTAATGCCAGTCCTCATAGGATGCCACTAGAGTTTAAAACGTTGTATGTATTACATAACAGAGGAGCACTTAAATTAACAACAGGGAAATGCATACAGCAATAAAGCATATGTAAAATACAGTAAGAAGTACAGAATACACAATTCATCATAATGATGTTGTGGAATGGCATTGGGATCCCAGTGAGGATATGTTTCAATTCTCACTAAGCCATTAGAGAAAGGAATTTTATGAGAAGTACATAACCAGCTATTGTACCTGTAAAGTGCTATATAAGTAAGCTATCTTGACTGCAGTGGTTCAAGTAAGTGCCACTTCACTAAGAAAAAATCTTGAATGTACAGTCAGTAGTTTTACGGGATCCAGTGACACATTCATTATGAATGAAAGAAGAAAAATATAGCCTGCTTACTTCTGACTTGCCACTGTGGTCAGACAGCCCACATAAATCCCCAGAGGATGGAATATTCACTTCAGCAAGTAAACCAGGCTTTGGCAGAAAATATTGTGATGGAATCAATTAGAGAAAGTGAAATCCATTAGAGAAAGTGAAATGCGTAAGATCAAACAAATCTGTAAATGTCTTCAGTTAGAGGACTATTTCTCTCATCTTGGACTATTTCTGATCTTGTACTATAACCTCAGCTTTTGTTGGTCTTACTGTGATTGGTTGGGTTTTGTTGGTTTTGAGTATTGGAGCCCTTAAAGGATTTTGAGGGTGTTACGAATGATTAAAAATGTGCTACAAAACTGTCTTAGGAAAAAACCTATAGGGGTGAGAAGGTAGGGGAAACATCAAATACTGTATCAATTGTTACTGTGTTGAATCCTGCTGTCACACAACCCTTAACATCCCAATCGTTTTTTTAACTACCACTGTCAATACCTATTACATGGAACCACTCAAAGGTCATTTTGACCATTTTTAAAGAGAATTTTTTCTGTTGTGTTCATATTCAAAAACATATGAGAAGGTGCCCTTATTTTTGGTACCATAGATTACTCTTATACATTACTCTTTCCCTGAAGCGTAGATTTAGTGTGTTTCTTTGCTGCTGAAGCGAACATAAACTTTATGCTATTTAAATTTTTGAATCACGCTTCTCAAAGCAAAGCCTCTTTACTTACTGTGGATATAGCATTTCATTCTTTAGAAATATCTGCAGGAGTAAAGAAATTACTTCATACATTCAAATATATATACAATTTTTATTCTTGATTGAAAGTAAAGCACAAAATCTAAGGGGACTCAGGTGATATTGGAACAAGTTGAAAGAGAAGAAAAATACCGAATTAAATAGAAAATAAAACAACTTTAGATCAAATGGTTCTTCTATAACTTAAATTTCTCTAATATACCTCTTTTATATTAATCTTGATGTTCTACTGTGTAATTGACTGAAATAACACAGAGCTGCGTTATCTCAGTTATTTTTCTTGTTTATTGATAAAACCAAGAATTCTTTCATTCTCTTCTTTCAAAAAAGAGAAATTGCAGGGGGGTAGGATGGCATGGAGTGTTGGTACAGCATCTACTAAGATACAAAACCTTTTTGCGTATAAGTTTTAGAGCTAATGGAATAGGTAAGTTAAGAACACCATGTTTCTAACATTTTCATGTCAGGCTAGGCTAAAGAGGAGGCATGCAGATAGAACATATGGGTATTTTCTTGTTATGTTTTCAGGTCTACGTTAAGCCCTTATCGCCAAAATTGGTATTTGGTGAATCTGTTGAATTTTGAGCTAATTTGAGCAATTTTGTATATAGCACAACCCTCACATTTACTAACTAAAGTGCCATTTTTTACCCATTTTTCATCTTATGGTCACACATATTTCAATATGCATGAATAGAGGCCTGTGATTTTAGTAGCTAAACCACTGCCTTGCAGCTTTTTACCAAAAGCTGATGGGAAATAGAAAATAAAGTCACTCATATCTAAGACACAGCAGAATCTTTCCTTACCAGTGTCTCCTACCCACTATAGTTTACTTTGGCTATATGCTAAGGTGTGGCATGTGGTCCTAACACAGTTGTCACTAAAACCAAGGCATCAAAAGTAACTGAACAGCCATACAGACTGAAATGTGTTTCATTTCTTGCTGATATTATTTGTACACTTTGTAAACCTGCAGTTTAAGGGAAGTTTGTTTCCTTGATGAAACATGGGCGTGTTCCTGTTCTTGCTGTTGATCTTTTAAAACATATTTCATAAACATTGACAGAATTTCTATTGAGATAAACAATTCACACATACCAGTCTCCAGAAGCTCAGAGAAACATCTGTTTAGTTTTATCTTCTGGGAATGTCTTTTCTTCTCTCTAGTGCCAGGCCATTAACAAAAAAGGAGTTAAAGTGAAATACAACCTTAACTGTCAGGTAAATTTTTTTTACCGTGGGGAAGGTTTTAATACACCGATTGATCATTTCTCTGATAGCAAAGCGGACAATGACACTCTTAATTCCTATGATAATAAAAAACTTGCTTGTGTAATTGAGGAACTGAAAACAATGAGATGTAAATAAGAAGACAGATGTAAAAGTTTTTCCTTGTAAGTCAGCAGATGAAGAAAAATTTGGCATGAGCCTGTTTTGCAGGCTTCCTATTTGACTCTGTGAGCGAAGTTGAATCAACAACTTGATTCAGTACACAAGCCATGGAGTCCAAATTTTAATCTGATTACTAAACCTGATAGTACAGGGTGATACAGGGCAAGGTTTCTCTGACTGGGTTTGGAAGAAGACATGACAGTAGGACCAATTTGCAAAAGAACAGAATTTGCCCATTCCTTCTCAAAGCTGAACCTTAACCTCATCTCCTGCAGGCTTTCCACCTTCAGTACTGTGCATTTCTGGCACCATGAGCCATGGTCTCATGGCTCTTATTTTCACCCACAGTCATTCTTCTCATAGCACCGTCCGCACTAACCCATCTCCTGTCTCACCTGCCTCAGCTTTACCCTGAGATGAAGTGTAATGTAGTGAGGAGTTTTAAACCATTCCCTGAGGCAAGTAGCAGTTGTAGTCTTTTGACCATGCAGGTTTTCATAAATAGTAGGAGTCTCTATTGCTCTTGTGTAAAGTTGGTGCCCCTGTGGATACCAAAGCTTCTGACCACCAGCTACTGGTTACTCTAAGAGTGACATGAGGTGGGACATGTCCAGACATTTCTTAGGTTGTTTAGCCTTGGTTGTTAGCCCTCGCACTGCTGAGAAGCAGTAGCAGTGGACTCATGGCAGACGCCTTTTTTACCTTCCCTTTATACCTCCATGCTCTGTATTTCCCTGGACATCCCTCTGCATTTCTACTGAGGTACTCCAGGTAGCAGAAAAAAACAGAGTGCTTCTAATTGTGTGACTCTTACCCCTATAGATGACCTGGAGCACAGCCCTAAAGGTACAGATACTCTATAGGGTCTTTACAGCGGAATAAACTTCACCTTGTGCTCCTTCATTGGGCAACAGTCAACAGCTCCAGCCTCCATAGCTGCCTTGGATGACTTATTTTGTTTATATACATTCATACCTATTGCACTGCCAACAGCACAGATGAGGTAAACAGGCCTTACTGTAATTACTGCTTTTACCACTTTTATCGTCTAACACTATCAACAACTAATATGAAGTAGATGGTATAAAAAGAAGAAAGATCCCCAGTATTGTAATGGTATTTGCCCTGGTGAAGAACAACTGAGGAATGCTCATCAGTTGAGTGTTCCTCAAATTTATTCTTACATTGATCATATCAGTGGTCAGCTCTGTATTCCTAAAGGTATGTTAAAAATAAGAACTGGGACCTACATCAAGACAGCAGACAGTGTATATTTTTCCAATTCTTAATGGCAGCTTTACATTGGACAACTTTATTTCATTCAGATAAATTTATTGTAAACGGTTTATTAATGTACATGTTAATGTTTCTGTGGCAGTCTTTTGTATTTCATAAAAATAATAGATAAATATATTTGATTGTTAAGTTTTCAGCATTGGGACAGTTCTTGCTCCCACAGCTTTGAGCCATGCTCTAGATATAAGATCGTTCTCTAATTGACTGCAATTTGAAGAAAAATAAGTGTGGGTTCAGTACCCTTTTTTTCGTAGTGTTTGATCTAGCAAAGTGCTGAGCACTCTTTACAGTAACTTTCCTGGCAGATACATGTCCAGGATTGAGATGGGGATCTACATTAGCACATTTCAGGATATAACTCTGAAATTGCACATTATTTTATTTATAAGAGCACTGTTACTTTGTGTAGGGAAAAGCACAATTGTTCTAAATATAGATAGAACAAAGGAAGAGTTTACAGAGAGCTTCATTCCTGCACAGTACTATTGCTACTGAGCATATGTAATAGAATTTCTGTGATTTAAAGTATTGATGTGTATTCTGTCAGGATTGTCATGCTTGACACTGTTAATATTATTTCAAGTAAGCTACGGGGATTTAAAAAATTTGTGTAACTGTAAAATAAAGGCTTTGTTTTATTTTGGGGTTTTTTTTCCTGCTATATTCTGTTCCATAATTCTTTGTAACACAATTGTGATAGTATTTTTAATTTATGTGCTCATTGTAAAGATATGTGGAAGGGGCATGCTTGCTCCTTTATGTGTCTGGTCAAGGACTTTCTCAACACAAAAGGGGATATTTAGGAGGAAACCATAATCTGAACACAGAAAGACACAAATGTGACAACAAATTATAAGGTAAACAGTGATAAAAACCAAAGCTGATCAGTCTCACTAGCTGGTAAGGATATATGGAGTGTAGGAATGGTTATTCCAGTAAGATTTTCTGATAAAGGCCCTTGTCAAATTGGATACTAAGGAAAAGAGGGAAGCAATAAAGTGTATGGAGACACAAACCAAGCAGACAAATCATAATGGATGTAAAGACAAGAAGCCAACCTCATCATCACTCTAACTGAGCAGCTATCAAGAAACTGCAGGAAAATGTGGCTTTTCAACTGATGCAGACCCAAGGGTCCATGATGTTGGAGGGGAGTTCGTAGGACTGTGCAAACTGAGCCCTGAACTTGATTGCCACAGTCTGACCTAACTCTGCACTTTTAACTACCTCTCTGCACAATCTCACTCTCAACCGCATGTGTATGAGTGTTGCAAGGACTCAGCACCAACTTCTGGGGGACTGCCATGAGAGGACTGACTGCTAGCCTGTGATATCAGCTACTGGAGTGAGTGGGGAGATGGTCTCAGTCACTCTATACAACAACCTGAAAGGAGGTTGTAGCAAGATGGGTGTGTCTTTTCTCGAAGTAACAAGTGATAGGATGAGAGGAAAACAGCCTCACATTATGCCAGGAGAGGGTTAGATTGGGGAAAAAATTCTTCACTGAAAGGGCTGTAAAGCATTGGAACAGGCTGCCTAGGAGAATTCACCATCCTTGGAGGTATTTAAAAAAGACTGGTAGATGTGACGCTTAAGGATGTGGGTTAGTGGTGGATTTGGACTTGGCAGTGTTGGGTTTACAGTTGGACTTCACTAAGAGGTCTTGTCCAATTTAAATGATTCTATGATTCAGTGCCAATAACTGGAGCAAATGGGGGTCCTTAACCACCAGCCCTGGGATGGGAACAGTGTGTTCTGAAAGCCAGTGGGCGGGGGTAACCAACATGAGTGAGGCAAGTGATGGACTCAGCACCTGAGGCTGGAGCAGGACTGCAGGTGACAGGTCATGTCTGTTGCTGGCAGCTGTGGGGTAAGTGCCTGTTGTGAAGGTAAGTTACCTTCCTCCCTTCTCACAGCCATGAACAGGTGTGGCTTTGAGATGGCTGCATTCAGTTTGGAATAGAATGCCAAGGAAGCACATAACAACACTATATCCCAGGGCTACACAACTTGCTCTACAGCTGAGGGCTAACTGAGCACGCCCGTGTACGTCAGTTTCCTTACTCTATGAGTAGTGCACAGCCTATAGTGGTGAGCCCATTGAACTTTCCTGCAGGGCAGTGGACTGCACACTGGGGATCTACCCTTGAGCAGGGATGAGGCTCAGAGGAGTCCTTATCGCACTAGATACTTGGTAAGTGAATTGTGAAACTAAGAATCTTAGCTAAGTGATATAAAGGGTTGATTGCACATGCACACACACACACACACACACACACACACAGAGACACGTACATACAACTCCTTCAGACAAGCCATTGACCAAGTCTGGGGCTAAGTTTGGATCCAGGAAAAGAAATAGAGAGTAGGAAGAAAGTTTGGATCCAATGACCTCTCTGAGAAGGAGTTTCAAATGCAAGGGGGTCCATTCTGAACCTTGTGACCCAGCCAGAGAGTCTTCCTATTGAAGAGAGGGCTGAATCTGGTGGAGACTTACTGTCTGGAGTTTTGAAGGTGTCAGCATCAAATTAGGCAGCAATTAATCTTACAGAGATATACTGTCTAGACTTTTGTAGATATTAGTAACACATTTTGCAGCAACGATATTGTGGAATGTGTGCACCAGCACATTGTAAGCTTTCTAGCAGGACTACCTCTGAGAACAAGAAAACTCAAGGTTACAAGAGACCCCACAAGCTTTTCACAGCATCACCAAGCTCTTTTTGACCCTGTTTTCTATGCAGTAAATAATCAAGTGTACCTTGTCATGCAATCTTGTTGATTTAACACATTTACCATCAGACTTTGTTAATTATTTCATATAAATAAATATGTTGTTACTTCTCTGTAATGAGTGAAGTGCATTCACTCCTTAATCCATCCATGACAAATTGGTGTAGTCGACAGGATGACAAGTAATATCACCATTTATTTATGGAAGCATGGAGTGAATCCAAGTCCAAACTTCTCAGACTCCAAAAAAATACATAATTGGGAAGCCACTGAACCAATTAGGGAACACATAACTTATGGCAAAAAGAAAGAAGTCATCTGTCTTTTTCCATTAACTTCTTGAAGTATGTGCAGTGTGGATTAATCCAGGTGGCTTGTTTTTTCTTTTACAGTTATCTAGTTTTTGACTAGTATCTTGCTAATTTGTCTGTACCCTTCCACCCTGGCTGTGAAACACGGTCCTCGGTTGCATTCTTATCTGAGGCTCCTTGCATTCTTTCCTCTTGGTTTGATGTTCCCCCTTCCGTAGCCATATGCTCTGTTCCATTACACAACAATAGCTCAAGGTTTCTTACGTCTTCTATTTGTACCAGAAGTTTCAGAGCTGCTCAAGCAAGCACAACAGAACTACCATCAGAGACAGAGTGGAATATTAGCCCTTGTTCAAGGTATAAGGAGCAGGTTCTAAGGAAGAAATAGAGAGTAAGAATATATCTGAGTTGTTACTTTCTTTAAAAATTGAACAACTGCAGAAACAGTTACAGAAAGAAAAGTTGAAAAAAAAAAGCCATCAAAAATTGGGAGAAAAAGTAGAAATAGTGCTTATGCAGGCTCCACATACCTCTGTCAGATTAGGAAAATAATAATTTCCCTTGAAGACTAGGATGGAGATATCTGGGGTGATTCTGATTATAATGAGTCAGAAACTAGTGACCCCTTGCTCCCCATAGATCTTGCAATATATAAAGCCAGACCTGTTGTTAAAACAATAAAACCTGGGACCTCAGGGTGTTAATCCATGACATATTACATGAACCATCCCCTGGGATCCATTACAATTGAAAGATTTCCAAGAAAAACACAGCAAGGATCCAGGTGAAACTGAAACTGAACACCTGTGGCCAGTATGCCTAAATGGTGGCAATGGAATAATATTAACTGAGCACAGAACAACTGGCTATTGGGGACCTGGAGAAGCTGGTCCATTTGAACCTCATGAGGTTCAACAAGGACAAGTGCAAGGTCCTGCAGCTGGGTCTGGACAATCCTTGTCATCGAAACAAGCTGGGAGATGATGTGATATAGTGCATCTCTGCAGAGAAGGACTGAGGGGAGCTGGTGGAAAAGAATTTCAACATGAGCCGACAATGAGTGCTCATAGCCCAGAAGGTCAGCTGTGTCCTGGGCTGCATCAAAAGGAGTGTGGCCAGCAGGCCAAGGGAGGTGACTGTGTCCCTTTACTTCGCTGTCATAAGACCCCACCTGGAGTACTGTGTCCAGTTCTGGAGCCCCAATATAAGAAGGACGTGGAACTGTTAGAATGGGTCCAGAGGAGGGCCATGAAGAGGTCAGGATATTCTTTTTTCCTAGTTTCTTGTAACTCACTTGACCAGATTATGGTTGTATAATTTTAACATAGCTTCTGGCTTGAGCAGAAATTTAGGTGACTCTGTTGAAGCAGATGACTAGCCAGCTACACATCTGTATTGGTTATTTCAAATTTTAGAAAGTGTATGGATGGAAAATCTGTCGAAACATACAGGTTTGTTTTGATTTTTATTTTTGGAGCTAATAAACAACTACACCCTGATGCTGGCTTGCAGGCAAACACATGCTGAAAAAGATGATGAAATGGATTTTCTCTAATTTGCTATTGAAACCAGATATAAGAAAATGAGAACTTTGTGGTTTGAAAACTACTAGTTCTCTACAAGTAGGAAAGATTTTTCATGTCTGTATCCTGTTTATTTGTGGGCTTATGTGAATAGCACATAGAGTATTTTTGTAATTGGCATAGAAGTAGCTTGTCTAAAGTATGTTTCTTAGCAGTTGCTTGACTTTTTTAAACTGTTACACGACAAAGTGTTGATAAATTTCAGTTTCAGTTCAGTTGCTGCCATAATGTAAAGTCAACAGAAGGACAGAAAAGAAGTAGCTGAGTTAAGATGAATATCCTTTTGGGTTTTTTTAGTACACATTTAAATGGGGTCTTGGTCACTAAGCAGAGGATCTAATCTGCTATAGCAAGACTACTAGCTAATTAAAATTTATAATGGAAACTTTGAAGATGGTGCTCTGACTTCATTGTGAGCTTTTTTGCTAAAAAAAAACCTGTTTTAATGGTCTTTCCTATCTCAGAGTATTCTTTTTTGCTTGCTTCTTTGAAAATTGTAATATAACATAAAAGGTTTATATCCTAAATATATGAACTAGAATTATGAGGAAAATTAGCAGAAACCTTGTAAACTGGAGAAACACCTGCATGCAGCCAAACCTTTATCACAATGAAATCCAGGTCCTCAGCTCCACCTTGCTTGGCAGGAAAGCATAGAAATATGCAGATCAAGAAGTCAGTAACAGTTATAAGTGCACCATTACAGAATCAGAGTACTATTTGGGTTGGAAAAGACCTTTAAGACTATATGAAGCCAACTCTGTGACTTCACCACTAACCCATGTCTAAAAACATCACATTGCTTTAGGTTTGTGTGGCAATGTTTTGTGAGGGTGGTTGCAGGGTTGGCTTCTGCAAGAAGCTGCTAGAAACTTCCCTTAGGTCTGACAGACCCAATAACATCTGCCTCCAAGATGGACTCATCCCTGACCACGTCTGAGCCAATCAGCAACGGTGGTAGCCCCTCTGTGATAACATATTTAAGAAGGTAAAAAACCTGTGTGGCATTTTTTTGGCACCAGAGAAAGGAGTGAGAAGATGTAAGAAATGACAGACACCAAGGTCAGTTAAGAAGGAGAGGGAGGAGGCACTCCAGGTGCTGGAAGAGAGATTCCTCCTGCAGCTGTGGAAAATACCATGGTGAAGCAGCCCATGGAGGATCATGTGTAGTAGGGATTCCACCTGCAGCCCATGGAGGATCCCATGCTGGAGCAAGTGGAGACAAAAATTATCAAAGGGCTGGAGTGCTCTCCTATGAAGACAGACTGAGAGAGTTGGGTTTGTTTAGTTTGGAGAAGAAAAGGATCCAGGGGGACCTTATTGTGGTCTTCCAATACCTCAAAAGGTTCCCATAAGAAAGCTGGTGAAGAACTGGTCATGTAGCAATAGGATGAGGGTTAATGATTTTAAACTAGAAAAGGGTAGATTTAGGTTGTATATTAGGAAAAAAATCTTCAATGTGAAGGTGATAGATCACTGGAACAGGTTGCCCAGAGAGGTAGTGGAAGCCCCATCCCTGGAGACATTCAAGGGGCTTGATGGGGCTCTGAGAAACCAGATCTAGTGAAGATATTTCTGCTTACTGCAGGGAAGTTGGACTAGGAGACCTTTAAAGGTCCCTTCCAACCTAACACATTCTATGATTCTATGATCTGAAGGAGGCTGTGACCTGGCAGGAAGCCTGCCCTGAGCAGACTCTGGCAGGACCTATGGAACCATAGAGAGAGTAGCCCATACTGGAGCAGGTTTGCTGGAAGGACTTGGGAATCCATAGGGGACCCATGCTGTTAGCTCCTGAAGGTCTGCACCCAATGGAAGAGACCCATGCTGTAGCAGTTGGTGAAGAGCAGCAGTCGTGGGAGTGACTCCAGTTGGAGAAGCTGGTCCCTTGGGAGGGACCCCACGCTGGAGCAGGGGAAGAGTGTGAGGATACCTCCCTCTGAGGAGGAAGGAGTGGCAGAGGCAATGTGTGATGAACGGACCCCATTCCCCGTTTCCCATCCCCGTGTGCCACTTGGTGGGAGAAGGTGTTTTAATATTTGGTTTTATTTCTCATTATCATACTTTGTTTTGCTTGTTAATAAATTAGGTCAGGTTTTTTTCCTCATTGAGTCTCTTTTGCCTGTGATGGTAATTGCTGAATGATCTCTCCCTGTCCTTATCGCAACCCATAAGCCACTCTTTATATCTTCTCTCCCCTGTCCACCCTTGGAAGGGGAGTTACAGAGGAGTTTTGATGGGCATCTGGCCTCCAGCTGGAGTGAACCCACCTCACAAGTATTTTACATACCTCCAGGTGTCCCAAACACTTCCCTGGAAAATCTTGTTCCAGTCCTTGATAATCCTGCCAGCGTTGAAATTTTTCCTATTATCCAATCTAAACCTCCCAACATAATTTCCTATTTGCAGGTCAAAATCATAGAAAGGAAAGTTAGATGTGCAGGAAGTGTGAAACAAATTGTAGAAGAGTTAACTCAGTTGTTACTTGTACCACTCTTTGCACCTCATGGGAGGTGAACACAATATGGCAGGACTACGCCTCTCAGTAACTCTCTGGTTTGCAGCAGCATTCTTCAGTTCAGCTGATGAAGAGAAGCAGTTTTTCAAATTTAAGCCAATTCTTCTTGAGTTGCTGTCCCTGGCTGGTCTAGGATACAGTAGGTTTTTTACTAGAAGCTGTGAGGGAGCACAGCCAGGACAGGCTATCTAAACTAGCCAAAGGGAGTATTTCATACCATATGACGCCATGCTCACCACAAAAGGGGGCTAGTTGGGGAGGGGAGGCTCTGCACTAGGATGTTTGGCTTTGGGATGATCTGGCTTCATGACCTCTCCTCCCCGTGGGAACAGATGAGCAACCCACTGCGTGGTGCTCAGATGCTAGCTGGTGTTGAACCATGACAGTTACCTAGTTAAAATGGTAAATATTTTATAAAGTTGGATAGATAAAACATTCATGTGTGTGTGTATGTATATATGCTTATTTTATGAAGTATAGAATATTGCTGGCCATCTGAAATAGTTAAAGGCATTTGAAACAACAAAGCTAATCAACATTTTTAAAGGAAACTTCTAATTTGCAGAAGCAAAAAAATGTTACTTTTGAATGTAGAATGCATTGTAAATCAAGAGCCATAATACATATGACTTCATACTGAACTCACTAATAAGTTATCTATCAAAACTATGGATTTTTCCCTTATTTATGGCTGATCTCACTGTTGAAATATCTGATGATGCAGCAGGCATGGAACTCTCCTGAATGCTTTTCATTCTCTTGTGATGGAGACACAAGTGGAAAGCAGATCAGGTAGAAAATATATGTGTATTATACAGACAGCAGAGCAAAAAAAAATCATTGTGTAAGTGATGTTCAGGCAGATTTGTAGACGTTGTACACCCTAGATATTCAAAGTAAAATATTCTTAAACTGACCAGCCACAGAGGTTTAGTACTCAAGAGGTTTAGTATTTAGTTTCAAAGGCAGTGCTTTTCAGAACTTGATAGATGACGTATTTCTGCATGAAAAATACAGGTTTTTTTAAAGCCCTTCATGCTGCACATCTTAGAAGAGAGGAACCATAGTTTTGAGTTGTTTAGAAAAATCATCACCTTTTTTTTAACATTATGAATTTTCAAGTATGAGAATGAATAATGACAGTTATATTTTTTCAAAATAGCTTTGCTGAGTTCTTGCACTGTGAGAGAAACATAAGGTGGTGTGGCCTCACTCCCGTGATATGCTGAACATTGTCGTCTTAGAAGATCTTCCACAGAGGGTAAAAGGTTTCAGCACCAAGACAATTACATTTCTAAGGTGTAAAATCTTCTCAAAGAGAATGAACTGTAATAATACACAGACATACTCCAGGAATTAATTCATGTAGTCCACTTTCTGAGTGCACTATGTAAAGTCAGCTTTGAGTCTAATTCTATTTTATTACATTAGCTTAAGTCCCTTACTACACTAATATTTTCTGCCTCTTAGCAGAATTCATTAATGTCAGTTTAATACATGCTAAGGGAACCAAACATATTTTTTTTTCTGCAAGCTCCTTCTGCTTAACTCAAACTCTGGGCAAAACAACTTTCATATGATCATCTCCTCAGATGATATTCACAGAAGAAAGCTAAAGAAATTTAAAGTTCAACGGGACTGAGGATGATGAAAGGGATCTCAGAAAAGTGTATACTCATTTAGTTCTATCTATGTCTGTAATCAGATGAAATTAGCATCAGCTCAGAAGGATCCCATTACCGACAGGGAATTATTTTGCCATGTGAAAATGCAAAGATACATGTAAAGACATAGAGGTATATTTTGTACTGCTTCTATGCAAAAATTAAATAAATGTGTTTAAAAATAGTTGATATTTGGAAACCATGTACTCAAGAATGATGCCATTATTCTTAACGATGATAGACAAGGGGAAAGATAGAAAGAAACAAGGATATTGTCACACTGTAGGACCCAGAATGCAGCAGCAAATCTTTTAGTCCTTCAAAGCCAAACTCCACTTAGCTGAAGAGTAGTGAGAATGTGACATGATTGTAGGCATAACCTTGAGCAACTATGTAGTCTGGAATTTATGTATGAAACGACTAATAATGACATGCTTGAGCCTGAGATGATGATCCAAAGCATGAAAACTAACTGTGAACAAGGTGCAAGCCACTTAGTTACTCAAATAGTAACTGAGTAAGTTGTTGTAGCTCAAGTTACTATATTGCATGAGGCTCTCTTCAGGACCTCATTCGCCTTAGTAGTCCATTTACTCATCTGCTTTTGCAGTGTTTGGATATCCTTCTCTGATCAAAGTCCTACTCCCTGCAGACAAAGATGGCCAAGCAGATTTATTTAAGCTATTATTAATATGTTCTCCCAGTGTGTGTTCAGCTGCAGAACAAAACACCTCCAGAGATGTCTGAGAAGTATGTATTCTACTTTTTAAGCTGTATGGATAGGTACCCTGTAGGAAGGTGAGATGCAATGAGTTGGTTTTGGCTAGAAGAGTGTTTTGATTTTCAGCTTTAGCCAATTAAATTGAAGTCCTGCATTCCTGTCCACCTGGGAGAAATATAACAAAGACCATGTCAATAGAGATATGTATCAGCTTGCTGATGTGCTCATGGCAGCAATATTTAGAGTAAAATACTTCAGAGAGTTTAACATAATGCTCTTCTGTTTTACTAATTCATTCCCAGGGCAGTACAGCTTCCCTGCTTCGGGATTGTAAACATACATTCTGGCATTTATGCCTATTTTAGGTAAAATCTATTTACTTTTTAATAGATACGTTTTTTTGTGGTTTTTTTTCTTCCAGATTTTGGAAGATCTCTATAGAGGAAAACCTCTATATATCTCTATAGATATTTCTAAGTTTCCTTAGACAACTAAGTGTTCAAATCTCACCCAAAACATCCCTATAGAGGGGGAAGAGAGGCTCAGTCCATCAACTGGTCCTAGAAGTCAGCTGATGGTTAATGACTTATTGTGATGGTGTCTTCTCTAACATGTCTCTGTTCTTGGACTACTTTTATACTATTTTCACCTATCAAGTAGAGCTTGAGGGATTCTAGTTGTGCATATTTTTGTTGTGATTGGTGAAAGTTTTCCTCACTTTGCATTTAAAAGTATAGACTAGCAGAAATTCAGAGCACATGCTCAGTGAGGGGTGGTGACACATTGGAGGCAAGTAGTTTTTTGGATGGAGGTGTGTTTTTGTATTATAATGATATTATAATGAGGAAAGTTCACTCAAAGGACAGGATCTTTACAGATCAGAAGCAGAAACAATGCAGCTTCTTGGTACCATAGTACAACAGGCCCCCAGTAGATCACAGAGCCTAGCTACGGTGCCTCCACTCCCTATCCTCTGTGTACTGTTCTCTCAGACTCTGCTGATGTTGCCAGCCTCTAAGATTGCCTAGGGAACTTTTATGGAATGGACCCTTGGTGTATCTGTAGAGAAAGGAAACATACTTGATAAGACTGGTTCAAGCGATGTGCCAAGAAGCCAGGGTTAAACAAAGAACATGGGAGTGTGTGCTGAGCAAGAATCTGGAACAGGAAAATACACATTAATACGGGAGTGAATGGGAACTTGGAGGAGGCTGTTGAGCACCAGCCTGGGAAGAGAAGTGTTTAGCTTTGTGTTATTTAGAGACCCGGGTCGAGTGAACATTTGGGGAATGAGTGGAGCCTCTCTTTATGGAAGGTATGTAAGCAGTACTGTGTGTAGTAAATCTGATTCTATGCTTGCACCTGCTGGAGTCTGTTTCTTCCATACGCTACACATATCAGCTGCATTTCACACTGGAAGTTTCTTCAGTGCTGAACCTTTTCTTAAAGCATGAACATAAGTTTAATTTCTAGGTCACATCCAGCCATTATTCCACACTAATAAATTAAATGTTTCAAAGCCAGTGGAAAAGGAGCTCCTTACTGAAGTGGTACTCAAAACTTGGCTTTAAAGAACTGTAAAGTACCAGCTCCTGCAGCATGCTTCTCATTTATTTTAGTATTTGAAGAACAAAGTGACAAACCAGTATTCAGTATTTATCAGAATGCAAAAAAGTGGGGTATGAGGATGTGTTTGTGTGTCTTACTAAAAACAGGACTACAAAACCTCACTTTATTCATAAGATGGGGGGAAAAGATGTATGTTTGTGTTTCAAGAAAAAATGCAACCTTACAAGTGAAAGGCAAAATTATCATCCTGTGTGTTACATATGTCGTTAATATTTATCACCGAGGAAATTGTAACTTCTCCTTTTATTCTGATGTTTTAAAAAAAAAGAAAGCTAGCTAATGGGTATCTCATATAAAAAACTATTTGAATGTGTTGGAATTTCTATAATCTTTGGTCCTTGAAAAGTGTTTTTCTAACTCATTATATCACTAAGTAAATGGGATCGTAGTTGGCCTATGTATAATTTTTCCCCTCAAAACTATTCAGCTCTTTCATATAATGTTTCTTTAAATGTGTTTAGTCATTTTTCTATAAAATATGCAAAGAATGCTTATGCAAATGTTCATAAGGCAGTAACTTTCAGATATATATATAGCTGAATGGGATGTTTGCAGCTCTGGCATCTTTAGTTTGCTTGATGAAAGACACAAGATGCAAAGTTGCATTTGTCCATATCTCTGTACCTTGACCTATGAAGTGGCCCCTCAGAAATACTGAAGTGGTCTTTGAAGTCTGAACTGACAATGAGCTACAAGACAAGAAATCCTGTGATTTGTTATCATCACTCTGTGTGCAGGAAACAAAACACCCGGTATTTATTTTTCATGCTGTCACCCAAAAATAATAGTGAGCTATAACTAAACTTTTTTGTAGAGGTAGCTGCATGCAGAGACCTAGGCAAACCTAGAAAAATCCTTGATTCCTCTATGCACAATGTGAATTACTTTGGACGTGCATGCACTTATAGGGTATGGCTTGGCACTGATAAAAAAAGAAAACCAAAAAACACAACCACACAAAAAAACCCAACTGAGAGGTCTAACACCTTCTGAAAAGTGCCTGGATGAGGACTACAGGCTAAACATTGATGGTATTAAATACCTTCAGGCTAATATGGTCCTTGGCAGATGAGTGTGCAATTGGTTTATACACTGCAGGGATTGAAGTAACTTTTAAAATAACCATAGTAAGAATCATGGGAATGTGTCACAACTTGATGCTTATTCCTTGAGTGAAAATACTTAATTCTTAGCAATGTTTTTCAAAAATTTGCATTCCTCCTGGAATGTAATTTCGTTACTGGAAATTTGCCTGAAATTATATATAGGAAAAAAGATGGAAGTTTAATCCCATGTGGAATTTATGTCTTGCTTTAAGTTTTTCTGGTCAGCATGATGCAAGGTCCAAATAATAGGATATGCTTATAGCTTTTGTTGTACCACCACACCCTCTTCCTTTTCCCTACCAGTAACATAGAGAAGAGGAAGTTAAAGCAATGCCAAGCTGATAAGCTACAGCCAGGAAACTGAGCCTTACTGCTTGAGCAACTTGTGTCTCTTGCATCCTGGCCATTTCAGAGGCTACTGCAATGGATGAACATGGTGAGCAGTAGCACAGTTGTGTTTGTGAAGACTTCTTTCTGGGATAGGCTGTGTACCATCTTACAAAAATGAGGGGAGGTAATCATGAATATTGGAAGAGAAACTGTCACATTTTCATTCTTTACTAAACATATTCTGACATGTGAATGAACCAGAGCAGAATATGAACCCTTTATCATTTTCAGGGTGCTTTGCATTTCTTTTTGTTTGCCCTAGTAATTACTGTGAGATGAGATCAGAGAAATTTTTAGGAAAAGGGTACACAAGACACATTAATTAAAATTATGGTATGGGCATTTAATTTAGGGTCTCTTGCTCAGGACCAGTGACAGCTCACCCACGTTCAATTACCCTTCACATCTCTGTTGTTCATTTGCAGATTGTCCAGTTGTTCTGGCAGATGCTTTTAATTCCAAGTTGATTACATTTTTCAGGCCTCCATTCATATTATTCAACATTCTGTGCTGCAAGGCACCATCAGGAATGAATTTGTTCAGGTTGGAGTGTGTAGTTAGCATCCCAGAAAAATGGCTGTGATGAGCCAAATCAGAGTCTTTCAAAAACAGCAGACATAACCCAGTGGAAGTTCTGCAGCTGATGTCACCCTATTAAAACACTGTCTTCATTTTAATCAGTGGCTAGAAGTGATTATTTTATTTACTGCACACAATGCATATAATGAACTGCATCTTGCAGAATAAATCTTTGGGATGTGACAAATGTGGAGGGTGGGCTGGGAGTTTGTGGGATTTTTTTTGCTTGCTTGTTTGCTACTTGCTTCTGTACTCAATTCAGATTATATTAAGACTGCTCATTCTTCTCATTCAGATTAATATTGAATGATACATCTGTTTTACAGAAATACTGCTTTTATGCTTAATGCAATGTGTGTGAAGGAGCAGAAGGAGCTACTCATCATTTCACAGAAGTAGGTGTGACTGAGACATTAAGTTCCACGTCTGTTGTGCTTGGACTTCTTGCTTATGGATAAGAAATGCATTTTTGGAACTAATCTGATACAACAGTTTTGCAGGACTCAAAATCTACTAGCCTCTGGCAAAGCAGACATTTCTATTGCATTTGGTATAAGGTTTGCAATTACAGCTGTTTTGCACTGATGGCAAAAAAGGGGAAAATTTTGGTTTTGAGAGTTTTTAGAAGTGAAGATGAAATCCAGCTTAGCAAAATGGGAAAAGTTATGGCAGGAAAACAAAGTTTATTTTCTTCAGAAGTTATGTTCATTTTTCACTTGATGTCAGAAACCATTGTAAGTCATAGTAGACCAGAGCAAAAATGAGCTGTATCTTGTCATTCTCTCTCACGCATACTTTCTCTCTACCCACACCAATTTTTCCTTTTATTTTTCCCTTCTCCCTCTTTTTTCCCCCCTTTTCTCTCTTTCACACTGCCTCTCTCACTCTACTTCTCCTGCCTTTTCTTTCTTAGACGCCCACTACCTCTGATGCTGTCTCCCTCTTGCTCTGCCTCTCTTTCCACCCTGGCCCCATGGCCCCACTTCATTCTTTCCCTCTCTGCCTTGGAAATATGTTTTGACTGGATGATTTTCTCCTCCTGATACCAAATTCTTCATCATAGAGATCAATATCTCCAATATCTCTCCCTTCCTACCCATCCCAAACTTACAATAATAAAGCTTTTTTTTAAAAAAAAAAAAAAAAAAAAAAAAAAAAAAAAAAAAAATCCTTCCTGTCTCCCCACCCCTCAGAAACTTAATGTGTGGATTCTGTATGGGGAAACAGAACTATGGTAAACATACATATTCAGCCGTGATAAAACAAGCAAAACAAAAGGAATGTATTGCAGTTTTTAAATATATGACACTCTGGTCTCTAATTTTCTACTCCCACTGTTCTTTTTTTTTTTTTAGTTGCCTACAGCATTTATATTTGCAGACCAACATGCTGCTTTGCAGCTGGGTGTCTCAGCTCAGATTGGTTTACATGAATAGCAGCTAATTTGGGTGTTCTGTCTTTGACATCTGATGATTTGTTTTATGCTTCTTGAAGTTTAGTCAATTAAGAATGTAGAACACTCACTCTGGGATTTCCTAGCTTTGTCTCTGAGCTCAAGTCCTTGATTAAATCTTATTTGATAAAGAGCCTTTTTATATATGTATACATGAGATTTAAGATTACACGTGCATATTATGTGTCTTCAGAGAAATCTCTTGTCAGTTGAAGGTATTTTAAATAGCTCAGGAAAAAGCAATGGAATTTAAAATTCACCTAATCAAACTGCTTTTTTACTCTGTAGTTTAAGGTAAATAATTTTATAAAGTAACAAGTTTGGAATTAGGCCCTCTCTGTTAGAACAAATTCATCTTTCTGTGGGATAATTGCAAATAAAACTGTATTGATATATTAGTACAACAGCTCTAAGAAAAAACCCAAAATTCCAGATCCTTCAAAGAACAACAGCTCCTAGTCTTGCTATTATTGTTATCCAGAAAGTGCCATGAACTGAAAACACTATTTTGCTGATATTCATTTAAAATGATATTCTCATATACAAGCTCTCTCTTTAACCGATGACCCATTCAAAGAAACTATAAATTACTCTTATTTAGACATGTAGGTGATGTCATGTAAGGGCAATTCTTGGTCTTTGCCTTACAATCTCCCTTCCTCCTCCCCCTTCCTCTATGTTAATTTTTACAAGTATTTTAATTTCAGCTGAGATAGAGCTAATTTTCTTTCTAGCAGCTGGTATACTGCAGTGTTTTGGATTTAGTATGAGAATTTGTTGATAACACACTGATGTTTTCAGTGGTTGCTAGTTAGTTTTAGTTCTTACACTAAGTAAAGGCCTTTTCAGATTCTCATACTGCCCTGACAGGTACGCAAGAAGCTAGGACAGCAGAGTCAGGACAGCTGACTGAAACTGGCCAAAGGGATATTCCATATCATATAACATCATGCTCCAGGTGTAAATGGGGAAGCTAGCCACGAAACAGAATTGCATGTCAAAATTTATCTGGGCAACAGATGTGCTGAACAATTGCATTTGTGCATTAATTTTTTATTTATATGAATAATACTAACATTCTTCCTTTGTTATCCTGTTAAACTCATTATCACAACACATGAGGTTTTTTTCCATTCTCCTTTCCATCCTCTTTGGGAGGAAAAAGGGAAAGAGGAGAATGAGTGAGTGGCTGCATAGTGCTTAGTTACTGTCTGGGGTTAAACCACAACATACTTGATTTTTCTATTAAAAAAAAAAAGTCTTCTTTGCAATAAATTACATCTAAGGAAATGCTTTACATGATCCTGTCTAATCACAGGCTTCTACCATGGTCTGATTCTGATGTAGGGGAGGGGAGGCGTCGGGGCTGCAGGAGCAGCTTCTGCAAGAAGCAGCTAGAAGCTTTCCCTATGCTCAACAGAGTACACAGCATCTGGGCTTAAGGCCAAACCAAGGCTGAGCCCAACAGTGATGGTCACAGATCCTCTGGGAATCACATTTAAGAGAAAAACCCCACCAGTGACTGCTTTTTGCCCCCAGAGCAGGGACCAAGGGCAGTGAAGTTTGGAGGGAATGAGGTGCGCCAGGCACCAGAGAGAGATTCCCTTGCACCCTGTGGAGAAGACCATGGTGGAGCCGGTGTCCCCCCCGCAGCCCATGAAGGATGATGGGGAGCAGAGATCCCAATTACAGCCCGTGGAGCACCCAATGCCAGAGCGGGGTGGAGGCGGGTGGAGAAGAGAGAGAAATCAAGTTAAGTCCATGAAGAAGGGAAGATCAGGGGGGAGGTGTTCTCGGTTTTACTTCTCATTATCCCACTCTGGTTTCACTCTGTGTGCATGTGTAGTGTAACAGATTAGATGCTTTTATTTCCCTTTCCTTTTAGTCTGTGTTGAGTCTGTTTTGCCCATGACTAATTGTGGAATGATCTCTCCCTGTCCTTATCTCAACTCCTAAGCCACTCAATATGTATTTTGTCCCCTGGCCAGCTGAAAATGGGAGAGATAGAGCAACTTTGGTGGGCAACTGGTCTCCATCCAGGGTCAAATCACTATACACAACTAGTCTGAGGATTGGTCACATGGAGTGCCAGATACTTTAAAAGTATTTGACTGAACATGGTTGATTATAGTATCAGAAAAAATGGAGTCTCTATGAGGCCAAGAAAAGGTAAAAAAAATACAGCAGATATTGTATCACAACAACAAAGTGATGAAGTAGTATTATATAATGGAAGCTCTTCCCTTTCCTTTAGACTTGCATGAATATTGTATGTGCATATGCTAAAACAGATAGAGGGGGAAAGAAAATACCTTTGTTTAGATGAATGATATGAACACCTTTCTACAGGAGTAACAAGTGAAATGTGTTCACCCTCACAGTGCTAAAAACCTTTCTACAATCTCTCTCTGAATTCTCCAAAGCCTTTTTTACACATTTGCTGCAAAATAGAGAGGTCATTATTACCATGACCTCATCTTGTATTAAAAAAGAATGAAACAAAGCTTTAGAAACCTTTAACAAATGACATATAATCCTTATTTGTTCACAAGCTCTTACATTTTTATTCAGACAAGGATAGGTAGAAAATATGTTCAAAAGCAGACAGTAAAACCAAAAACATAAACCCTACAGCATTCTCACTCCAAGGATCCCTGTTTTTTGTATCCACTAAACCATCTCACAAAGTGCTTCCTCAGCCTGGTTTTTGAACACCCCTCTGGACTGTGCTCCACCACCTCCCTAGGCAGCCTGTTCACTCTTTCGGTGAAGAAATTTTTCCTAATATCCAATCTAAACCTCCCCTGACTCAGCTTGATTTTCTTTTTGTCCTATCGCTAGTCCCTAGGGAGAAGAGGCCAGCGCCTGCCTCACTACAACCTCCTTTCAGGTAGCTGTAGAGACCGATGAGGTCTTCCCTCAGCCTCCTCTTCTCCAGGCTGAACAGCCCCAGCTCCTTCAGCCTCTCCTCATAAAGCTGTACATAGACCAAAAAGACACCAGAGTGGCTTGCCAGTAACAAACTTTTCTATGTATACTTTGTCAGGTCAGCTTTTGGTTACACTAGCATGAATCTAAAACTGCAAGAGAGAACCTGTAACTAAAGATGTTAACTTTTAAAGTGCAACATTCCAGTTGTGTACATTTACCATCGCTCAAAATCTAGAAAGAACACAGTTCTTTATTGAATATGATAAGGACAAATTGCTGTCTAGACAGGAAGTATGTTATTCTACAATCCCCTGTCACAGATACCTCAGAGCTTAGTTTTTGGTATGGAGATACCTCCTGAAACAGTTTAACTGGATTAGGATAGAAGTGTGTTTGACATCCTGCTAAAACATTGATATCCCAAGGAAAAGAGGGAAGAGTTTTGTTTCTCTACCCTTACAATGGCAAACGATGATGGGACCAAGCATAGTCTGTGTTTTTTGATGGCCTACTATTTCTTTATTTTCTGCTTTTCTGCTTTTTCTCCTACCCATCTTATAGAGAGTCACAGGACTCTCTGACGTTACATATAGGATAACTCAGAAGGTATATAATGTGCTTTACCTGTCTTCCTGCTGATATTAATCTGTTGCAGATCAGGTTTTGTACAGCATAGAGAACAGATGTATTTTAAGACTAGAAGTTCTTATTCTTTATAATTCCCAACTGACATGGAATTAATGTCTTACTTTACTAATTGAAAAATTGCATTTTACTTCATAGGCTTAGAACATAAATACATAGATTACATAAATATAGATTT
Source organism: Porphyrio hochstetteri (assembly GCA_020800305.1). Lineage (NCBI taxonomy): Eukaryota > Metazoa > Chordata > Aves > Gruiformes > Rallidae > Porphyrio > Porphyrio hochstetteri. The sequence continues at coordinate 51,928,759 of CM036938.1, read as the reverse complement.
CACAGATTTCACAGAATTACAAGGTTGGAAAAGACCTTTAAGATCATCAAGTCCAACCATTCCTGTCCTATGGTAAACCATATCCCTAAGAACCTGACCTACCCTTTTTTTGAACACACCCAGGGATGGTGACTCAACCCGCTCCCTGGGCAGCCTGTTCCAGGCCCTGACAGCTCTTTCAGTGAAAAAAGAGTTGTCAGTACAAACGCTTGTTCTTCACAAAGCACTTTCCTTTGCACAGTTACATTTTCACATAAACCCCAACTCTGGAGGAAATTCTTGAGCAGATCTATCTACAAACCCCTACTGCTCCCTCACATCAGATTTTTGGACCTCTGAAATCACTTCACTGTTGTGATACTCCACTCCCAAGTCGTTGTCAAGCTTTGGCTTTTTCACTGAATTTGGGTTGTGGATAGTTAGTGTTAATTATTGAAGGACTGTGTTCTGGGAAGTGGTTTCAGAGAAGCCACTGATATTGCTTATTCCTCTTTGGGACCTTATACTAAGGATAGGTTTGGGGGTTTTGCCCTAACGAGATTTTATATTACTGAAGAAGACAGCTACGCTTGAAAAAATTATGGTCACTTGTGCTCTGTCAGTGTCTGACGTTGGGTAGCTTGAAGTTATTCTAGGACAGCCAGACATTTCTTTGCCCTTCTGATGAGTAATCGAATCAACCAAATGCAGCTTGGTGTGTAATGGACTGTCAGTAATTTGTGACAGCTGCTGTCTCTCTCAACTCAATGTAGTGACTTGGCAAGTTGGAAAACAGCTTCTTTACTCCTTGTTAGGCTGGGAAACCTAGCAGTTTCCTGAGGTGAATCACGTAATCCTTCAGAGATTGTAACACTAAACTTTTGAAGCAAAATGTGTATATTAAGTCAATATATTAAATGTATATGCTAAATAACCATAACAATGTGTATATTAAATAAGCACATATATATACATATAGATGTATGCATGTGTGTATATATATATATAAAGAGTCTAACTGAATTCTGTGTTTTTACTGCAGAATTTTTAGTTACTTGCAAAGTGGCAACTTTGGTTTTAATGTGTTACATGTTAATTAATCCCATCCTTTTGCCCTGCAGGTTTTATCTTCCCTTCTTCCTCAAGATGTGCAGATTGAGATGATAAAGCAAGCCCTTTGTGATATTGACTGTTAGACTGTAGCTATTTCATTAACCCTGCACTGTCTACAGCACTGTTAATCGTATGAGGGCAGTTATTCTAATGTTAGCTAACAAGGGACACGATTGCTAAGCAGCCACTTCTCCCTGGTATTTTTACTCAACACAGAGCAGTCCTGGGTATTTCCCAGAGCTCTGTGAACTGCTGAAAAAGTGGCTAGCCTGCCCCAGCTGCAGTTAGTGCCTCCCACTGACTGAATTAATTTCAATTTTGTCCTGTTTGTCTCTCCTCCAACAGAGGACAAAGACATAATGAAAGGGAGAAGTCAAGAGTTTCAGATCAGGCTATAAAAGACTTTCCACAGCAATAGGAGAAATGAAAGTCTTGCTCCCTCTTTCACTTCCTGGACCAGCACTTATCTGGATGATGTGGAAACACCACTGTGAGGGAAGGGTGGTTTCAGGCAATGCAAGAGTTTGCATTTGGAAATTTCATCTGGTACTCAAAATACATCTTATGTTATGGTGAGATCATTGAGGTTTTGGTCTTGAGCTTACAAAAACTCCTTATTTAAGTCTATTGGGCTTGAGAAAACTTTGAAAGTGTGCTGTGCAGTAGAACTTCTGCAGGGTTCATACCAGCATGTGTAAAGATGTCCAAACATCCTGTAAATTCGGCTTCTACATAGGAGTGATTTTAGCTTTAACTGTAAAAATGCTTTAAAAAAATTTGGCTAAAAGAGAATATTTTGGTATATTAAAAAAAAAGAATAGTTCCAATTTTTTTATTTTTCTCATAGATCTTGATGTTGCTTCTTAAATTTAGAAGGTAAAAATAAAGTGGCCTTACTCTGAAAGGAAGACAAAATGCTCTTTTAAAACATTGTATCTTTTAGAGTAAAACCAATATCAGATCAGCAGCTGTAGGTCCAGTGAAGAAAATGCTGTCTCTTCTCATGAAATAAAAATTTATGGTTTGTGCTGACTGAAGAATAATAATAATGACGGTTTATGATCTGTTCTTGATAGAGGTAGAATACACAGTGAAACACTAATTAAAATTATGAAATAAAACAGTTGTTTGGATCAGGAGTGTTATAGAAGCACTATAACAACTATTTAAAGAAAAATGTCATAACAGTAGTCTCTATTATTTTCACACATACTCAGCATTGCAAAACAAGACAGACCCTGTCCAAAGAAGATATAGTGGATCTTATTTTACAAGCTGTGTTACTATAGCTATGCTGACTTACATGAACAGGGCTTTATGTGTATAGAATTAAACCACTCAAACTGCTTATTTTACTGCTTACCTGATGCCTAATAAATATATATTTTTATAAGTGACAAATGTGTTGTCACGATCTACTTTTAAATGATCAAATAAAGAAAATTACTTCTGCTTACTCAAAGTAACCAAGCGGAGTAATGATTACTTTTAAATTTATGTGGGTATTGGAAATGTAAGTGAAAGTATGAGAAGTTTAAGGGAAGAAAACAAATACTCACTTGGTCACTAAACATAAAAAGAACAAGAAAAGTGGTGGTTTGACCTTGTCTGGAGGTCAGACACCTGCCAAACCTGCTCTATCACTCCCCTTTTCAGCTGGACAGGGGAGAAAATATATATTGAGAACCTTACGAGTCAAGATAAGGACAGAGAGAGATCACTCTGCAATTAGTATCATGGGCAAAACAGACTCAACATGGAATAAAAGAAAAACCATCTAATTTATTACACACACATAATAAAATCAGAGTAGGATAATGAGAAATAAACCCCAATCTTAAAACACCCGTCCCTTCATAGCAGGCTCAATTTTATTTATTTCTCTCCCTTCCTCCTCCCACTCCCAGGTATCACAGGGGGAGATAGGGAATAGGAGGTTTGGTCAGTTCATGACTGTCGTGGTTTTGCCCCAGCCGGGGGCCGCACCCCACACAGTCGCTTGTACTTTTAAAAGGAAGGGGGAAGGGAAGTTGGGGGAAGGGGAAAAGGGAAGGAAGAAAGGAGGAAAATAAACCACAACCACGCAGGTTGGGATAAGGACAGTTTACTAAACAATAACAGAAAACTAGATATAACAATAACAGAAGTTTAAAGCACAAAATAGATGAAACTGGTGATACACAATGCAATTTCTCACCAAACCACACAACTCAGGCCGCACAGCTTAGAGCCCGTCCCGGACAACCCGACCGCCCCAGAAACCGCACGTCCTGGCGTTGTCTCCCCCTCTTCCCCCCAGTCCCCCTTTATACTGAGCATGACGTAACTGGCATGGAATATGCTCTTTGGCCAATTCGGGTCACCTGTCCTGGCTGCGTCCCCTCCTTTCTCACTAGTAAGGAAGTATGCAGAGCTGAGAAAGGTCCTTGATTGCCCGGCAACAAATCGGAAACATCAGGGTGCTATCAGCACTATTCTCATGCTAACACCCAAACATGGCATTCCATCCACTGCTAAAAAAAAAGTTTAACTCCATCATAGCTGAAACCAGGACAATGACAAATTGTCTTCCTTCTTAGGGGAGGACTCCTCACACTCTTTCCCTGCTCCCACATGGGGTTGCACCCACAGGAGACAGTCCTCCATCAACTTCTCCAACATAAGGCCTTTCTCACAGGGCTTCAGCTCTTCCCCAGCTGCCCCAGTGTGGATCAATTTATGGGGTGCAGTCCCTCAGGCCCAGATTGCTCCAGCCTGATCCCCCCCAGACTCACAATTTCCCCCAGAAAACCTGCTCCAAAGTGCCCCCTCTCTCCATGGAGTGCAGGTCCTGCCAGCAGCTTGCTCCAAAGTAGATCAAAGCATCTTCCAAATGTCTGCTTCTGCTGCAGCATGGGGTCCTCCATGGGCTGCAGGTGGGTTCTCTGTTCCAAATCATCTTCCCAGGGCAGCAGGGGGACAACCTGCTTCACCATGGCCTTCTCCATGGGCTGCAGGAAATCTCCCCTCCTGGAGCACCCCCCGCTCCTTCTTCACCAACCTTGTAATCTGCAGTTTCATACATCTCTTTTCTCTGGCAGATTTTTTCCCCTCTTAAATATATTATTCATTATCACCACCATCTCTGATTGATTTGGCCTTGGTCAGTGATGGGTCCCACCCTTGAGCCAGCTGGTATTAGCTCTGTCGTGCCTATGGGGAGCTTCTAGCTGCTTCTTGAAGAAGCCACACCTGCAGAAACATCCCCTTCCCCTCCCCCAAACCTTGCCATGCAAACCCATAACTAAAGGGAATCAAGAGTAGGAAGAAGATGATGACAACCCTATGCTTATGAGGACATCTCCTTTTCAGATGGTGTTCATAGAATCTTTGAAACACGGCTTTTACTGATAGAAAAAAGAGACCACTGCCACAAATAGTGGAAATATGTGAGCTTTGGGTTATGCCTATATGATTTAAGGCCAAACTGTTAACCTAATCGTGTTATCAGAGTGATAAAGTTTAACATCTTTTTTCTTTCAAAGAATTCTTCCTAAGAAGGAAGCTAGGTATTCACAAATAACAAAAAGATGTGTCTTCCTTCAGCATGCACACCATAATTGAAGTCTTTGCTGTCCTGTCTGTCTAACAGGCAGTAAAAAGTGAGAAGTTCTTAGTGTACCAAGCCCAGAGCCAAGCAACCAAAGGGAAATTATGGTTGGAGGTGCTAACTAAAAGTTATGCCATGTGGTGTATGAAATGGCAGCTTTTGATCCCTGCTGACTGTAGAGGGAGGGAGCTTTTGGTCCCTGGTAAAGGCTCTGTGAAGGATTATTTCCGTGATGTTCTGCTTTGAATGTCTTACTAGCTCTGAAAAAGATGTGATGGTTCAGCCACAGACAGTGGCTGAGTACCACACCATGGCAGATCATGGGGCTGTGATTCCACCCCTGGGACTGTCATTTCCAGGTGTACTGGATTCCCTTCCAAGTGAAAGCGAACTGTGGCCTGCACTCTGCTGCCAAAGGCCAAAGGAATGTTCCACACAAGATGACATCATGCTCAGCATACGATCTGGGTGTGGGCTGAGAGATGGGGTAGCTCAGGGTCTTGTGGAGCATTGATTTTGGGTGGTGGGAAGCAGCTGTTCACTTGTTTTGTTGGTTGTTTTGGGTTTTTTTTTTTCTTTATCTCAACCCTTCAGTTTTCTTTTTCTTTTCCATTTCAATTCCCTCCCCCATCTCAGAGCAGGGGTATTGGGGACTGAGCCAACAGCTGTGTGGGTTTTTTTAGCAGTCTGACAGGTTCATAAGTGATTCTGAGCAGGTTCACACCTGCTTAGAAAATTGTCACAGGATATTGTGACTAACATGGCCCTCAGACCACTGGTGGTACCAAGGCAGTCAGTGGCATATTAAAAGCAGTATGTAAAGCAGAATGGGCTTCAGAGCAGTCAGCAGCCATTACTCCATGGCAAATTACAAACACATCTCTCAAACTGTTGGTGTACAAATTCTGTTTTCTTCTGGGCTAGAATTGGAAGACTGGTGGCACCTGGCTTTGGGAGAAGTTGCAGTTGCATGGTGCAGAGAGGTAGAAAACATAAGTGAAAAAATTGGGTGAGTCCTTTTTTTGATCTTTGGATGTGTGATAAAGAAACCTGCAAAGCAAGGCTGCAAATCTCTGTAGGTCTTCAGAGAGCAGCGTGGTAAGCTGTGATGGGACACTGGCTGGCCTGTCTTATCTCTGTAACTGTCCTTTAAGCTGAACCCCTTAATATTTCCAGAGAAGCCTTTTCCAGCTTTCTTTAGTTGGAGGCTGGGACTCCAAGTCTTACTTGTCCTGGGTGCCACCACTCTTCCTTCTCTTCTGGGCTGCCAGGAATAGCCAAAACTAAATCTCCCATCCACACTGTTTGCACTGAGGAACTGTTTCTTGTTTCTGTGTACTGCAGTGGTTCACTGCATGTTGTATGCATATGCTTTTGTATTTACAGTTGTCCACCTTCTCTTTCCTTGTGTAAGTATGTGAGGCTTTATAAATATTGGCTTGATTCTTTCTACTTCTTCATCACCTATAACTGGTCTTACTCCATTTTTAAGCTGCCGAAGAAGATTTGCCTATAGATAAAATATTTTAGGCAGTTCTAAGGAGCCTGATTTTCAGTAACAGATTTCAGGGGCCTTGTGCTTAGAAAGTGAAGATCTGCTTAGACAGAAAGGAATTGGAATTACATTTTAAAAGTTTTGTAATTGGAGTAAATGATTACCCTTCCACTCTGAATGTTCAAATTTCAATGGTGAAAAGAGCTGTCCTTGAGTACTCAAGAACATATAAAGGCCTTGATGTTTGGCATCAAAATCCAAATGGCATGTTCTTGAATATGTGAATCATTCTGGGTTTAGGAGCATATGCCTCTGCTCAGAACCTCTCAGAGTCTGTCTCAAAGACATAAGCATTCAAGTGCTGGTGCTGTAACACCATACAGAAAGAATATTAAGTAACATTTTCCCTGTAGTTTTATCAATTTCATGTGGTTTATATGTGTGGTTTTGTCTATTTAGTCTTCTGCATAGTTACCATTAAGCAATAGCTTAACCCATGCAAAGAGAAGTAATTCTCAATAAACAAATCTACTTTTTCCATGCTGAAAATTGAGTAGTAATTCTAGACATGTCATTCCTGGAGCATTGCCCCATCCAGTACTATGCCATTGTCCACGCTAACTCTGCTCTATTCAGGTCCAGTACCATAAGCAAAGCAACCCCATCACCACAAGCAAAGAAATCTCCTTTCTCTACAATGCATGAGATATAATACCATGGCCAAAAAACTGTACTGCTTTAAGCTTCTGATCAGGATTGATGCATGATGCTGCACCATGACTTCTAGGCATATCTGACAGCATTCAGTTACCTAAAGATGTGCTCACTGTCATTCCAGTCAATATAAGATACTTTGCCTGGCCTTGAGCCATCACTGCAGATCTGACCTATCTTTACAGATTCACAGAACTGTAGGGGTTAGAAGGGACCTCCACAGATCATTGGACAGGTCACACAGAGAGGCGTCCAGATGGGTCTTGAATATTTCCAGAGAAGGAGACTCCACAACCCCCTGGGCAGCCTGTCCCAGGGCTCTGTCACTCTCACTGTGGAAAAGGTTCTTCTGCGTATTGGTGCAGAACTTCCCGTGCTCCAACTGGAGGCCATTGCCCCTTGTTCTGTCTCCACAGACCACTGAAAAGAGGCTGGACATTTCCCCCTGTGTCCCACACTTGAGATATTTATAAACATTAATCAGATCCCCTCTCAGTCTTCTTTTCTCAAGGCTGAACAGTCCCAGCTCACTCAGCCTTTCCTCATAGGGGAGATGCTCCAGGCCCTTAATCATCCCTGTAGCCCTCCTCTGGACTCTCTCCATTAGATCCCTGTCTGTTTTATACCAGGGAGCCCAGAACTGGACACAATACTCCAGGTGGGGCCTGACCAGGGCAGAGTAGAGGGGGGAGGATCACCTCCTGTGACCATCTGGTAATGCTCCTTTTAATGCACCCCTTGGCCACCAGGGCACACTGCTGGCTCATAGCCAACCTGTCATCAACCAGGACCCCCAGGTCCTTCTCCACAGAGCTCTTCTCCAGCAGGTCATCCCCCAGCCTGTACTGATACAGACGGTTATTCCTCCCCAGGTGCAAGACTCTACACTTGCTTTTATTAAACCTGTACTGATTAAGCCTGTACTGATACATGATTAAAGACCTGTGATGTCTGTGCCATGTCTGCCAGGCCAGACAGGTGTCTTTCATTCCCCATGGACTCTCCAATGGCACAGGACATCTGCCTTTGGGCAGCTGAATCCAGCCCTCCTGTTTGGAAAGATGGCTCAGGGATCTTTTGCAAATATGTGGTGCTGAGTGCAGGTGTACTCAGCATGTCCCTTGTGACCAGGCTGGGAATATTGCTTATATGAAGCCAACTTCAAATTCCTCATCCATGGTGACAATAAAAGCAACATTTTTATTGGTGGTGTCCTTTGACAGAGGTGGAAACAAAACAGTAGAATGAGTCTAGGGTTTTCTGCCCAGGTGTCATGTAATCCTGCCGGGGAATTGCTAATAATAGCTGAATTCCAGTAGTAAGTGCAAATTATGAGCTTCATTTTCCTGTAGATGTGGCCTATAAAGGAAAAAGGCTTGCATTATCTGTTTTATTAATGGCATGGTGTGATATATGGTTGGATATTGTCATGCAGTCTTGAAGGGGTGCTTCAGGCTTTCTGTAATGATAATATTGATGCAGCCAAAAAGAAAAGATGTACAATTAAAAAAAAAAAGTATGAAAATTTCTTTACCTTGAAGAAAAATAATAGGGAAAAATATATACTCAAGAAGACTAATTTCTCAAAAGGCAAATGGGACAGTGAGAAGTGTGTATAGAAAGGGACAGTTAACATATTTTAAGCAACATATGTTCAATCTAATTGTGGGTTACAAAATTACAGGATGATATTAATTTATCATGTTTTCACACTTAAAACACTTGCACGAGATCTTCCCACTCCTCTCCTGAATTAAAACACTGAGAGGTGACTATTTAGTATGGGGATTCACAGTCAAAAATTCCCTCAAGAGTCAAGCACCTAAGTTACGTCTTTAAAATACACACTGATGGCTCACTTCTCTTTTGTAAAGCCAGTGAAGATGTAAGAGGAAAATCCCATGTTTTGCATAGTAGCTTAGTGCTTACTGGTGAATACATGATCTGTATTAATCATAGCTGGATATGCTCTTCTAAAAAGTAGCTGAATTCCTTGTTCCACTGAAAATAGTAGGGGGTTTTCTTTCCTGTGAAAAACTTGTTGTCGTTGCTTGTTTTATTTTTATTCTGAGAATGCAAACATGCAAATGGTTATCAGATTTTATATTTCTGATGTTTATTAGAAATAGTTGGCTTGCCACATCCTTAATCTTTCACTGCAGTTAGCAGTGACAGTGTAACTCTGCTGAGGTCACAGACTTTCATAAAGCATAAAATGTCACACTTAGCTCCCCTTGAATCCCAGAGAGATGCTTATGCCAGGCAACAGGGAGTAATAGGCAGTGAACACTAATGTACAGACCACAAAACAGGGCCTGGAGAAGCATTTAGATACACACAATCTCTTTGTGACTGCAGTAGTTCCTCAGGTAGTCATGAAGCTTGTCTTCACTTACAGTGGGAGGGACTCTGTCTCCCTGGTCCCTGTCTTGTGGACCATCAATTTGAGAGTGGTGAAAGAGGTCTCCAGTGAAAACTGAGGCAAAAATGCTGTTGAGAACCTCAGCCTTTTCCTCTTCTGTTGTTACCAGTTCACCACTGATGCTCATTGGGCAGGGGGGTGGGGGCTGGGTGTACTTTTCTTTTTTCTTTTACCTTCGTTTTCTGGTTTATATACCTGTAGAAGCCCTTCTTGTTTTTCTTGGCATCCCTGGCCAAGATCAGCTCCAGCTGTGCCTTGGCCTTCTTGTCCTCATCCCTATACCACTGGGCAACATCCCTGTACTTTTCACTGTACCTATCACTGCTACATTGCCTGTGTATTTCCATCTTGCCTTTTAGTTTGACCAGCAGGTCTCGACTCAGCTATGCCAGTCTCTTGCATTCTTTGCCCAATTTCTTAGACCTGGGGATCAAGAGCTCTTGAAAGCATCCTTAAAGATGTGCCAGTTGTCCTCTGTCCCTTTGTCCTTCGGGGCCATTTTCTAGGGGGTCCTATTGACTAACTCCTTGAAGAGCTAAAAGGTGGTTTTCCTGAAATTCAGGGACCTGGCTACAATTCTCATTTGGTTCATACACCTTAGGACAGTGAACTGCACCACTGCATGATCTCTGCAGCCCAGGCTGCCTCCAATCTCAACAACCCTGATGAGCTCACTTGCATTGGTGACTATCAGGTCACTTCCCCCTCAGGTAGGGCTGTTTCCTGTCTCAGGCAGTTGTCATCAAGGCACTACAGGAGTCTCTTGGGTTCCCTACAGCTAGCAATACTACTTTTCCAACAGATGTTGGTGTGGTTGAAATCCCCCAGCAGGATGAGAACCTGGGAGCAAGATGCCACCTAGGGCTGGAGTAAGAAGACTTCATCAGCAGGCCTCCCTTGATCCAGCAGCCTGTAGTAGACACCAACCACAAGGCTCCCCTTGTTGTTCCAATCCCTAATTCCTACCCATAAGTTTCCAACCTGCTCATGACATCTCTTCATACTCTATCCATTTCTTCACACAGAGAGCAACACCTCCACCCCTCCTTCTCTCCTGTCCCTTCTGAAGAGCTTCTAGCCACTGATACCACACTCCAGTCATGGGATTCACCCCACCAAGTTTCCGTAATGGCCACTGTGTCGTAGCTGTCTAGTAGCATGGTAGCTTCCAGTTCCTCCTGTTTGTTGCCCATGCCGTGTGCATTGGTGTAGAGGCACTTCATCTGGGCCAGTGCCTCTGTCACCTTCTTAGATGGATACCCCTTTATTCCCCCAAGACATTCCATGGAAGCTGCCTTGTTGGTTCCTACCACATCAGGAGCACTCTGGCTTGTCTCTAAGATTTTGCCTGTGCTGCAGAGCCCACTGAGTGTCTCAGAGCAACAGGTTGAAGGCCTTTACTACCACCCCATGTCTCCAACCCTGGTGTGTCATTCTGCCACTTGTCACAGATGATTTTGAATCTATTATCCCCCTCCCCCTTCACATCTAATTTAAAGCCCATCAGGGCCATTAAAGCTAATTTAAAGTCAATCAGGCCTGCAATCTTTTGGGCAAAGACCCTCCTCCCCCTTTGAGAAAGGTGTCTCCCATTTGATATGAACACACGTGGTGCCATGTAGGTCACCCAATTATCAAAAAACCAAAAACTGTGGTGGTTTAAAGATCTTTGTTTAGCAAATGAAAGTGGCAGATTGGTAATGCAGTGATGGAGTGATGTTTTGTTGAAGTTCATCATAATGATGAAGCAGACTCAGTGGAAGAACAGTGACAGTGCTGCCTAAACACTAAATCTAGTTCTGAAGGCCACCATAAAGTATTATATGAGATGCTTATCTGAAAACCATTTGCAGAAAGAAATAATATCGGGATTTGCCATGAGATTGATTAAAAGCAGTTTCAAAGAAAGTTTAGTGAAAATATTCCTGCAAAGGCTTTCCTAATAAATCAGTCATGCACTTGTTTTACTCTGTGATTGGGACATTTTAATGCTAATATATTAGACTTATTTATGTTAGGAGGTGTCACAAGTTTCTGTGAAACCATCCACGCCATCATATGAAACATTCCACCTAAAAGGGTTTTTGAGTTTTATTATTGTACGATAGGATAAAGCTGATTTGTGGCATTTTGTTAGATTAAGTTTTTAAAAATTATGGATTTAGCTAACATAATTAAGCATCATTGAGAAGCTCTAACAGAACAGTTATCCAAGATCATACAAAACTGACAAGATAGAATTCAATTTAAAATGCAGTGTATCTTCCAGATGATGTAATAAATGGTAATAGTCATACAACTTAATTAACCATACTATTACAGAATCACAGAATCGTAGGGGTTGGAAGAGACCTCAGGAGATCATCAGGTCCAACCCCCCTGCCAAAGCAGGTTCCCTAGGACAGGTCACACAGAGAGGCATCCAGATGGGTCTTGAATATCTCCAGAGAAGGAGACTCCACCACCTCCCTGGGCAGCCTGTCCCAGGGCTCTGTCACCCTCACTGTGAAAAAGTTCTTCCCCATGTTGGTGCGGAACTTCCTGTGCTCCAACTGGAGGCCATTGCCCCCCCTGTCTCCACAGACCACTGAAAAGAGGCTGGACATTTCCCCCTGTGTCCCACACTTGAGATCTTTATAAATATTAATCAGATCCCCTCTCAGTCTTCTTTTCTCAAGGCTGAACAGCCCCAGCTCACTCAGCCTTTCCTCATAGGGGAGATGCCTCAGGACTTTAATCATCCCTGTAGCCCTCCTCTGGACTCTCTCCAGGAGATCCCTGTCTGTATTTATACCAGGAAGCCCAGAACTGGACACAATACTCCAACTGGGGCCTGACCAGGGCAGAGTAGAGGGGGAGGATCACCTCCTTCGACCTGCTGGCCACACTCTTCCTGATGCATCCCAGGATCCCATTGGCCCTCTTGGCCACCAGGGCACACTGCTGGCTCATAGCCAACCTGTCATCAACCAGGATCCCCATGTCCTTCTCCACAGAGCTCTTCTCCAACAGGTCATCCCCCAGCCTGTACTGATACAGATGGTTATTCCTTCCCAGGTGCAAGACTCTACACTTGCTTTTATTAAACCTCATCTGGTTTCTCCCTGCCCAGCTCTCCAGCCTGTCCAGGTCTCACTGGATGGCAGCGCAGTGTTCCTGCGTGTCAGCCACCCCTCCCAGCTTTGTATCATCGGGTACTTGCTGAGGGTGGATGTTATTCCCTCATCAAGGTCGTCGATGAAGATATTAAACAGGACTGGACCCAACACCGAGCCCTGGGGAACACCGCTAGTCACAGGTCAGACTCTGCTCCACTGATCATGACCCTCTGAGCTCTGTCCAACATCCAATTCTCAATCCACCTCACTGTCCACTCATCTATCCCATGATCTCTCAGCTTTTCTATCAGATGTCATGGGAGACAGTATCGAAAGCCTTGCTGAAGTCAAGGTAGATGACATCCACTGCTCTCCCTCCATCCACCCAGCCGGTGATGAGATCATAGAAGGCTATGAGATTGGTCGAGCACGATCTCCCCTTAGTGAATCCATGCTGACTACTCCTCATGACCTTCTTCTCTTCCAATTGCTTGGAGATGGCATCCAGAACAAGCTGTTCCATCACCTTTCCAGGGACAGAAGTGAGGCTGACTGGCCTATAATTGTTAGGATCCTCCTTCTTGCCCTTTTTGAAGACTGGAGTGATATTGGCTATCCTCCAATCCTCAGGTACTTCTCCTGTTCTCCAAGAGCTGTCGAAGATGATAGCAAGCGGCTCCGCAATCACTTCCGCCAGCTCCCTCAGCACACGTGGATGTATCCCATCCGGGCCCATGGATTTGTTTGCATTAATCCCTTTGAGCCACTCCTGGACCAACCCCACCTCAACCAGAGGGAAGCTCTTCCTTTCCCAAACTCTCTTCCTTCTCCTGTCCTGGTGGGGTCTTTGAAGTGAAGACTGAAGCAAAGAAGGTGTTCAGTATCTCCACCTTCTCAGCATCCCCCTTTACCATGACCCCCTCCTTGTTCAGCAGGGGACCCACATTATCCCTGGTCATCCTCTTACTATTCATATACCTAAAAAAACCCTTTTTATTATTCCTTATGTCCTTTGCCAGTTTCATTTCCAGGTGGGCTTTAGCCTTCCCAGTCACGTCCCTGCAGGCACTGACAACATTCCTATATTCCTCCCAAGTGCTCCAACCCTCTTTCCACAATTCATGGACCTTCTGCTTCCCTTTGAGTTTATGCATGAGCTCCCTGCTCATCCACACAGGTCTTCTGCCACCCTTTCCTGATTTCTTACTCAAAGGGACGCACCGGTCCTGGGCTTGGAAGAAGCACTGTTTAAATGCTACCCATCTCTCACAGCTGGTACTCTATTGGTACTCAATAATTAAGAGGCACTATAAAAATTACAGGCAGACACTTAAAATATAGCTAGTGCAAAGGATTAAAATTATTATACCAGCCTATAAATTAATAATGCACATTTTTGGTGTCATTAATGTGACTAGTAGTATTAGGAAGTGGTCACTTCCACATTCATGTTGAAACTTGTGATGGACAGGTACCTATTAAGTAATCTCTAATCTTCTGCATTAGTTATAAATATATACTGATCATAATAACAACAAAGATATTAAAATGTCATAGTCTAAATGCCTAGCAGACATTCAGCTAACAAAAAAGGACCAGAAGAGTGCTTGAAAGATGTCTTGCATTTCATAATAGTTTTTCCTTTATGTCTGATTAGATTCTGTTGTGGTTCAGCCTCGGGCGCCACTTCCCCCCTGCTTTCCCCCTGCTCCCCATGGAGGAGAAATGAACAAAAGCAGCTGCAGGTCAGGATAAGGACAGTTTACTGGGGCAGCATAGAGAGGAGAACAACAACAACAACAGCAACAGGATTTGTGACAGAATCACAGAAACAGTGATAACACAAAGCACTTTATGTGCCTGATGTCCAACCAGACCCCACTCAAACCATCCTGTGGGGAGCACGACATCACACAGTATGGGAAACACCTTGGCCAGATTGGCTCACCCATGCTGGTACTTTGTGAAAATTAACTCTGTCCTTGCCAAAACCAGGACACTGTCCACCTGTGAGGTATCATCCATGATGAAGTCCACCCCCATCTATATGCCTTTCTTTCTCCTGTCATTTCAGGACATGGAATAGTTCCACAATAGTAAATGAATGACATGTAATCTTACTAGTTTATTTTAGCTGATAGTCAGGTAGCACAAATAGCCAGAACACAAACCATTTGTAAATAGGCCAGAAGAAATTTCAGACATCAGTGGGCCACTTTCTGCTCCTACTGTAAAGTCCCCCAGATTGTGGAGATGACTGTTGATCTACCTGTGTAATGTCCTGGAATGTGCTCTACTAAATGCTTATTTCCTCTCTAGAATGAGCCCCACACACTCATCATGAAAAGAAACCTGCAAAACACAAAGCTTGGCAGCAAAAGCAGCAGCAACTCTGTATGCTGATGTAGTGAAGAATGGAATAGGAAGCTAAGAAATACATATAATTTAATAGTTTGAAATTCACTAGGGTTTTACAGAAAAGGAGAAACATTAGTCAGTTTGAAAAGGTGTCTAATTGCCTAGATTGTGAACATAAACTTTCCTCCAGCCTTCAGAGTATTAAAATTTCAATAGCATACACTGCTGTAGAGTTTTGTTAAAGTAGCTAATCTGGACGCCAGCTTCTCAATCAAGAGGAAAAAATATGTGCTCTAAACTCATTTTGCAATAGGTCAGATACCTAAAGACCTGCTCAAACTTTTAGCTGACTGTATTTATAGGATGGATGGGCAAACATTCAGTCTGCAAAGAAGTGGGATATTATTAACTTCTTTCTTACTTCCCTCTGACAGAGTAATTAGTCACTTCATATAGAGCAATTTTGTTTGCATGATAATTAAGTGGGGGGAGAGATGGATGGATGGATTGCTAGTTTGAACTACTCCACAGAAGAATGGGAGTGTTTACTTTATTGTTCCTCATGAAGAAATGATCATAGAATCATAGAACCACAGAATGGCATGGGTTGGAAGGGACCCCAAGGATCGTGGAGCTCCAACCCCCCTGCCACAGGCAGGGCCACCAACCTCAGGCCTGGATCTACACTAGGTTGCCCAGGGCCCCATCTAACCTGGCCTTGAACACCTCTGGGGATGGGGCATCCACCACCTCTTTGGGCAGCCTGTTCCAGCACCTTACCCCTCTCTCTGTAAAGAACTTCCCCCTAATATCTAAACTAAACCTTCCCTCCTTTAGCTTCAATCCATTTCCCCTTGTCCTGCCATTGTCTACCCTTTTAAAAAGTTGATTCCCTTCCTGTTTATATGCTCCCTTCAATGATGGGATGGTAACAGTCATCTAGGGCTGTGGTGAACATCTTGGAATGGCAACATTTCCAGCCAACAGATTTAAGCCCAGAAGACATCAAGTAAGGGTTTCATATTCTTTTGCATGAGAAATGAAGTACCTATTTGGGTAGCAGCCTAATTTCACCAAGCCAGCTCTACCTGTCAGTTTCCATGCAGATTTTGTGCTTGCATGGAACACCAGTGCAAAGAAAATGGGTCTGCAGCACAACTTTTAGGCTCAGATCCAAAATCTGCAAAGTATGATAAAATGCTTTGGGATGGAGGTCAGATATGAAATACTCATATTATCTGTGATATACTTTTATCTCAGAAGAGTTTAATTATTGTCAGTGTTCTCTTATAAATTTGAAACATCTGATGGAAACAAAGAGAAATATTTGCCCTTTGGACATATTATTTAACTTTTATTTTCTTTCTGATTGATGTGCTCAGGCACCTGTACAACCTCAGCTTCCAGAGTCTTTCTGTCCTTAGAAATGAATGTTGCTGACATAGGTGAGGTGCAGATTGTGAACTCTTTGTGCAGTACACTGCAATTACACTTTGATCATGAGGTCTGTCATTTCCACAGGCAGATACTTGTGATGTCAAAAGCAATGACAAGTGCTTACTGGCAATGCCTGCAGCAAGATTACAGTGTAAGACAAATGTACAGATCTTTCTCAATTTCTGCAACCGATTTGGTAAAGATAAACTACATATTTTTTGTGTATTACATTTTTTCACTAAGCAATGCCCCTCTTACTGCATTTTTCATGGCAAAAAAATTGATGTTTTTAATATTCTATTGTGTTCAGTTTTTCCATTTTCTTTGTTGATTTTGTAAAGCAATGGCTCAGTTTACAAACTACCCATCCATACTGCCATTGTTCAGCCCCAGCCAGCGGCTGAACACAAGTGCAGCTGATAGCTCACCCCTTCCCCAGTGGGATGAGGAAGAGAAGGTGGAGATAAAGACAAATCTCATGGATGGGGATAAGGACAGTTTGCAGGGACAGCAAAGGGAGGGAGAAAAATAACAACAGTATTTGTAACAGAGTATATAGAATAAGTGATTACACAAGGAAATTTATCAAACCAATGACCAATTGCACCCTCAGACTGTCCCACAGCTGTAAGGAACTGCACCTCCCCAACTAGTCTTCTTTTATGGTGAGTATGGTCTCATATGGTATGAAGTGACCCATTTGGCTAGTTTGGGTCACCTGTCCTGGCTCTTCACGAAAATTAACCTGTGGGCACATCCTGCTGCAGCAATCTGCTCGCAAAACAGCCATGGGAAAGCTTTGCTTCTTGCTGAACATTGAGACAAAGTAAATCACTCACTGACAGGGAGCTAAAGCATGAGAACAAAACTGTAACAGAGCTCCTGGTACTGAGAAATTCCGCTGTGGTGATAGAAACCTGATACTATGTAGCTGGCCTTTCCCCAGCCTTTTCTCACCCTCAGCTAATTGTGGAGCAATTGCAAACTCTCCCTTGAAGGTATATGAACAGCAACTGTCTTGAGTAAAGCGAACTGATTGCTTTTAACCACATTGGTGTGCAGTCTTTTCCTAGCGCCCCTCTGCACTTCCAAAGCCCCTGGACTTAAAATATTTCCCCATATCTGGATTTTGGACAAGGGAAATCACAACATTAAGCCTATCCTGGGTGAACCCAGGACATAATCCAGAATTATCCACCATTCTATACTACCTATGTCATACCCATCTATGTCATGTGACCTTTCTCTGAATAAAAATCTGGCAGCAAGTGGCACACTTTTGAACAATACTTTACAGCTGTACCATTTCAGTTTTGCCATTTCTTTTTCTGCATAGGGACATTTGAGCCCACATAGAATCATAGAATCATAGAATGGTATGAGTTGGAAGGGACCCCAAGGATCATAGAGCTCCAACCCCCCTGCCATAGGCAGGCCACCAACCTCAGGCCTGGATCTACACTAGGTTGCCCAGGGCCCCATCCAACCTGGCCTTGAACACTTCCAGGGATGGGGCATCCACTACCTCTCTGGGCAGCCTGTTCCAGCACCTCACCACTCTCTCTGTAAAAAACTTCCCCCTAATATCTAATCTAAACCTTCCTTCCTTTAGTTTTAATCCATTCCCCCTTGTCCTGTCATTGTCTCTCCTTTTAAAAAGTTGAATCCCCTCCTGCTTATAAGCTCCCTTCAGGTACTGGAAGGCTGCAATGAGGTCCCCCCACAGCCTTCTGTTCTCCAGACTGAACAAGCCCAGCTCCCTCAGCCTCTCTTCGTAGGGCAGGTGCTCCAGCCCTCTAATCATCTTTGTGGCCCTTCTCTGAACCCTCTCCAACAGTTCCACATCCTTCTTGTATTGGGGGCCCCAGATCTGGACACAGGACTCCAGATGGGGCCTCACGAGGGCAGAGTAGAGAGGGACAATCACCTCCCTGTCCCTGCTGGCCACCCCTCTTCTAATGGAGCCCAGGATACCATTGGCCTTGCGAGCTGCAAGAGCACACTGCTGGCTCATGTTAAGTTTCTCATCCACCAGAATCCCCAAGTCCTTCTCAGCAGGGCTACTCTCAAGAAGCTCTTCTCCCAGTCTGTATCTATGTCTGGGATTCCTCCAGCCCAAGTGCAACACCTGACACTTGGCAGTGTTGAACCTCATTAGGTTCACCCGGGCCCATCTCTCCAGCCTGTCAAGATCCCTCTGGATGGCTTCCTTTCCTTCTAGGGTGTCGACCACACCACTCAGCTTGGTGTCATCTGCAAACTTGCTGAGGGTGCACTCAATTCCATCATCGACATCTTCCTCTCTGCCCCACACTCCCACTCCCCAGTTCTGTACCCATATTCTGTACCTGAATATGACAGTGGTTCTCATCCATACGTGTGATGGATGTGAAAACTACCTTGGTGACATACACTGAAGTCTGAAGCCATGCCAAGAGAGAAAGGCAAGGGGATGTCCACTCCCAGATCAGCTCTGCTGCTGTGAGCACACCTCCTGTGTGCCCCAGCTGCAAGACAAATTAAGAATTCAGAAATAACAAAGATGAAATATCTGAAGAGAAATTAGGTACTTCTTGTCTTCGTTTCTTCCCTACTTTGCATAAGAATATATTTACATATGAGTTTTGTATTTAAAGGATCTCTAAAGTAATGTAAGTACTTATGGAGACATTGTGAACATCAGATGAGTTCAAAAAGGCTTTTGTTTATAAATTGGTATTGTTTGTATGCTACAGAATTATACACATACAAAATTACATAAGGAGAAAGTATCTCCCAGTAGTTCAATATACTTCCTTTGAAGCTTCCAATAAAATTGTGGGAAAACCAGTTTTATGTAAAAATGTAAATATATGTATGTAGCAGTTTTGCATTAGCTGGGTCCTGGTGGAGGCAGGGAGGGGCTGCAGGGGTGGCTTCTGCAAGAAGCAGCTAGAAGCTCTCTGCAGGCCCCAGAAAGTAACCATTGGCCGATCCAAGGCCAGAGTTGCTGCTGACCAAGGCTGAGCCAATTGGTGATGGTCACAGCGCCTCTGGGAATCACAGTTAGGAGAAAAAAACATGTAAGCTGCTGCATTTTGCCACCACAGAAGGGAGTGAGAAGATGTAAGGAGCTGTGCAGGCACCAAGGTCAGGGAAGAAGGAGAGCAGGGTGGGGGCCTGGGGGATGTGGAGTGGGGCATGTGGTGAGGCACTCCAGGTGCCGGAGAGAGAGATTCCCCTGCAGCCTGTGGAGAAGAGCATGGTGAAGCAGGTTGTCCCCCCACAGCCCATGGATAATGACAGGGAGCAGAGATCCCATCTGCAGCCTGTGGAGAGAGCGACCCATCCCACAGCAGCTTTGCTGGGGGACTTGTGACACTGGGGGGGAGCCAGGCCAGAGCAGTTTGGGCCCGAAGGTCAGCACCCCATGGAAGGGAGCAACGCTGAGGCACGTGGTGAGGAGATGACTCCCCAATAGAGAGGAAAAGTTTGGGAAGGATCGTCTCCCGTGCGTGGGACCCCACAGTGCAGCAGGGGAAGGGTGTGTGTGTGGAATGCCCCCCAGCTAAGAAGGAAAACAACTTGGGAGGAAAGGACTGAAAACCCCCACTCCCCATTCCCTGCTCTGCTCCCTCCGCCCCACTGTGATGGAGGAGAAGAGGGGAGTAAAATCATGACTAAAGTGAAGTCTGCTGAGAAGGGAGGGGTGGGGAGAAGGGGCTTTAAGACCTGGCCGTGGTTCTCATGACGCGGCTCTGGTTTCACTGTGTGGGTAGTGTAATAAATTAGAGAGTTTTCTTTCCTTTATTGTGTGTTGAGTCAGTTTTGCCCATGACACTAATTGCAGAATGATCTCTCCCTGTCCTTACCTTTACTCCTGAGCCTCTCAATATATATTTTCTCCCCTGTCCAGCTGAAGAGGGGAGTGATAGAGCGGCTCTGGTGGGCATTTGGCCTCCAGCCAGGGCCAAAGCACCACAATATATTTTGTATACTTTGCTCATAATGTCTATCTGAGCTGCGGTCACTTAAGTTTACCTGGTCTTCGTTGTATAGACAGGCACAAATTTCACTCAAGCTTTTTCTAGGAAGATTTTATTATAGCCATTTAAATCTATTTGCCTTGTGGCAAAAATCTCACAGGAAAGATAATTTTGGAGGGAGTGAGTTGTTTAAACCTGAAATGGATCCACAACTGATTATCTGAAACTGTTACAAAAAGAGACTTTATCATACATGTCTGGTAATAACTCGGAAATTATTTACCTTGAGGTACCCTAAACAAAGCCTAATGAAGCACATTAAACACCAAGGTGATACTCTGTTTCCTCACTTGATGGTACTACATTATTTTGACACGTAAATCTCCCACAGATGGCAGTGGAGTATGATGACTAAAACAAGGATAAATTTAAGTGTTTCAGTGACAAATTTCATTGCTTTCAATTGTTGTCCAACCATGGCTATTAAGGAAGAATGAATTTTTCCCTCTATGTCCTCTCAAATTAAATATATTTTGTGAAATAATAGGAGAGTTGATACTACTAGCTAGATAGACTCAAGAACAGTTTGACAAACAAATACTTACCGAGGATCCTTTTGTACAGGGTGGGGTACTTTAAGTAGTACCTTGGGCTGCTGTGCAGTCAGTCTAGAAAGCCTATTTCTGTGATAAGAAGACATAGTTTAAGAATTTTCTTTGAAAAGGCAAAATAATTTTTTCATATAGTTGACTTTCAACATATATTTCCACCTCATCACATGAATTGTGAATTTTGTTATTTTGAATACAATAAGGCCTTTTCAAAGGATTTCATTCATTCCTTCACAGCTGCAATAATTTTTCCTGCAAATTGATCTCTGAATGAGGATCCTTTCTCCTGCTAATAGATCATGATTCATTATGAGGTACACAGTCTAAAATAAGTGCATTTAGAAAATTTGAAATATTAAAACTTTTTAGTAATAGTTCGGCATCCCCATACTTGAATTAATTTCGGATGTAACTGCAGTTAAATAATGAAACAGAGCACACACTGAAGGCAGAGTTCTAGCAGTAAAGCTTATTACATTTAAAGTCCTAATGCTCCATGTTGCTAATGCTGGATTATGTTGTTGGAAGTATAAGCCTGTTTACTTGGTTTTCTAGAGAATGGCAACTGAGTTTTAAAGTACCAGACAGAACTGTGGAATGGCTGGGCTGAGGCAAGGCTGGTTAGTCAGGCTGTGGACAAGGAAAGGCAAGGCTGTGGCAAGCTTGCTGTGAGCAGCCCAAAAGGCGACCTAGGTAGAAATGGAAAATGACTGAAGAAAATGTCTGCTGAAAAACTCTGGCAGAGAAAAAGCCTGCTAGCTTAGGATCTGTGGGCCTGGGGACCAGAAGCATCCTTGAAAAGTGCAGCTGGCCTCTTTGAAGTACAGTTGGGTACCTAGAAAACAGAGACATCTGGTGATACCATCAATAAGCCCAGAAATAAGGAACTGTAACAGTAACATTTTGTCTGACAAGGTGAAAAATAGCCTGTGAAAGGGGAAAACACCCTGAGAAAGTAAGAATCTCAAACTGCACTTGGCTGTTTTTACTGCAAGAGAAGGAAAACAGTCTGGCAAAAAATAAAAATTTTGCCTGAAAAACACCAAACCTCTTCATCTGTTGGCTGTTCCAGGTGGAAAACAAATTAACAGCACTCATTGACTGATCACAGTGATAGTGTCTCTATGTTGTAAAACATATTGTTACAAAACCCTATGTCTCCATGATGTAAAAATTAACTTCCTGCCCCAAAATCACAGAATCACAGAATCACAGAATCACAGAATTGTAGGGGTTGGAAGGGACCTCGAGAGATCATCGGGTCCAACCCCCCTGCCAAAGCAGGCTCCCTAGCACATATTGCTCAGCTAGGCGTCCAGGCGGGTCTTGAATATCTCCAGAGAAGGAGACTCCACCACCTCCCTGGGCAGCCTGTCCCAGGGCTCTGTCACCCTCACTGTGTAAAAGTTCTTCTGCATGTTGGTGCGGAACTTCCTATGCTCCAACTGGAGGCCATTGCCCCTTGTCCTATCCCCACAGACCACTGAAAAGGGGCTGGCTGATTCCCCCTGCATCCCCTGCTTCAGATAATTATAAACTTTGATTAGGTCCCCCCTTAGTCTTCTCTTCTCAAGGCTGAACAGTCCCAGCTTACTCAGCCTTTCCTCATAGGGGAGATGCTCTAGGCCCTTAATCATCCTCGTAGCCCTTCTTTGGACTCTTTCCAGGAGATCCCTGTCCTTTTTATACCAGGGAGCCCAGAACTGGACACAATACTCCAGGTGGGGCCTGACCAGGGCAGAGTAGAGAGGGAGGATCACCTCCTTTGACCTGCTGGCTACACTCCTCCTGATGCATCCCAGGATCCCATTGGCTCTCTTGGCCACCGAGGCACACTGCTGGCTCATGGCCAACCTGTCATCTACCAGGACCCCCAGGTCCTTCTCCACTGAGCTCTTCTCCAGCAGGTCATCCCCCAGCCTGTACTGATAACAAACAGTTGTTCCTTCCCAGGTGCAAGACTTTACACTTGCTTTTGTTGAACTTCATCTGGTTTCTCACTGCCCAGCTCTCCAGCCTGTCCAGGTCTCTCTGGATGGCAGCGCAGTGCTCCTGCGTGTCAGCCACTCCTCCCAGCTTTGTATCATCGGCGTACTTGCTGAGGGTGGATGTTATTCCCTCATCAAGATCGTCAATGAAGATATTAAACAGGACTGGACCCAACACTGAACCCTGGGGAACACCGCTGGTAACAGGCCTCCAGTCAGATTCTACTCCACGAATCACAACCCTCTGGGTTCGGTCCGACAGCCAATTCTCAACCCACCTCACTGTCCACTCATCTATCCCATGATCTCTCAGCTTTTCTATCAGATGTCATGGGAGACAGTATCAAAGGCCTTGCTGAAGTCAAGGTAGATGACATCCACTGCTCTCCCTCCATCTACCCAGCCTGTCATGAGATCGTAGAAGGCTATGAGGTTGGTCGAGCACGATTTCCCCTTAGTGAATCCATGCTGACTACTCCTCATGACCTTCTTCTCTTCCAATTGCTTGGAGATGGCATCCAGAACAAGCTGTTCCATTACCTTTCCAGGGGCAGAGGTGAGGCTGACTGGCCTATAGTTACTAGGTTCCTCCTTCTTGCCCTTTTTAAAGACTGGAGTGACATTGGCTATCCTCCAGTCTTCAGGCACTTCTCCTGTCCTCCAAGACCTGTCGAAGATGATAGAGAGCGGCTCAGCAATCACCTCCACCAGCTCCCTCAGCACACGTGGATGTAACCCATCTGGGCCCATGGATTTGTGTGCATTAATCCCTTTGAGCCGCTCCTGGACCTCCCCTACTTGAACCAGAGGGAAATTCTTCATTTCCCAATCAGTCCTACTCTCATCCAGTGTCTGTGGGTCCCGGGGGGCCTTTGAAGTGAAGACCGAAGCAAAGGCGGCATTCAATATCTCCACTTTCTCAGCATCCCCCGTAACCAGGACACCCTCCTTATTCAGCAAGGGACCTACATTATCCCTGGACATCCTCTTACTGTTCACGTGTCTAAAAAACCCCTTTTTATTATCCTTTATGTCCCTTGCCAGCTTAATTTCCAAGAGGGCTTTAGCCTTCCTAGTTGCATCCCTACAGGCCCTGACCACATTCCTGTATTCTTCCCAGGTGCTCAGACCCTTTTTCCACGATTCATAGATCTTCTGCTTCTCTTTGAGTTTGCTCAATAGCTCCCTGTTCATCCATGCAGGTCTTCTGCCTCTCTTTCCCCATTTCCTCCTCAAAGGGATGCATCGTTCCTGTGCTTGGAAGAAGTGCTGTTTGAATGCTAGCCAGCTCTCGCAGGCTCCCATTCCTTCAAACAGCGTAGCCCACGGGATAGCCCCCATTAAGTGGCGGAGGAGATCAAAGTTAGCTCTACCAAAATTCAGGGTAGCTGTCCTACTTTTTGGCTTGCTTCTTCCACCCAGGATCATGAACTGAACCATTTCATGGTCGCTTTGCCCTAAGCTGCCCCCGACCTTCACTTCCCTAACAAGTCCATCCTTGTTAGTGAAAACAAGGTCCAGCAGCCGCCCTCCCCTTGTGGGCTCCTGCACCATCTGTAGCAGGAAATTGTCTTCAACACACTGCAGAAATTGTCTGGACTGCATACGACTGGCCGTATTGCTTGCCCAGCAAATATCTGGGTAGTTGAAGTCCCCCATAAGGATCAGTGCCCGGGAACTTGAGGCTACTTCTAACTGTTTATGGAATGCGTTATCTACCTGCTCCTCTTGATCAGGGGGCCTATAGCACACTCCCACAACAATGTCCCCCATACCGGTTTGCCCCTTGATTTTAACCCACAAGCACTCGACAGAAGGTTCATCCTTCCCCAGGTGGAGCTCAACACATTCTAGGTGCTCTCTCACATAAAGAGCAACTCCTCCACCTTGCTTCTCTAGCCTGTCTTTCCTAAAAAGCACATAGCCATCCATGACAGTGTGCCAGTCATCCAGGTTGTCCCACCACGTCTCTGTGATTGCGATGAGATCATGGCCCTGCGACCGCACAAAGATCTCTAGTTCTTCTTGTTTGTTCCCCATGCTACGTGCATTTGTGTAAAGACAGTTCAGTGGTGAAGCAGATGTAGGTATCCTCAACGGCCCACAGCGAGATTTCTGACAGGGGACTGGCAAAAGTGGCTCCACGGAGGAGTACTCAGGGCAGTCCACAGAATTTTCCCTACTCTCACGTGGAAAAACGTCCCCAAGTCCACGACTGTGCTGTTGGTATTTACCTCTTCCCACCGTCAACTCCCGTTGTGTCTCCCGAAGCCTAACCCTGGCAGCCGCCTTAATATCCCCTTCCCCCTTCCTAACTAGTTTAAAGCACGATCGATGAGCCCTGCTATCTCCTGGGCGAGGATCCGCTTTCCTTTATAGGACAGGTGAGCCCCATTAGCAGTACTCATGCCAGGAGCAGAGTACACCATCCCTTGGTTAAAGAATCCAAAGTTCTTGCGCCGGCACCAGCCTTTTAACCACACATTCAACTCGTGGGTTATCCTGTCCTGCTCTGAGCCCCTCCTCCCACAAGTGGGGATAGAGCAGAATATTATTTGGGCTCCCCCCCCCTCAACAGAGCGCCCCAGGTCCCGGAATTCCCTTTTGACAGTTTGCAGGCTACACTTTGTGATTGCGTCCCTGCCTGCTTGAACTATGGAGCCTCTCTCTCTGAAAACATCCTGTGCTGCATGTATTTCTTTCCTAAACTGGCTGAATGCTCTGCATAGACCTTCTCTTACGTCTAGGGACTCCAACCAGCAACACCCAGCTGACTGCAAACTCTGTGTCAGGGATAGTCTTTGAAGTGAGTCTCTGTTATTGCATGGGCCCCTGCTGGGATCACTGCTGGGGACAGCTCAGTCCATGCTCCCACCACTGGGATGCTTGGGTCCCCCTCTGGGATCAGCATGTCCTCCACTCTGGGATGGTCTATGCTCTTCTGATACCTAATTCTCTTGATCTTGGTATTGTATAAACACACTGGTAATCCATCAGAATGTATCTGCTGGTATATTGTTGGTAAATTGCTTCACCAAGTTTGCAGTAACCTGCTAATAATAATTACCTACTTCGTTGTTGCTGTTACTGGTTGTTGCGATAATGTTGATTCTTGTTATACAACTGATTGCTGCTATTATTGATCATAATTAGTTAATCATAGGTACACTTGCTAGTGGTGGTTATTTTGTGGTAATCTGTAATAAAGCTGAGAAATTCAGAGGGTGAAGCCTCCATCGTGAAGCCTTCATGTATTACAGAATCTTGCAAACCCACAGTGGTGATCTCAGCACACCCGCTAACCAAGTCACCCCTTGGGCAGGGCTGGAGACTGATCCTGCTGCCACATCACAGGCCCCCCAGGGGGCTGATGTTGGATCCTGGGCCATGGGCTAGTCAGGCCACTGAGGCTTATTAGTGCACTCAGGGCTCCAACATCTAACATCAAAGACAATTCCTCTGTCTAAACCTGTCATTCCTCTTTAGGTCATCTAAAGAACCATGTCTGGGTTTTTTCCAAAGAGGCTGGATCCGTGTTCACTAACCTTAGCAGAGTTAAAAATGGGGAAATGGCTTAAATGCTGTGGCTGTTCCTTAGCCCCAAGTCAGAATATTCTCTGCCAAAGAAAAGATGTTAAAAAAAAATGTGGAGAAGTCTGATCAGTTCTGATAAATAATCCTTTATTATCTCAGTCATCAGCATATTGTATTTTAAAATGGAATTAGAATTTAAATACAGTCAAACACTCCTGTGAAGTAACAGGCAGCAGTATAAAATAATGTGTCGGCCACAAATTGATGGTTTTCCAATTACCCGTTTCAAGCAATGAGTTTTTTCTTTAAAAAAAAAGAAGGCGGGGGGGGCGGGGGGCCGGGGCCGTGGGGGAAGAGGGTAAAATATATTATTTTACCTCTGGCTGCAGCGTTGTGATCCTGAGGAGGAGAGTGCGGGCACTGGAGCAGCCCCCCACCACATCGCGGCATGCCTCAGCAGGGCCCGGCCGGCGCCCCGGCCTCCACCTGCTGCCGGAGGAGCCCTCGGGGAGCGCAGGCAATCCGGCCTGCTGTGTACGGACTCCTGGCAAGAGTCGTCTCCTCTCAGGTATCGGCATACTGAAGGGTGGCGTTGTTGGAGTGGCTGGCGTCGGCCACATCAGCCAGGCGGCAGAGGCTTCCCACGGCGCTGCACCAACGGCTCGGGAGGGCAGGCGACACCGCCCCCGGCTGGCGGGGCGCAGGAAGGAGGGCGTCAAAAGCTACCCGGAACAACCGGGACAGGGAGTTGCGCTCCGCGGGGCAACATTAGCAACGGCACCCAGAGGCGGGGAAGGGCCCGGGCCGCCTTTAACCGTCACTTCTGGCTTCCTACCGCTCTTCCGGACCGGAACAGGACGGCGGTCGCCATGGCGAGCCGCGGGCAGGTGAGCGCGATGCGCATGTGCGGCAGCGTGAACGGGTAGCGGCGGGGAGAGGGCGCGGGAGAGGGCGGCAGGAGCCGCCACTGTCTCTCGAGAGGGCCCATGGCCTCTTTCGGGGAGACCTCGTCCTGGCTGCGTCTCTTGAGGTTCGCGGGTTGTCACCGGGGCTCCCTGGTGTTCGGGGATCGCCGCGAGCGAATTGAAGCTGGGGCCCGTGAGGGAAAGGGGAGCCGCAGGGTCGGCCCAGCGTGAGGCAGCACGTATCTCATTGCCCGGAGATCATGGCTCTGCGGCTGAGCACAAACCTCGAGTTCTACCAGTTTATTCCCCATTTTGCATATGTTGGTGTTCAGGCATTTCAAGAGAGGTAATCGAGCACTGAGGTTTTCCTGGAGGAGTGTTAAGAGGGCCTGCCACATCCGCACTCGCCCATGGAGGTGGTTGCCTTTCTGGCTCTCATCATGAGAGGTAGCCAAGTCCTCCCTAACAGCTTGTAGTCATCAAAGAATGAAAGGCCACTCTCCTAATATCTCTTCTTAAAGGCGTTTGCAGGAGTGGGGCAACCACTGCCACTGTGGGAAGCCTGTTGGGGTCTCTGACTACCCTCTTAACAAAGCAAAGTGCACAAATACCCTGACGCAGCTTTGAAGTCTTCCCATGGGTCCTGCCGCTGGATGCTAGGGAGATCAGTAGTTCCTTCAGCACTTCTGCTCCTCTGTAAGCTGCAGAGAGGAAGGAGTTTGCCCCTCAGCCTCCTTTTCTTCAAACCAGATAAACTCCTGTGTTCTTAGCTGCTTGGCATATGTCTGTCCAGCATCTGCCAAAGAGCAGTCCTTCCCAAATGGAACAGATGATTTAATTCCAGTGCCAAGGCTGCTTCTGGACTCCAGGGCAGGAAGAAAGCCCATGCTCAAGGACACCAGCATGGTCACCTTTCCCTGGTTACTTTCCAGCCAGGCAGCCCACTGTGTGTCCTGGGGCCTGGACCCATCCCTCCTAAGGTGCAGGACTTAAGACTTCCCTTTCCTGAGCTCCTTGGGACTCTGCCTTGGCAGGGTATGACCAAAAGCAGCACTGAGCTGTGACTCTATGAAGGAGGTGGGACTTGAGTGGGTGTTGCTGTAGGTAGTCTGCCCCCAGCAGTGCAGGCTGGTGGGAGAGCAGAGCCCCGGGACATGGGGACAGAGGGTGCAGTGAGGAGCAATGGGGTATGGGCTGGCACTGAAGATGTCCTGGTGGTCCAGTCCTGGTTTGGACATCCCCCAAGGCACCCTGCCAGGTCGCTGTCATGGTGCTGGTCTCTTGCTGGCTGTTGAGGACTCTGTGGTGCCAGTCATCTTCTTTAGGGGTTGCCTTGGCCACCCAGGGGAGCCTTCACTGCCTGGGCTGGAAGTGGAGGGCCTGGGCCCAGCCTCTGTTGGTTCCTTCTGGGCCTCCTCTTGCTCCACAGGGATGGCAGTGGGAACAGAGGGCTGGCTGCTGGCTCCCGCACCAGTGGCAATGGATGAGGTGCTGGGGCGCTTGCCTGTGCTGGATCTCACAGGGCTGCCAAAGGAGACTGGGCTGGGGACCAGAGACCCTACTTGAGAGGCAGCAGGGATGGGGACAGCTGCAAGGCTGTCCTCCTGCCACCAGGCAACATGGGCACCCTACCAGCTCAGCAGATTGTGCCCTTGCACAGCAACATGTGCACACTGTTGCACTGATGTTACTCTGTGGGGTTGGTGGGACACCCTCACTGTGACACCCCCTGTGTGCAATCCAGCAGCTCTCTGTCCAGCCTACTGTGGCTCTCCCTTGAAGGTGCCAAAGATCTCCTCCTGATTCTGTTGGGCCATGGACTGCAGAATCTGGAAGAGCATTGGGTTGCTGTGGAAACAGCTCACCCTGTTTGAGGGCTGGAGGGCACCCATAGGACCCCAGGACAGCCTTCCTGCTGGGGTGCTCCAGGGTGGTGGAGATGGCGGGCAGCTGGGTTTCTGGGAGCTCCTCCTGCCTGGTAGATGACAACTGATGATGGAACAGATGGTGTGATTACATGCCCCACAAAGTTGTCATCCGCCTGCACCAAATGCAGGCTGGACAGGATCCCCCTCCTGCAGAGGGGGCACTCGGGCTTGCTTTCAGCCCACTGCAGGATGCATTGGTAGCAGAAGAGGTGGAGGCATGGCATCACATAGCGGGCCTCCTCCTAGCTACCCAGGCTACCCAGCTGCTGTGGTGGACTGGGGGGAGGTGGTGATGACAAGGCACTCCCTCTTGCTAGTGCTGCAACAGTGGGTGTTTGGCTAGAAGAGAAGCCACAATCACTGGCTGGTCCAGAGAGGGCTGGAAGAAATGCCCAGGTCCCTCGAGGAGGAAACACTCCCAGCTCGCCACCCCAGGCTGAGGGGTCTCCTCACAGCTCACCTCTGCTGCTGTGAGCGTGCTTCCTGTGTGCTCCAGCTGCCTGAACCTTGCAGGGCTGGGGAAAGTCCTTAGATGGCTCAGGGATTGGGCATGGAGAGCTGCAGCAAGCAACTCCCCCAGCACAGCACCAGCTCCAAAAGTCTTGCTGCACGCTCAGACCACTCATCACCAACTGGCTGGGTGATGCTTTAAGCAGTGAGGGGTGCCCGGTCACAGTCCATTGAGTTCCATCACTAACCAACATTGCATTTCATCTGTGGGGAGACCAGGTCTCAGGTCACCCCTTGCTATTGCTTTGCTCTGCCCCAGTGCCTTCTCTGCTCAGCCAGCTGTGGCTCTGTTGGCTTTATTTGATGTTGGCCCAATAAATGCTTTTGTTGATGCATTTTCAGGGTTGTATTCCTGCATGTAAAATGATTATTTAGGAGCATAGTGCTTGTAGTCTCTAGTATCTTAATTTAATTTGAAACATCTATGACTGTCTAGGACTCACGATTTTCTCACAGCTGCTTTGGCTGCAAGTTATTTGATCAGGAATTTGAGGTAACCTATCTCAGGTACTGATTGCATCCCAGATTCTGTACTAAATGGAAAGAATGTGAAAGAACAACCAGAACACTCTTAATTGCAGCATGTTCATTTTAACTAAGAATCCTGCTAGCAAAGAAGCTAAAGCAATTGGTGTTGTATTGACAGGTTCTGAAGCTTTTTAAATTATTACACAGAACCCGACAAGAAGTTTTTAAAAATGATACCAGAGCGCTTGAAGGTGAGATACTTTTTTTTGTGTGTGGGTGGATGCTTACCTGTCTTTCTTGGAACTTTCTGCTATGAATACACAGAGAATTCTTAACATAAGAATGCCGATCAGACATAATGTCCATAATCAGACATCCATTAATTTGAAACAAAAAAAATGGTTGTTGGACTCAAGCACTCATAGACTCAAGCACTCAAGGTGTATTTTGTAGGGAAAACACCCCTCTCTGAAACCTTGGTGATCTCCCTGGGATTTTATTTTCTTTTTTTCTCTTTTTTTTTTTTTTTTTTCAGCCAAAGCACATTTAACTATGTTAAGAATTTGAGTTTATTCTCCTTACATACTGTTGCTCCTCCAGGAATAAATGCTTTTTTAGTAAACTAATATTTAGTAGTGGCTTCTATATGTTGGATACCTTTAAAGCTCAGAATGTTAGGCAGACCTTTACCGGTCCACCTAAAACATGACATCACTTGAATTCCATGGAAATATTCTTTTAAAATACTTCATACAGAGTGTGCCAGGAAGGTGCTGTAAAGAACTCTGGATTCTGAGCTTTGAGGCAGTGACAAAGACAAGACAGGATTTTTTTGTTCAGATGCTAGTTTTTTTGTTTATTTAGCTGCAAGACAAAAGATAAATGAAGAATTCAGAAATAACCAAGATGAAACATCTGAAGAGAAGATAAACGAGGTACTTGTCTTCATTTCTTCCCTACTTTGCATAAGACTGTATGTTTCTTATTTAAAGGATCTCTGAAGTAATGTAAGTACTTATTGAGACATTGTGAGAGTCAGATGTTTACAAATTGGTAATGTTTGTATGTTACAGAATTATACACACACACAATTACATAAGAAGACACTGTCTTCCAGTAGATCAAAATACTTCCTTTGAAGTTGCTAATAAAATTGTGGAAAAACCTGTTTTATGTCAAAATGTTACTGTATGTGTTTCATATACCTTGCTCGTAATACCCACATGAATTGTGGTCACTTAAGTTTACTTGGTCTTTGTTGTACAGACAGGCACAGAAAGGTGCAGATAAATAATCTGCTCATTTACTGGCAGACAGGAGAAGTGATTTGGATTCCTGATCTGTCATGGTTAGTAACATCCATGCAGTGTAGCCCTTGTCATTCAGCCATTTAACAGACAGTATTCATGTTGACATTGGGCACTAGTTGGGAGAAAGTGCCTCCATCTGTGCTTTGCAGAAGAAAGTCTAAACCTTTGCATAGCACCAGCCACTGGGCAGTAACATAAAGAGTTCTGAGCATTTAGTTAGGACTTGCTCACATTTCTGCTGGCTGTTAGGTGCTTGTGGTAGTACTTGTCTGTTTGTGTTCCTGGTGTCTGATCTGTTAGACTGTATGTTCTTTTTGTTATAGATATACAGGAAAAACACTTGCTGTAATTTTAAAATCTGGTTTTTAGCAGTGACAACCTACAGAACACGTGTGACTTGTCAATATAGGTCAGTAGATATCTTGAATAAGCACAGGGGTGTTAGTGTTCTGCTTTGGACAGCAGCTAAAAAATATCTATTGACCAACCAAGTGTGAATGACTTTGCCGGAACAGAAAGTGTCAGTGTCTTCTAAGGTGACATTAGATACTTACATAGGGACCTAAGGAGGTAGAAGTAACTGTTTTCAGTATTAGAATGTGAGATGTGGCAGCTGAATCTACAGCATTTTAGTTCAGATCAGGAGAGCACTTCTGAAGTTACCTTTCTTATCTCCACTCCTGGTGATTTGGCTTGTTTGGGGAAGCTGTCTCAGAGTAAATGGCTGAGTTCCTTTAAGATGAACCTGAAGAGTGCTTCAGGAGCTTGCAGGCTAGCTGCCCATGGGCATGCCGTATGGGGAACTGGAGGAGACCTAGAACATACCTTGGAAAGGGAAATGGGGGAGGGGGAATTCTGTATAGATGTCAAGTCTTTAACTCTTGCCAAAATTCCCTTCTGTTGGTACACACTACTTCCTAGTGTAAGCACGTCTCCCAAAAGATCTCACTTGTGCAGTTTTACTTCTGACATAGATACCACACAAACAAGTATTAGGCTTCTCTCAATTGCTCAGCAAAACTATCAAGGGTACTTCTGCTTATCCCCTTAATGAAGGAAAGAACTCCAGGCCTTTTGCCAAATATTAATGCCCCTGCTGACCTTTAAGGCAGTGACTTGGTGCTGCACTGCTCTTCTGTGAAACCACAGAGGCATTGACCTCAATTTTCTATGATTATTGGAAATCAATTACTTGGTTTGGTAGTTGCATTCTATGTTACTTGTTTGCAGTTTTAATTTGGTATATAGATTTTGTACTGCTGCATGTAACTGAGCAGAATTTTCCTTGCTCTCATGTTATATGTCAAAGTAGCTTATGTATCAATCTGTAAGTTATTCCAGGATTCCCAAGTAAAAGCTATGTATAGAAAGAACATAACTAACTGAATAATAGAAATGACTGGCTTTCTTATTTGAATAGCTGTATAGTGTGGAAAATATCTTCAGGATTAATTACATATAATTTAAATTACTCTATTTTGTTGTTGGTTTTTTGTTTGTTTGTTCATTTTACTAGCTTCTGAAAATAGCCTCTGATGTGGAAGTGATTCTCAGAACTTCTGTTATTCAGGCAGTTCACACAGATTCCGACAAAATATGTGAGTAAAGCTGCATGCTGAATAGATGTTTTACAATGTTGTAGTTCAGTAAATAAATAATAAACTTGAAAACTAAGTCAAGAGCTAGAGAGACCAAAAGTCTGTCTATCTGTCATTTCCCTGCCCAAACCCTAAATTTAAGCCTCCTGACCAATGTCACTACCTAGGACAGGTGGAGGATTCAAAGGTACAAAGTTTTACACAAATACCTTGAAATACAGAAGCTGGTTGAAAGGGGTGGTGACTGTGTTTAGCATTAAGAGAAAGATGGAACAACTTGGCACCTGAACTATTAGGAGTGAGAGCAATTAAGTTGTCAGTCAGCATGCATGTACTGGCTAGTCAACCACTCTGTGTCTAAGTGCAGTGGCCACATTATCTGTAGGTAGAAGCTGCCTGAGGAGAATTAGCAAATGCAGTATGTATGCTGTTCCTCCTAAAGCTTTTTCTTTGGAGGACTGAGTATGCTTTTCCAAAACATTGTTCTCACAGTCTTCAGTTTCAGATTATGCCTTGGAAAGTTTGTGATACAATGATGGCCTAAATGCAAAGCCTCTTGAATTTGGAAATTTTGGTTTCTGCTGTAGAAGTTAGTTTATCTTACAGTCAAACAACAAGTAGTAGGTTCAGATTACAGCTCTGTGGTAGAGGAGAGGAGAAATCTTCAGCTGTGTAGTTTCCTTTCACCTCTCTTTAGTGGTCTTTCTAAAGCTTTTTAACTATTTTCAGTTTTTGATGTGGAAAAAAGCTTTACTTTAGGACAGCCATTATGATCCAGGCCAAAGATCTGTCTAGACAGGTCTTCCACAGTGTTCCTTGGCAGATGACGATAGAGGAGTATGAACAGATTCACATCTTCTAGCTGTTTGCACCTGGCAGCCCTTCCTGAGCCAGAGATGATTTCTGGTTTAGTCATCCTCAGTGGCTTTATCTTTCACGAACTTGTTGGTGTCAACATATGCAGTTTTCTTGTATTGAAGAACCTTTGCCAGAAATTTACTCTTTTTTTATGAATAATCACTCGTAGTTTTTAATTTGGTCCTATTATTCAATTACCAGCTATTTTCACCAAGCTGTTTATGAGTTTTTAAGCCCCTTGTGGGCTTAAAGCCCCCTTTATTGCTTTTCTTATTCCTATGGAAGTTTTTCTGTGAAACAAGAGGTGAATGCCTGTGATCATTCTTTTGCTATTCTCTGTACCCTTTTCAATTCTACTACATCTTTTGTTACATGATTAAGAGCATGTTCATTATTGAGTACTGTCATCAAGCTGTGGACAAACAAGGCGTTTCTACGGACAGCGATGGCAGAATGTTGTTTCTCTTTCATTCTCAAGAATCATTCCTAATTATAAATTTCATTTTGGCTGCTGTGCATACCTAGCTTTATTTTTACAACATTTTCTTGTGTTCATTCAACTCATCTGAATGGTTGTAGTCAGTTTTGAACCTGTTGCTTTCTTTAAGTTAGTAGCAAGGGTTTACAAAGGGGGGACCTTCTCTGACCAGTCTGATGCCCTTTTGCAGTGAAATGACTTGACTTGACAGACAAGGAGAGAGTAGTGGTGATTGTAGCAGAGCTTTAATACTGTCTCCTTTAAAACCTCCATGAACAAAAAGTTTAAACACATTGGCAGGTGGTGTGGAATGTCATTTTGGTCAGTTGGGGCCACCTGTGCTGGCTGTGTTCCCTTCAAATGTCTTTAAAATATTAAGTGGATCTTCTCACTTTCCTTTGCTTTTTGGCAACTAGAGGCCAGTTTCTGGAGCAAATGTCTGTGTATATACATGAGTCTACTTAGGTAGCACACTGAATGGGCATTCAATTCCAGTATAGCTTTGGTTAAGGAAGTTTTAGCAGAACAAATGAACTCTCTTGATCCTTAATCTTTGTGCCCTGTCGTAACTTTTACAGTGCCAGTAGAATTCCAGTTAGCTCCCTCATTGCTTTTATTGTGTCATCATTTATTAAATGACAGGCTTGGGACAGGTTTAACTAAAAAAAAAAAAGGAAGTGGAAGTACAGCCCAAAAGTGACTGTTTGGATTGGTCTTTGTTATCAAATAAAAAAATACAAACTGAGTTGAAAAGTTTACTTTCAACTTCATCTTAGGTGCTACATGCTTGTTTGGGAAATTTTGTAGGTGAAGGTTTACTTTGCTGAAATAATATTGGCCCATTTGTGTGGGGTGGGCAGGGGGAAGGTAAAATGAAAAAATAAAAATTGTAAAATACTTATTATATTTGTGCTATATTTAGTCCAGCAAATTATTACTGTGTACTTGCCTCATCCCAAGTCATCACCCACTGTGCATGTGCACACTCCCTCACCCCCCCTCCAGCCAAATAAAGATGGAAATGGTCGGTTCTTATGTTGTGTAAAAGAACAACAGGGGAAAAAAGAAACTAGCTAAAATGTTTCAGAAAACTGTTGCTGCAGCTAATTTTCTTCAGTGAGTTACTCTCAGAATCTTTGACTGCAATTTTTTGCATTAAAGCTAACAATATATGATGTAGCTATACTTGTGTTTTTCTTATTTTATTTTCAATCCTGCATCTCTGAAATAACTATTTAACAGTGGAAAAGAAAAAGCCAAGGTCTTACATTATGCAGTGAGAACAAATATTGTAAGGGGAACATTTTCCATAAAGAAATGAAATTATTCTGTGCTGCCCATAACAATGCACAGGGCAGTGTTATTCTTTAAAAGGAATTTGAGCTGCAGTGGTGAATAGTCATGATTTTTTTCTTTAAAAAGGAAAAAAAAAAAAGAAATTAGGCTGAGGTTTTCTTACCAATGAGAGGACAGTTCCAGTTAGGAGCATGTTAGTCACATCTGACAAATTTTTCTGATTTTTTTTTAAAGTCTTTCAGTCTGAGTTAAGTGAGCAATATACAAGTGTCTTGGTTCTATGAATTTCACTTTGAGTTCAGGTTAAGCTGATACAAGTACAACTTACGTTTAGTAATATACCACACATGCAGGTTGTTCTGATGACTGATTTGTTTTGTTAGCAGTGTATGTTTTGAAAACTTAGATTTGAAAAGGAAGGTTAAAAGTTACTCTTTCTGTCTTTATTGGATGGTTTTTTTTTTTCAATATCCAATTCTGGTTTTCATTGGCATTTGTTTCTCATAACTATTCTAAGTGTTTGGATCATAGAATAGAATCAGAGTAGCATCATAGAATTGCCTTGGTTGGAAGGGATTATCAAATCCAACCATCACCCTAAGCTGCCAACCACCACTAAAACATGTCATTCAGCACCACAGCTAACTCTTTCAAATTACTTCCAGGGATGGAGACTCTACCACCTCCCTGGGCAGCCTGTTCTAATGCCCAACAACCCTCTCTGTGAAGGTTTTTCCTGATATCCAATCTAAGCCTCCCCTGGTTTAGATTAGATGCAATCAGCATATTTGCTGTAGCTTTACTTGCAAATATTTTATCTAAGAGAAATGCAATTAAAATTTTATTTAAAGCTCTTAGGAACTTTAAAAATGCATCAGTGAGGTGGGTTGAGAACTGGCTGTTGGACCGGGCTCAGAGGGTTGTGATCAGTGGAACAGAATCTGAATGGAGGCCTGTGACTAGCGGTGTTCCCCAGGGCTCAGTGTTGGGTTTAATATCTTCATCGACGACCTTGATGAGGGAATAGCATCCACCCTCAGCAAGTACCCGATGATACAAAGCTGGGAGGGGTGGCTGACACGCAGGAACACTGCGCTGCCATCCAGCCAGACCTGGACAGGCTGGAGAGCTGGGCAGGGAGAAACCAGATGAGGTTTAATAAAAGCAAGTGTAGAGTCTTGCACCTGGGGAGGAATAACCATCTGTATCAGTACAGGCTGGGGGATGGCCTGCTGGAGAAGAGCTCTATGGAGAAGGACCTGGGGGTCCTGGTTGATGACAGGTTGGCCATGAGCCAGCAGTGTGCCCTGGTGGCTGAGAGGGCCAATGGGATCCTGGGATGCATCAGGAAGAGTGTGGCCAGCAGGTCACAGGAGGTGATCCTCCCCCTCTACTCTGCCCTGCTCAGGCCCCACCTGGAGGATTGTGTCCAGTTCTGGGCTCCCTGGTATAAAACAGACAGGGATCTCCTGGAGAGAGTCCAGAGAAGGGCTACGAAGATGATTAAGGGCCTGGAATATCTCCCCTATGAGGAAAGGCTGAATGAGCTGGGGCTGTTCAGCCTAGAGAAAAGAAGACTGAGGGGGGATCTGATTAATGTTTATAAATATCTTAAGTATGGGATGCAGGGGGAATTGTCCAACCCCTTTTTGGGTTTTTTGGAACCTGGTTTGGCAGGGGGGTTGGACTTGATGGTCTTTTGAGGTCCCTTCCAACCCCTATGATCAACACAAATTTTGATTTAGCCCTCTCCCTCAACGTCCTGGAATCTGATCTCTAATCTTGTAACAGCTGTTTTAAAAGCCACAGAAAAAAGAGCATCAAATAAAAACTACTGTCACTATAACATCACAGAAGTGCCATGTTAGGGTCTGTGCACCTGGGAGGATTATAGGGATGTTGTCAGGGCCTGTAGGGATGCGACTAGAAAGGCTAAAGCCTGCTTGGAGATGAAACTGGCAAGGGATATAAAGGATAATAAAAAGAGTTTTTTCAGCTATGTGAATACTAAGAGGGTGACCAGGGATAATGTAGGTCCCTTGATGAATGAGGCGGGTGTCCTGGTATCGGGTGATGAGAAGGTGGAAATACTGAATGCTTTCTTTGCCTCAGTCTTCACTCCAAAGGCCCCTCGGGACCCGCAGATCCTGGATGAAAGTAGGAGTGTTTGGGGAATGAAGAGCTTCCCTCTAGTTGAGGTAGGGGTGGTCCAGGAGCGGCTCAAAGGGATTAATGCAAACAAATCCATGGGCCTGGATGGGATACATCCACATGTGTGCTGAGGGAGCTGGCGGAAGTGATTGCGGAAGTTACCGCAACACTACCACTTTTCATGGGTTCTTAATGCTATTTAAATACTTTATGTGCGTTTAAAAGGAAAAAATGGAAGGCAATGTTTTCACCAACAGAAAGTAAAAATGTTAATATACTTTTGTCTTGGGTAAATGTATGCTTACCAGATGTTCAGATTCTCATTTTAGAAACCTGATGTTTTGCTTGTCAACTTTAGAATTTTTAATGGTATTTTCCATAAGATTATATTCTTATAAGGGTTTTTTTTTTCTATTACAGTGCTCGTACCCAGGAAAGATCTGCTACAAGACAACACTCCTTACTTTGATAAACCAACAAAAAACCCATGAATCTTGAGGAAAATATGCTCCTTCCCTAAATGGTTAATATCCTGTAATGAAATTGCTGAAAACCAATAGTGGATATCTATTTTAAAGTGAAAAATATTTAAAACAAGTTAAATATTGTTACCAGTCAAACAGACTGAAAACATTTCACTAAGTTTAGTGGGTGGGTGCTGTTATATCATCATGTACTTCTACTGTGGAAGGTACTGGTAATTCCTCAGAAACTCAAGTCACACAGTTCTCTTAAAAATATACTGCTGAACTGTGTTACTTCAGGCCAGGAATGTTTTTAGTAATGACAGTTGTAAGACAGATTGTTTTGTAGCAATCTGGAGTTATATTCAAATCTAAATACAAATTAAATACAGTTCTTAATCCTGATGATATTTATTTATAAGTTTATTGTCAATCATATGCTGCACTGAAATAATGAAATAATGAACCTTGTGTTGCTTATAGTTAAATTTATGCTTTGCAGCAAAAGCATGGTTTCTGAAGTTGTCATTTATTGTGTATTAATAGACTGTGATGTTTGAGAGAGTTCTGAAGGTTTATCTGAATAAATCATTCAGTTTTTACAATAGGAGAGGGTGTGTATTGTTTTTCTTCTTCACACTTCTGAACAAGCAGGAATGGCATGGTTTGTGGTTTTAGATGACAGCAGAATGAGAGAACCCAGCCACAACCTAATTAAAGGTATTGGTTTAGATCATATGGTTTATGAATTTAAGATTTTTAGTTTTATCTTGTGATTGTAGAGTGACTTACTGACACACTTTTCCAAAGAAAAGAAGCTTGCTGCTTAGTCACAAGTGATCCAACTTGCCTCAAGTGAATTTATGGTGAGTTTATTTACTATGCCCTTACACTGCTATTTTTGTGAAGGAAACTTTTTGCTTCTTGTAGAATTTATCACAATAATCTCTTTAATTCCATTTTAGTAAGAACCAGGTACTACTGTAGTGATACACTTGTCTGTGTGAAGTCGGTAGCAGGCACCATAGTAGGATATATACACCTTGCACAGGAGTCAGGTAGCCCAGCAATACCTCTTAGCTCTATTTTGGGTTCCAGTGATCTAGTTCGTTTTTAATGAGCCTCCAAGCTGTCAGTATTGCATATCTCTGTGGGTTCTGACACAGCTCCAACAAAATAGTGGTGCCAGCATCCAGTCTGTTTTTCTCACACAGCGTGTCAGTGCAATAAATACTCCTTTCTTTAAAACCATTGCCTCTGTCTGCCACAGGCAGGCTAGCCAGCAGTAAAGACACTGTCAGTAACCCTCTTCCAGTTGCACTGACACTCACTGTGTTGCAGTCAAATGACAGGAGATGGAAATTAAATGAGTGCAGCAACATTTGTTGCTGTAGTGGTTCTGCTACAAAGCATCCCCTCAGTCTGCTGGGATGTGCAGTTCTGGGCCTCTTGTGGTGTTCACTTCCCTGAGGACAAGGCATACCCTATGTCTGGTTTCCCATCCCTCTGCACACTGCCTATGTTGACATTTTTTCCAGTAAGGAGTAAAAAAGGAGGGGTATGAAAGGGAGAGAAAATAGAAGGCAGTTCCAGCTCTAAAGAGAAAACAAAAAAGAATATTAACTCAAGTGAGGTGACTTAATTTTTAAGCAGAAATAATTAAATGGATCTGGTGACAATGAGAAATTACTCACATTAAGATATACATACATCCTCTGGCACTCTGGAATTTGGAGGGGAATTACTTGTAGACGAATTGCTTTAGGTTATGGAAGTAGTGTTCTAATGATTCTATGTTTCAGATTGATCTCATAGAACTGAGGCCTAGTAGGTTCATTCTTTTAGTAGTGATGTAAAATAGTATTACCTGTTATCAAAGTATGTACTAAAAGACTTAGTGATGTCAACAGTAGATGGCAGTATTTTGTGTGATGTTTGAGGAAACCCCAAGTGGAGAAACTATTTTCATGTAACTACTGCTTTGGTATTGTTCTGCTGTCATGTGTTCTAGTTTTTTATTTTTAACAAGAACTAAGTCATTAATAGGAAGATACTCTGGAAATGTCAACTTACAGGATCAGGCTTGGGATTTAACTGGCATTTGTGTGCTTCACCTTACTTACATCTTAAATACTCATGATAAAAATACAGAATGAGTCGCCTGAATAACATAAACAACTGCTGAAAATAAAGGGAATGATTAAAAAACAAAAGTTGTTGTAATATAACAGCCTTCAGAACAAGGCTCCTCACGCTCCCATGTAGTGTGCGTATGGTCAGTGCGTTAGCGTCCCGTGTGCCAGCTGCCCTGGTGCATTCCGGGGCAAACTGAATTTCACAGGGCCAAGGGAACTCAAGTCGACCGGCAAACCACTACTGATGGAGTCTTACTGATGCAAAGAGGCTGACAGGCCTGTTCCTGGTTCTTGGTTCAGCGTGATCTGAACTACCGGTACCGGGGATATGCCGACTGGGACAAACTGGAGTCTGAATATGGAACTGAGTAAAAGAATGTTGGAGTTGGCAATTGTCTGGGCCCAGCCAGTGTT
The DNA here is from genome assembly GCA_020800305.1 of Porphyrio hochstetteri. Taxonomy (NCBI): domain Eukaryota; kingdom Metazoa; phylum Chordata; class Aves; order Gruiformes; family Rallidae; genus Porphyrio; species Porphyrio hochstetteri. The sequence goes on along the minus strand of CM036938.1, from coordinate 51,887,941 downwards.
TTCTTTCTGCAAATTTAACTTTCCAACCTTGAAAGATTCTCACAAACCTGCTAAATGAGTAATAAAAGTTTCTCTCTGTTCATTGGTGATAGTGGCTATTCCTCTTCCCTTTATTCCATGCTGGCTCACATTGCAGTCCCCAGTCACCTCTCCAGCTTCTGCTTCATTTTCATTGCACTGTGTGTCAGTCTGTTCTTGACACTGGGGGCGTTGTGTGCACATAGATTTTACTTAATTAATGTCAAGAATGTAAAATGTTAAAACCAGGAAGTTTTGTTGCATCCCCTCTGTGAAGTGTTAGCTGTAACTGATTAAAACTCTACAGAGGCTTTTACATATTGACTTGGAAGGGGAAAAGGTTGATTCTTTACAACAGAAGCTGTAATTTAATAGGCTCACAATACCACAATTCTTTTTGTTAGAAGCCATTCCAGCTGAAGGAGCTGAACTAGTCTGAATGCTACGTAGCATCATCAGTCCCCTTTGTGTCATACTGAACCTGTAAATAAAGTAATTTAGCTTCAAGTACTGGCAGTTCTTCACACTTCCTTTATAAAAGGGAAAAAAATTATTGACAATTGAAGACTAAAAATAAAGGCTGACCAACTAACAGGAAGAGCTAGTACTTCCCTGCCCTACAGAGCTCTTTCCAAACAACTTGCAGCAATTTAATCCTAAACCGGAGGTTGGTGGGGCATGGGAATTGTCAAATTTTGTTCTTTAGCTTTACTGGAAATTAATTACTTAACACAAAGCACAAATTGCAACACAAATTCAGTATTAAGAATGGTATTTTAGATCTACACAGGTTTTTTGATCTTGATAACTGTAGTAGAAATCTTATCATTTTTGTGGGTAAAGTATGTGTTGCTTGTATGGGCTAAACCCGTGCTATAGATGTCCACATCTGTCCAATTCTGTTGAAAGATTTCACTAGTGAAGCTTTTATGATCACTTTGGTCATGTGACCTTTTTTTTTCCTGTCAGCAAGAAAAAGTCTGAGAGGAAAAGAGAGGAAGGGCACATCTTTATGCTTTGATAAACAGCAGTATGTTTAAATAATTTGCTCTCATTATAAGCAATTATTTCCATTTAGCTAGCCCTTCAATAATCTGGTTTGCATCAGACGGAGGAGTAAAGCATCTAATTTTCAAATTATGCTTTCCTGTTTCTTGCAGTATGTGCTTCAGCTTTCCATCTCAAATAGCCAAAAAGATGATGATCCTGAGACCGAGATTAGTCAAGAATGAATAAAAATCCAGTGAAACTAGGATCTGAGGAGCTGGGAGGGGGGTGGCATTCTCTGCCTTAAGCCACAAAAGCCGGAACAGTTCCACTGTTTCACCTGCTGCTGTAGTAGCAGCGCTGTTCTCGGGTCAGTGGCTCTGTGCGCCCAGCGAGCCGCCCTTTCCTACCGTCAGACACCTCTGGAGCTGAGCAGGGGAATCGCGTCACTCTGTTCCCGGTGCCACTGGAACTGTGGCAAGGAAAACAAACAGGCAGTGGTCTGTACGGTGCTCTGCGCTTTTCCTGGTCAGTTTGTAAAAGAACAAACAAAAAGGTCATTGCAATACTTCCTTCCCTTTCTAGATGTATGTTTAATATAGAAGTCTTTGGTCTGTTGCTGTCCACTTGCAGGTGAGCCAGCACTGGTGCTTCTGTGTGGGTCTTTTATCAGTCCATTCATCTGATTCAGATTTCCTCCCAGGTCAGTTTCTTGGAGGATTCTGGGGGGACTCAGCACAAACTCTGTCCGTGAAAAACAAGTGCTTTTTAGGAGCTGGAACAAACCTGCACTTCTTACTTAGCTGTGTAACACCACAAAGAACATGGCTTTCAGGTTGTAATGCCTTTGGATGGGGTTTCAAAAGCTACATATATATAGTAGCAGTTTGGCCAACGTTATACTGGATGAGCAGGGGAAAGAACTCCTATATAACAACATGCTACTGAGAAGCAAAGAAGGAATTCTTACCTAGCTGGAAATTGTCCCTGAAGGAATTTCCCTTTAATGTTAAGAACATGCCAGATTTCTTTGTTCATTAGTATTTAATTATGCATGTGGTTTCCTCAGTGAATTTCCTCTGAACATGCTTTGTGAAAACAGAAGCATATTGTCAAAATACAGAGACTGATGCTAACCATGTGCCAAATATCTCAGGTGGTTCTATTTGAGAGGTTGATAGTTTTCCCTGCCCCTGCTGAACCACAAGAAGAGCTAACAACAGCCTGTTGTGTGCCAGGTAGTTCTACATGCAACATGTAAATCACTGTGGATATCCTGAGTCTATTAAAACCAGAAGGGCCAGCACTTGTTGCCTTATCTTAATCTTACAACAAGGAAGTAGAAAGGCTCTGCATGGAAGCACAGGTTTATAAACCCCTGGGTGTGTAGCCCTCACCCCCATCATTACTGCTGCAGAAATGGGAGGGGACTTCCAGCAAAAAGTGCCCTCCTTAAAGCATGACCTTTTATGAAACTTCCAGCTGTGTCATAGAATTTCAGCTGGTCAGCTTTTGAGCAAATACATACTCCTGCTTATATAAACAGCCTAATTAAATGAAGTGCCTAAATGCTTGCAGAACTGGCAGCATGTTTTACGGTGACAGTTTGCCAAGGGAGTGAGGAAGTTGGGAACTTCCTGGCGCACGGCGGCGATCTCACTGAATTAACCTCTGTGCGTAAGGCAAGCAGGACGTGGCGTAGCCTTTACAGCATGCCAAACTCTTGTTTGCATGGGCTGCCTGTGGGTAAGCAACAGCCTGAAAGCAGAAATTAATAGAAAGAATGTGTAAGCACTCGATTTCTGTAGCCAATTTAAGTTTTTACCCTGGAGAATAGATGCATAGATCTTCACCATGGTGATTGGGTATGAACTTTGTGGCTCATATCTTGTGTGTTATATCTCTGCTGACAATGTGACTTACCTAAAAAGGGTATCTAGTACAGTTACATTTATGTATATATATATGTATAATATATATATTTAATATGCATATATTTATAAATATATATTTATATGTGCCTCTGTGTGTAGACTGTTGGTAACAGTCTAAAAAGATACAGTCACAGAACCAGCTTCAGGGAGCACCAGCAAAGCCTTCCTCAGATCTGCTGACCTGCACATGGCATTTTGGCATTGAGCAACAAAGTTGTCAAGGAAATTCACAAAAAGGTTCACACAGCTGAATGCTTGCACAGCTGTGCAGCCCTGAACATGCTGCCTCATGATGCCATTAGACTCTGTGTCAAGTGTTTTAACCTCTATGGTTTGTAATTCTCATCTTTATGCCTTTGCATATGGTATATTAATGTTTTAAGAGATTTTACCTGACTTAATGAGTAATTTGAACAATGTGTTTGATTTTTTGAACAGTACATTTGACATAGTGAAGTGTCCTAGTTGTCTGTCCATCTGTGTACCCGAACAGCCTCAGATAACCTTCGATCAGGAGACACAAACACCAACACACAGATGTTTTATGCCTTTTGTCTGTGCTCTAGGCTCATTTATTATATGTAATAATGTGTCCTTGTAGGACAGACAGGAAAATTAGAGCTGTGAATGGAGAATTGACCCTTGGCATTCTAATTAAAAACCTGATTCCATACTTTAGAATTGCTTGAAATGGCACAGAGGATTCTGGTCAATTTCCAGCAGGCCTTAAGGAGCCTGATCTGTCTCAAGGGTGAAACCAGGTGAGGGTAAGTCCTGTGAGCGGGGCAGTCCCTGGGGCACTGCTTGGAGAGCTGTGTGCCTTGGGAGCAGGGAGGGCTAGCTGTGCCTACAGCTGTATTTAGGGGTGCACTGCACAGGAATTGGCAGTGCTGTGCTTTTCAGTGCCCTAAACTCTTCACACAGCCACCCTCAGCCCCTATGCTAGTCACAGTTTTGATATCCCAAACGTTGCTGCTGCTTTGATAGCTTCTCCCATCATGCAGAAGGCAGCACTGGATCCTCTCAATACCATTTTGGTCACTGGAATGTTGTAGAAGCCAGGGGACTACAGGCTGGCCCCTAGCCCTGTTATGCAGGGGGAGCTTGCAGTGAGCAGCATCTAAGTTTTGTCTGAGCACGAGCAGAGGGAGAGAGGGACTGGGGAAGGCAGTGGGGATGTCAGTGGGTTTGTGGGAGACAGACATCACCCTAAGATGAAGAGCTGGGTAAGACAAAATTGCAAAGGGTTTTTGAAAAGATCAAAATGCTTCTCACTGGCTCCCTCCAGACTCCTGGAAATCCATAGGGGTTTTGTGATTCCCTTTAGTGGCCTGGGGGCTTCTTGTTTGGATTTTTGTCAGTTAAGCCAGCTGAGTGCAGCAACCTGAGGATCAATTAGGGAAAAAGGGGCCACAGGATGATACTGACCACAGAAACTCTTTATTGTTTCTGCTATCCTTTAGTCAAGGAACTTGGTGTGATCCAACAGCCTCTGCACCAAGCAGCCCTCTTCTCATTGCACTGTCTACCAGCAGCAGGTTCTGCTTGTAGCTGGGCACAAGCTGAACCTGCAAGCCATGTGCAATTCAGGAAGCTCATATTTGTCACTGCTGTTGCATTAGGTGTTAACAACTATTGTTTTTAAGTTGCAAATGCTGTATAACTATGTAGGTTATGATGTTTCCATTTTGAAGCCAGCATATGGGTTGAGGACTAGGTGCAGTCATTTCCCTGAAGATTTCTTCATTATTCTTTCCCCACAGCAACAGCACTTCAAGGAAGAAACTATTTTAGGGAAGGGCAGCTGGCTTTTTTTTTTTGCCCCAGGATATTTGTCTTGGAGGCAGAACGCCAAAGGGGTTAACTGTAATGTACTTTGAATGTCGATATCAATAAATTAAGCAAAAGCAAGTGTGTGTCTGTTATTCTTTATGCATGGCACAGTTGCAAAACTAATTAAATTGGGTACTTCAAAGGAAGATTTTTATCCTAGTTTCAGTTTGGTAGGTCAGCTGTTGAGGGTAGTTCTGTAGTTATTAAATGGACAAAGAAAGTAACAAGAAGCTGTGTGTAAAGTCTCAAAAATGGTAGTCTGTTGAATTTCACTATTCGGTGGTATCTGACTGCCTCTTCAGAGTCTCCAAAAAGATTAGTAAGCGGTTCAGACCAGACTTTGCAAAGCCAAAAGCTGCTGTATAAAATAGTAACAATTACAATTATTTATAATTTTTAACAGCAGTGAAAGAAAATGCCAGTGGCAGGAGGCCTTAAAAGACAAAGAAGAGATTATAAATTAGTTTAAAACATAATGCAACAAAGGGAGAAATGGAGTTGGATACAAAAACAACTTGAGCTAGTCGCTCAATCTAACACGTAAGTTTTATTTTAGGGCATGTATGTGTATTTTGTTAAGAGACACGAATAGATTGAGATATGAAAGAGAAATGTGAACTAAGGAGAGAATTTAATGACAAAAAGCCCCAGGGACAGTCAGAAAGATTCCAAGGGCAGTTTCAGGAAGAGAAAAGTCCAAGGGTAGCAGCCCATCAGTGTGGAGGGTGAGATGCAGCAGAGGTTGAGTTCATGGAGGGGAGCTGGCTCTCACTTTACTGGGAGGTCAGAACACCAGCCTTGAGCTAAATGTAATGAAGAGGGTCAACAAGGTCAGGTTTATAGCCAAGGAAAACAGTTTTAAGATCTGCTTTATAGATTAAATGGCAGTGGGGAGCCAAAGGGAAAGAAGTCTCAGCAATCATGGTAGTAGATTGTGGGAATTTATACTCAGCTTGGCTACCAGACAGCAGAAAGAGAGCAGGTCTTAAATCCTTTTATAGAAAAGTATTTTGTGTGTTACGTCTTCGTATTCTGCTTATAGCAGTAAGTGTTTAATATAAAATCTTTCTGGGCATCCTGGGTATAAATGCTGCACTGGTGGTGACATAGGGCTGTTTTGAATAGGAAACAGGAAATTAACCCGATTGAGATCTGTTTCTTATCACTTGTGTCCTACTTTGAAGTTCTTACATCTGAAGTATTTTCCCTGCAAGAATAAAATTGCTTTCATAGTAATAACTCCCTTCCCTTCCTCCATTCTTGAAATAAGCTACTCATCTTTTGCAAGTACTGTCTGAAGAAAACGCCTTCAGGTGTCCAGAGCCGAGCTGGGAGTGAGGTGCTCACGCCAGGCTCTGGAGGGCCCATCTGTGTGGGGGCACGTGGGTGCCAAGGAGTGCGATGAAAGCTGCCCACGCTGTCGGGTCCAGAATGCAGAGATGCCAGATGCCACTGAGCTGCCAGATGTCTGGACAAGCTGGGGGTTGAATGTTAGCTCTGTACCCACACTGCATTAATGGCACATGTGTTAATGGCAGATGAGGGTTCAAAAGAGGCTCCATCAGCAGAAAGCACTAGAGAAGGTTATTGTTCCCAAAGGCAGAGGAAGCAGGATTGCCAGACAGAGAGCTGCAGTCAAGTTGTGCTGCCTGGGTGACACCACAGCTGCATGCATCTCAGGGGGAAGTCATCTCTCTTTAGTCTTCTGCATTTAGCTGCAGGAACAAGACCACTATAAAACTTGGCAGCAACAGGAGTGCATTTGCATCCACAGCACACAAACAGCAGGGCAGTAAGTGTGCCCTTAATACAGTGGCTGTGCAGAGTAACAAGAGATTGCTCTGTTATTCACTAGAGTACCCTGCACAATGCCAGGGAAAAGGGATGGGGTGGGAGTAGGTCCATGGAAAAAGGGAACATGAGTGTTCAGCAGCTATGCACATAATAACACACCAGAGAACACCTCTTATGCTACAACAGTATATGCAACACAAGTAGCCAAAGAAACAGAATAGCACCTACTCCTATCTGGCCACAAGCAGGCCTGTGAAAGCAAACTAGGAAGAAGAAAATGGCTAGAGTGGCATTACAGTGTTCCCTTGGGAGAAAATATCTCCTCCCTACTATAAGGAATCAAGAGTTTGGCCCTTGGGGATAGGGTAAGGCTACCTGTTTTTCAGTATGCACTCCTGGAACTGTTTGTGCACCTGGATGGCCTGCTCTGCACTGCTGATGTGGGGATGTGTTGGCAGAGGATGTTCTCATTGCTCATTTTTAAGTGAATTTGCCCATGAAGAGGAGGTGGCGTGAAATTATGTGCTTTTTTCCACTAGAAAAGAAAGAGAAGAAAATGTCTGCTCTTTCCTCTTTACCTGGCCTTCCCTTGAAACGTCGGCAGATCTAAGACCTGGATGAAAGGTCGGGAGAAAAGGCAAATGTCTGGGACTTGGGGCAATTTTGCCAAGGTCAAGTCTTTTTTCACATTGAGTATCTGAGATGAATGTAACAATGTTGGAGAGAAATGTCCTGCTCATACTTCCCATTAGGCTTTAGTGCCTGAGGTTCTGTTCCTGTTCCTTTTGTCCAAAGAAGTGTATCTTGTCTTAGTACTCTCAGAATCCCCAGTTTTAGTACCCTTATATGAAGAGACTGGTGTATGTCATTTGCATGTGTGTTTATGCATTCACAAACACATTCGTAAAAAGTCTTGGTAACAGCGGTATCATCATCTCATCATATATTGGGCTTTGTAAGGGTCTTTCAAGGTTTTTTACAGTGAAGCACTAGTATTTTTAGGGCTTTATATCTGGAATAGCAAATCTGTGAGCTGAAGAACACATCTGCAGGGATCCAACACTGTTCTAAATTTTCTGCTTCTCACAGCGGTAATTTGTTTAGAAATCACTCATTAAAGTTGATTCAGTGAGATATGATACAGTATTAGAGTTCTCTAGTCAATTCTGTACATCCTCACCATGCTACAAAATAAATTTTTCACGTGAAAAATACCTCTGAGCAAGAACCATTTGGCAGAGATGCACTTTCCAGAATAAAGTTGGGGAGAATTTGCTGGTGCCCACAACAGTACAGAAATTATTAAATGAAACAATTTCTGGAAACATATAAATCACATTAATAGTGGTTGGGTATGCTGTTTGATGCTGTGCACTTCTAAAAGGTAGACATAAACACACAGCATGGTCATGTTTAGCTTGTCCTAGAAGAAGGTCTGAAAGTTGTGGTTATGTTGTTAATAAAATGCCTAGATTATGGTACATGGTCTGTGTGAACTTGTGTATACATATATAGGTAATTCTTTAATTTCTTGAGCCATCAGGTGAGACTTAGAGGAGCTGATCATAAAATAATAGCTCTTGAAAGAGACTCTAACTCTGTGTAGCTGCCCTTGTTGAGCATGGAACACAACTCAGGGTCTGAACTGTGTCTCCATGGGCTTCTTGCTGCACAACACTATCTGGCCCTTACTTAGCTGCGTGGGGCTAGTGCTCCTGCTTGGGCATAAGGACAGAGCTAAAGACTTCCAGCTGCTACATACAGGTTTTTCATGTGTAATTGTTGTGTGTAGCACCTGGCTTTACCAGGTGATGACACTGTCAGGCTGTGTTTCGACAAAATACGTTCCAAAAAGCATAATGCTAATGGAAATTACACAAGGGAACACTGAAAACATAAACCCAGGTGGCTCTGGTGGAGCAAAATGTGTTCAAGACACTTCTGCAGCACAACACAATTTTTGGCTTAAGCTGCTCTGAGGTGGCGTTGCCACTGAGAAGGGTGATTCTGCCTTGCTCCCAGGTACATGTTCTTGCCACCTCTTTCCTATCAAAACTAGGAATTGCTTGGCAATTCAGGCCAACTTGTTGATCTGCTTGAAAACTACAACTTCAAGAAAGGAATACTGGCCTTTAGTAAGATCTGAGGGGCTGACACGTCTCAAGGCTCAGGAATCACTGCAGCCAACGCAAATGCAGGTCATGTTTGAGCAGCAGGGTGACCAAGGAGGAGCAGCACTGCCCCTTTTAAACGCAACCTGGGCCCAAGATCAGCTTAGCACAACACTGGAACTATTCCCTCACTTAGGATCCCACCTTGGTTCAGCTCAGTGCTGCTCTTGTTTCTTGGGGGGGCATAACAGAGCTCCTGGCAAAAACAGCTCCTGACCTCTCTCAGGAGGTATCTCTCTCTTGTGCAAAAGTCTTAAGAAGTCACAGGTACAATTTGTGCCTCTGTGTTTCCTAAGTGAATCAGATGTTACTAATTCTTTTTTTTTTTTTTCTTTCAGCTGTAGCTGGGGACATCTGCAGGCTGGCTTCAAGTCCTCTGAAGGTACTAGTAGGCTTTATGGAAATCTTAGCTAAACTGGAACAGTTACAGACACAGTTAAATCCTCATTATGGAGGGAAAATAAGGAAGCAAAAATAAGTAACATTAGATCCGCCCCTCCCAGCAGCCCTCCCAGCCTACACCTCCTTTTGAAATTATCTTAACACCTATTTTTGTGGGGCTGGTTTCTTGCTCTATGACCTCTGCCTGCCTGATCTGAGCGAGTTATGATGGACATCTATCACATAAAGATTTCTTTGCTTACCTTGTGGTGAAGTGAACATTGGACAAAAATAACTCTGCCTCTGCCTTGGTTGCAGTATGAAGCAATTTCTCTTTGTTCACTGTAGCTGAGCTTGTAGAAAACATTAAGTTTAATGCTTTTTTTAAAGCTTTTCTTTGTGCCTGAAACACCTTGGGAAAGAAAGGATTTCATGGCCTTCTAAAAGCTGTGCTCAGAACAGTTGTCAGAAGTAAATTGATTCATAATCGATATTGCCAGGAAGGCATGCTTGATACAAATGAACTACGTGGGCAGGGGAGTAAAATCAGCTCACTAAAGGAACAGTAGTCTCTATATATAGAAGCTGGTGGTAATAAATACCAATAAAATACAACTTTAAACAAATGATAAAAAGGAACTATATGATTCCAGTGTCTGATACGTGATTCTTCCCTTTCCCTTACTGACCTCCCTTCCCTACTATAAGGTACGTAAATAAAGCCTAGATCATGTGATGGAAATGCTTCAGCTGCTGTCACCTGAGAAAAGACTAGAGGCGTCTCCACAGAAGGACAAAGTCATTGCATTGCTGAATGTTGTATCCTCCATATTTTTGATCTCTAATTTAGCGTGGAATAGAGTTTCTAACCTTGGCTTTCTCTCCAGCATTTAAGATGAGCAATGTGCTAAGGAGTGGTGCTCATAAAGGCTGTCATTAGTAAGTTCTCAGTACAGGACTATGTGAGTGAGAAACCAGAAAAAAACCCCAAATACTGAGGTTAGTCTGTTCCTTTCATGTAAATGGCTTTCTCTCCTTCTAAGAAACTGCCTTTCCTGACTTCTTTTCATAAAACAGCCCAAATGTAAATAAACATTGGAGTTTTTTCACAGAATCACAGAATCCCACGGTTGGAAAAGACCTTTGAAGATCATCAAGTCCATTCTAGTCCTAAACTAAACCATATCTCTAAGTACCTCATCTACCCCTTTTTCTGAACACATCCAGGGAAGGTGACTCAATCCCCTCCCTGGGCAGCCTGTTCCAGGCCCTGACAACTCTTTCAGTGAAAATGTTATTTCTAACATCCAATCTGACCCTGCCCTGGCACAGCTTCATGCCATTCCCCCTTGTCCTATCACCTGTCACCTGGCTGAAGAGACCATCACCTATCTCTCTATAACCTCCCTTCAGGTAGTTGTAGGCTGTGATAAGGTCTCCCCTCAGCCTCCTCTTCTCTAAGCCAAACAGCCCCAGCTCCCTCAGCCGCTCCTCATAGGATTTGCCCTCCAGCCCCTTCACCAGCCTGGTTGCCCTTCTCTGGACTCACTCCAGGACCTCCATGTCCTTCTTGTGGTGAGGAGCCCAGAACTGGACACAGTACTCGAGGTGTGGACTCACCAATGCCGAGTACAGGGGCACAATCACCTCCCTAGACCTACTGGCCACACTGTTTTTGGTACAAGCCAGGATGCCATTGGCCTTCTTGGCTGCCTGGGTACACTGCTGACTCATATTCGGCCATTTTTTGTGTTAAAAGATTAGTGAAATTTAAAAGTATCCTTTATTCAAGCAGCTGTTATAATACAGCACATAAATAACTGGAACTCATTCTCTGCTAGTGTGAGGAAGACTGTCAGTGCTCTAGCAGAAGCATGGGAACTGAAACATCAGTTGGCTGACTCTTGGGAAAGAGATTGGGGAGGGAAAAGGAGAAGGGGAAAGGGAAGAAAATGGAAAACAAAAGGGAAAAGGGAAGGAGGAGAGAAGGGCAGGGAAGGGGAGAGGTAAGGGAGGGGAAGGGAAGAGACAAGTACCTCTTCTCATCAATCTCCACTTTTAATCCTAAACTTTACTGAAACCCTCCATATGTTTCTCAAGTCCAGAAAATCTTCAGAGAGTTGAGTTGCACACATCCTAAAAATAATGTTCAAGATGCACCAAGAAAATGAGCCCAAGATAAATTAAATCCCTGGGGGAAAAGGTAAAATTGCTTATATTTTTACTTTGAGGTTTTAAACTACTTTCTGCCAGGTTAGTATATGACATCTGCTGACAAAAGTATCTTTTAAATAGCCTCCAGATCTACCACCCTATGAAATAAGTTCTTCAATAAAGTGACTGTAGGCATCCACTAGTATCAACATGCAAATCAGTCATGGCCAGCCAGCTGCACAATCCCCACGTCAGATTAGGGCTGCATCCACCCCTCCTACCATGTCAAGTTCATGGAGGCCTGAGCAGTAGCACCTGGCTCTTGCAAAATGCTCTGTCCTCACAAGTTGTGAAGGAACTCCTAAAATGTTACCTGTGGGCTTGGAAGGTATTGCCACTCATTTTACAGGTGGAGAAGCAGATGCAGAAAGGTTAAGTGGTCTTAGAGGGAGGAGGTGGCAGATTGTAGTTCAAAAAGATGAAACTTCAGTGACCTTGACCTAAGTGATGCTGTGGTGTCATTACCCATTGTGCAGTAGCCAATAAACACACAGAGCAGAGGTATTTGATTTATTCCATGTCTGCCCAGAGATGTTGCAAGGTGCTAATTCCACAGAGCTACACAGAATTTACAACCTGTTGATCTTGTTACAGGGTTTGATTAGAAAAACCCACCTCAACTGACACTAATTGGCTACTAATTACCCCAGCATCTACTATTGGTCCAGCATACTCAAATTAGCAGGCATGCTCCTTGAAGGTGTGTGTGGGTGTCATGTGCACAGTCCTTGAATTGGGCAGGTGGTCGCTATCTCCCCCCTGCTACCTTTATCTTTCCCCTACTTAGTGCCTGGTTTTGTTGCTCTGGCACCTGCTGGGGCAGGATCCTACCTATTTATCAGCCTTTCAGCTCTTCTCCAGGGATACTTTTTAGCAAAGCCAGCTCTTTCTCAGTCCTTATTCAAAGGCAGAGTCCTTAGCAAAGCAAGTTAGCACATTTAACCCTAAATTAATCGGTGTCTGAGCACTAACCCAGATTCCCGTCCCTGGGAAGTGGAAAATTATACATAACAACATTTTCTTTGGAAGGCATCTAATTATTCAAATCCACTGTTTTGTATAATAGAGATACTTAATTCGAATGACAGGAAAGGAGAACTATAAGAAATGGTCAATTATGAGAAAAAGGCTAAAATCGCTAAAATAATAGAGGAGGATGTTTGCCTCTGAGAGGAGTTCCATGTTGAGTAATTTGGGAACATGAACACTATTAGTTCTGACTTCTGCAAATAGACTTTGCTAAACTGGCAGCTGTCACAAGGGATCCTCTTCTGCATTTCCAGATAAGGGCTTAGTTTCCACAGGGCTGTCTTCCATGCATTCATGTTTTAAACCATATAAACTATGTCTTCCTGTAAATAAAAATAGCTTAGTTAAACTTAGACTTTCAATAAACTACGCTGGATTACATGAGGCAGGAAAAGTATTCCTTTGCATAATAAAAGTTTCTGGGTCCTAGAGAGACATTTTAAGACTCAAAGCACACACAGTGCCCTGAGTCTCATGTTCACCAGTTTAACTCTGAATGGAATGAATGCTGCTTCACACTTAAGTTTCTTCTCACACTGAAGTAGTTTAAAACCTTAACCCTACATCTGAGTTCTTCTATCAGACAGAGAAGTGAAACAATTTAGACCAATATTCATATTTTCTTCCCCATACACAGCAGGACTTCAGTCTACAGACAGTCTCACTGAAGTCAACTGCACAGTTCCCCTATAAGGGGACAGAGAAACGGACTCATTTCATTTGAGACAGATTGCCATCTTAGAGATGTCCACAGGTCATGCTTTTGGTGAAATTGCAGCTCTGAAGGCTGACTGCCCAGTCACACAGGCAGGTTTTAACTGCTGGGCCACCTGCACTGCCACCAGCACAGGCACTCAGTGAGGATAAGCAGCACAAGGTAAAGCTAGTGTGAAATAGGAGTAGCTTTGCTTTTTTGGAACAAGCAAAATGAGTGAGACCACCTGTTTATGTGACATCTGAAATGGGTGTGTGAAGGGGTAAGGCCTTAATAATGTATTAGAGATATTGTAATGATATTTTCAGTGAAAATTAAAAAGGAAAATTAAATCCTACAGCAGTCTCCTGAGATCCAAACATAAGCGATGTGTTCTACCATCTTCTGGAGTATATTTGCAGGCCTGAACCACAGGGGAATGCTTGGAGTGTATTTTGTCTGTCCAACATGTATTCAAGCAAGTTAGGGAATGCTTTTTTAATCCCTTTTTGCAGTTAAAAAGGAACCCTTTGTGTCCTCAAAGAATGGACATTCATTCAGTCCAGCCCAGTCAAAAAAAAAACAGGCCAAGGAGATACCTCCTCACTGGAAGGGGACACTAAAGATGTGTCCCATTCTCCCATGGGTACTCTCAGTCAACCCTGTCAGTAGCTCCCTTCCTTTCACTTCTGCATCACTCCAAGTGGTCTGTAACTGTGATAACAAACCCATTTCACCACTGATAGCAGAGTGAAGAGACAACTGTGAAAGATGTGTAAGCAGGAGCTTTGTAGCAGGAGCTGCAAACTGCTTTCTGCCACACCTCTCTGTTAGCCTCAAGAGACATTACAGACTCATGCACATATTCTGCAATAGTTGTTCTATCTGGAAAAACAGAAGCATGAAATAAGAGAAAACTAGCTTGCAGAATTAGCAGCCTGAAATATTAGCATCTTGTGGCCATATAAAGACAGCAATCTAAACTTGCTTCAGCTGTTTCTCTCCAGATAGCACCATTGGCTATGATTCAAGAATACAGAAGGAATTACAGCAGAACCACTGATACAAAGAAAACGAGTGGGGATGTTTTTAATGAACCACTTGCCCTGTTATAGATAGTCTTCAGAAGTTATTTTTATGATTAGTTATTAGTTATTTTCAAATCTGCTTTTGCTAGCATGTACTAGTGACGCTGTAAGCATCTTCTCCATTCTTTATGCTTTCACAGGAGTTTATGGTTGTTGGGAGCTACATGTAACTGGTTCTCTCAACTCTGTCATCCAGATAGTATTACTCTACATGTATTAATGTAAATATTTTTTAATTCTCTGAACATAATACAACAAATGATACAAAAAAATTTGTCCTTCAGTGGCCAAGGTCCATCAGTCTAATTTTTGAACAGTATGGAAGTGAATTTTTCTGTGCCCAGCTGTTTTATTTACACATTTAGTGAATTGTAGTGAATTCAGATGGACTAAGTTAATTTTTAGGGAACATCTACATTTTGAGGTGTCTGTGTCACAACAGGTTTATCTGAAACATATGTGACCCTTTTATGTGTTGCCAAACAAGGATCCAGCAGTTATCTTTTTCAAAGGAGTAAAATAGAAAATAAATAAATATCCTATGTGCAGGGTGGGATTGCAAGATGTCCTGAGTATAGGCTGGGAAGCCAACAGTCCCAAGTGCTGAGCCAGATTAGAAGTCACTTTCAAACTTTGATGTGGCATTATAATAGGCTACACAGCATGTCAGGGCTGCTTAGAAGAGACAGAAAGCCTGACAGACCCTGGCCAAGATTTGTCCAAGCATTGCTACAATCTGCTGTGGGATGTGCTTATTCCAAGCCAGATAGTTGAGGCAATTTCTACATGAACAAGTAGCATGGTTCAGCAGCAGCAGTACAGTACAGCAAAGCACTCGGTGCAGGAGACCCAGTGCCTGTGCTACACACTTTTTAGAGGTTTTGGAGGACAAATGCAGGTGTGAGCTCATTAGAATTTGCTGAATCCTCAGTATTTCAAAGGGAAAAATTATTATAAGCAAAAGAGGCAATTGAAAAAAAGAAACTGTTGGAAAATATGCCTGTGGCCAAATTGTCTCTTTTTTTTCCTTTGGATTATAGTTCTGCATGAACTAAGCACCAGCAACTGCAATTTTTTCAGTGTCTAATTGGGTTGAAACAGATCATTTTGATAAAAACCTGTGGAGCAAGATTTTTCTTTTATTTTAGTGGGTAGCCTGGAACTGTCAGAGTGGTACCATGGCCACTCAACCAATCATCCTCACCTTCTCCTTCATGATTGTTTTTACTTTTACTTGATCCATCCTATTCTTCATCTTGAGTGTGAACCTCTCAAGGCAGGATCTATTTCTGCATATGTAAGAATTTCTTTGCTTTGGCTTTAAACATGACATAGTGGGGCTTTTGGATGCTGGCTCAAGGCAAATAGTGAACAACAAAAAAGGTAACAGAAACCATATTTAATATCCTGGCCTTCCATTAAATTTTCAGCCTGCTCTGCTCCCTGTTGTCAAAGCAGCTGACCACCTTGAATGTATCACCATTTTCTGCTTCTGTAGATTTTTTGTTGTGCTTTTAAAAGTAGCATATGCTGCAGTTACATATTGATGAGCACCAAATGGACAGAAAAGCCAGAGAAACTGGCATCTTTTTCAGGCACATATATGTCACTAGTTCTAAAATTTGAAGTGAACTTTGACAGTTGTAAGATGTTCTAACATTAATAAATAGGCTGTATCTTCATCTGTGGGGTAAGTGTGCTTTGTGGCATGCCCCATGGTCAACATATTACCTGCTGCAGTACACTGCAAATCCCCAAGGGGCTGCCAATCATGGTTAATTCTGTATAACAAGCAAGGTGCAGCCAGGATCAAGAGGCAGGTATGGTGTGTTCCCATATCCCTGGCTGTATCCCAACTCTGTCCTGGCATAAGAGGATGGAGACACAGGAAAGACAATTGTTACTCAATTAATAAAATATGGTGAAATGCATGTAATTATTGGTGGCAGGCAAACATTAAATTCTCAGGAAAACCAAGCCATTTTCTGAAACAGAACCTGGCCTGTTTGTAGGCTATAAATTTCTCTGTGTGGAATAACTGTTTGATACAGAAGGAGTATTGGAGAGGGAGGGAGGAATTTTATAGCTTCAAGAGGAAGATTTTGAAGGTTTGGGATTTTGTCTGTGGGGTTGGTTTGTGTGTGTGTTGTTATTAGGTCTCATCTGAAAGTAGTAGGAAATTTATTAAGGAAGAAGAGAGCATGCTGAATTGTTCTGTTCCCACACTAGATTATCTGGGCATAATAAATGGAACATGAGCCCCATGTCTCTAATTTGAAACTTTGAAAGTCCCTCATTCTCTTTTTGCCCAAGGCAGACATCTATTCTCCCATTAAAGTTCCTCTACAACTAAGCTTAATCCAGTTTTCATTGAAGTCAGTGGGAATTTTTAAATTGATTTCTCTGGGAACAGAAATAGACCTCTAGGATGCATCCTTGCATTTTTATTTGTTTTTGTTTTGTCAGATTATGTCATCGTAAGTACTCAAGGGGGTAGCATGAGAAACAGGTAAAAACTTTCACTTCCCAGGAAATGTCTCATTTTTTTTCAACATCTAGAATATGTTGGGGGAAAACCTGGAACACCACTCCAAATCTGTCCTATGACCCAAATGAGTTAGTACGTTTTTTTGTTTAAACTCCCATTGTCATATGCCTACATATTAAACCCAGCTTGCCACTACAAACACCTTATAGAAATTAATTAGTTCTATGTCAAAATTTTCCAACCAGTCCTGAGTGCAACATTACAGAGAATGCACTGACAGCTATGTGGAAGAGGTTTGAGCAGCACTGATTGCCAACAGTGTATCTTCACTGTTGTTCTCACTTGTTTTCAACATTACTGAAGTTGCTCTAGCACTGGCAATGTATAGGTTAAAAAAAATACATTTAAAAAAAGCTTAGTGCTTGTATGGATTTAAATGTTTTTTAAATGTGACCCCCTGCTGCATGGATAAATTGTGCTAGCTATTTTCCAGCAAGATTTTGGTTTAAGCACAGATCTGGCTATCAGTGCTTGAAGTGAATTAGGGACAGGGCCTCAAAATAGAACTACTATATATAACCTGATGGTGACAAAGCTCTAAACATTTGGGAGAGTTGTGAGAGTGTTATTCCCAGTCCTCCATACACCAAAGCAACTCACTTGCTTTTGGTGTCCTACTGAGTCTCTTCTAACCAACAGAGCTACAGAAATAAAGCCCCAACAACAGTCTGTGTGATACACTGATGTTACTCTGTTTTGAATTCCTCACTTCCTGGATCATAGAATCATAGAATCATAGAATGGTATGAGTTGGAAGGGACCCCAAGGATCACAGAGCTCCAACCCCCCTGCCATAGGCAGGCCACCAACCTCAGGCCTGGATCTACACTAGGTTGCCCAGGGCCCCATCCAACCTGGCCTTGAACACTTCCAGGGACGGGGCATCCACTACCTCTCTGGGCAGCCTGTTCCAGCACCTCACCACTATTTCTGTAAGAAACTTCCCCCTGATATCTAATCTAAACCTTCCTTCCTTTAGTTTTAATCCATTCCCCCTTGTCCTGTCATTGTCTATCCTTTTAAAAAGTTGAATCCCCTCCTGCTTATAAGCTCCCTTCAAGTACTGGAAGGCTGCAATGAGGTCCCCCCACAGCCTTCTGTTCTCCAGACTGAACAAGCCCAGCTCCCTCAGCCTCTCTTCATAGGGCAATGCAGTCTGTTAACAACCAGGACATCTATGCAGGTTCTGTTTTGTCACCAGGTAGGTCTCATATGGTCTCAGTGAAACATGTGGTGGTTAAATTTCTTCCAAGTGTGTGTTCAGACCAACAGCACTAAAAATACAGAAAGCAAAAGGGAAGCAGTCATGTGGTCGACACAGAGCACCAAAGTACATACTGACTTTTCAGAATTACACATCATTATATCCTCCAGGGCGCAGTCCTGTTTAGGTATCATTATCATGTACAGCTCATCTGTGGGATGCCTGAGGAAAAGACCCCTTACAGTTTCAGTAAGGTCTTCTGCATAGAAATCCTTGGAATGTTGTACTAAAGATATAAATGGCTGTGACATTTTATATAGTTGTTCCTTGCCGCTATCCTCCACATTTTCACTATAACTGTGGTGGTTTTTTTTTTTAATTTATGCACACTGAAACCAGTAACTTTGTCAGAGACTTTCAAAGTGGAAAAACAAATCACGCACATTTTTCTTGGACTATCTTTGGGATGCTATAAACCTAGAAGTTATATTACTTAGCAAGGGATAGCCTGTCCAAATCGTGAACCTGATATTTTAGCATACTAGCTTTGCTTATGAATGGCATTTACATTACAAAATCATAGAATCACAGA
Organism: Porphyrio hochstetteri; assembly: GCA_020800305.1. Lineage (NCBI taxonomy): Eukaryota > Metazoa > Chordata > Aves > Gruiformes > Rallidae > Porphyrio > Porphyrio hochstetteri. The sequence continues at coordinate 51,869,454 of CM036938.1, read as the reverse complement.
ATGTTAGAGGTTGGACGTGACCTTGAAAGAACATCTAGTTCAACCACCTTGCCAGAGCTTTGTTTACAGGATAAACTTTTCTGGAATGAGTAGCCAAAGTCTACTAGAGTGCAACTGTGGTGGTTTGACCCTGGCTGGTGGCCAGACACCCACCAAAGCCGCTCTATCACTCCCTTTTTTTTTTATCTTTTTTTTTTTCCCCCTGGGATAGATGGGGGTTTCCAGCAGTTCCTCACCAGTTGTTTTCCTTCTTAACTGAGGGAGCATTCCACACACTCTTCCCCTGCTTCAGCGTGGGGTCCCACCCACAGGGACAGTCCTCCATGAATATCTCTGTGAGTCCTTTCTGTTGGGGCTTCAGCTCTTCAACCAATTACCTCAGCGTGGCTCTCTTCTGTGGGGTGCCGACCTTCAGACCCAGATTGCTCCAGCCTGGTCACCCCCAGAGTCACAAGTCCCCCATCAAACCTTCTCTGGTGTGGGTCAGCCTCACCATGGGCTGCAGGTTTTGCTGCCAGGAACTTGCTCCAACATGGGCTTCCCACAGGGTCACAATGTCCTTCAGGTGTTTCTACCCACTCCGGTGTGGGGTCCTTCACAGGCTGTAGATGGGATCTCTGCTCCCCATCACCATACACAGGCTGCAGGGGGACAGCCTGCTTCGCCATGGCTTTCTCCATGGGCTCCAGGGGAATGTCTCTCTCCAGCACCTGGAGCGCCTCTTCCCCCCTCACCCCTGTTCCCTGGCCTTGGTGTCTGCACAGTCTCTTACACCTTCTCACTCCCTTTTCTGGTGGCAAAAAGTGGCTCCTAGTTTTTCTTCTTAAATATGATTCCCAGAGGTGCTGTGACCTTTGCTGATTGGTCAACAACGACTCCGGCCTTGAGCTGGCTGGTCAACATGGAACAATGAACCTTTGTTAAAACTACTTTCAGAGCCATTCAAAGTGTTGGTTATCAAAATAAAATCCATCTAAGATCTTGTGTCACTGGACAGATGCCTGATATGAATTCTACTGAAGTGGGAAGCGTTTGTACTCATTACACCAGTACCAACGTACTGCACAGCTCCTGCTGGTGCCTGCCAGGTGAAACCCTGAAGGCACGGCAGCAAGCTACTTCCACTGAGGGCTCATACCTCTGAGACCCACTTCTGACACATCTCAGAAAGCCTTTATAATCTTTTAGTCAGTTTACCAATTAATCCATACAGGTGAACCTTTTTTTTCCTTTTTTTCTTCCTCAGTATGACTTCCAAGGCATTGGATCCCCTCATAGTAGAAAAATATATGTATTTACTTTTATTTAGATATAGCAGGATTGTATTTACTTGAGGTTAGATTTCCCAGTGCTGTGGTATGTTAGGCAGCAATGTTGCTACAGAAAGTTCAACAGTTAAATCTGGGGAAAGCTTCCCGTGCTTTGCATTATTTTGTGAAGAAGTAAAATAAGATTAAATATAAACTAGTAAAGGGAAAGAAAATAGTTGATTAAATCCTGCTTTCTCAGTTTTGTGCCATAGGGGAGAAAACACAGTCAGTCAAGACAGAGATGAAATAGTTTCATAGAGTATTTGGATTTACAGCACAATTAGTTTGCAGAACTTACTGGCACCATATACTGCCAAAGGCATAAAGCTGGAAAAAATGTATTCTGGCTGCCTATGGCAGTTATGATTTTATCATGTCAGTTGGGTAATTGGATAGTCCTATTTTCAAGGCCAATTCTCCCAAGTACATAAATCTGAAAATCTGAGATTTCTTCAGAGCTATTTCCCTCTTTTTCTATTTTCTTTCTTTTTCAGTTTTGTACTACAGCTTCTCTTTGTGCCTGAGCAAGTAAGGTTTTTCTTACCTTAGCTCAAGATGTGCACACTGTGCACGCCTATGAGTATGTTATAAAAAGGTAAAGCCCCAGCTTTAAGTCCCTAAAACTTTCATTAAAAGAGGTAGCCCAAAAGATAAGAGAACTTGGCCCAAGAGGTGGAAAACTACAGAACATTATTTCCTTTATTAGATGGGAGAAATCACACAGGATAGACTTTGTGAATATCTCCACTGCAAGAAAAATGGGTGATTTGACTTTTTACAAGAATCAATGGACTTTTTACAAGAATCAGGGAATCAATGACAGGATAGAAACATTAAGAACCTAGATTGTATAGGTACCAGCATTCATAGAAACACAGAATCACAAAGAATGGTAGGGGTTGGATGGAACCTCAAGACATCATACAGTCCAAACCCCTCCTGCCAGACCAGGATCACATGGCTTAGGTCACACAAGAACATCTCCAGGCAAGTTTTGATTGTCTCCAGAGAAGGAGACTCCACAACCTCTCTGGGCAGTCTGTTTCAGAACTCTGCCACTCTCTCAGTGAAAAAATTCTTTCTTATGTTCACATAGGAGGTTCTGTGCTCCAGCTTGCACCCATTGCCCCTTGTCCTATCACTGGCCATCACTGAGAAGAGCCTGGCTCTGTCCTGCTGACTCTTACCCTTTACATATTTGTAGACATTGATGAGGTCACCCCTCAGTCTTCTCCAAGCTAAAGAGCCACATCTCCCTCAATGTCTCCTCATAAGGAAGGTGTTCCACTCCCTTAATCATTTTGGTGGCCCTATTCTGGACTCTTTCAAGGAGTTCCCTGTCCTTCTTGAACTGAGGGGCCCAGAGCTGGATACAATATTCCAGGTGTGGTCTCACCAGGCTGGAGTAGAGGGGAAGGAGAACTGGAGCAAGCTCCTGGCAGGACCTGAAGCCCATGGAGGCTCATGACAGAGCAGGTTTGCAGGCAGTAATTGTGACTCCATGAGGGACTAGGTTGGAGCAGCCTGGTCCTGAAGGTCTGCACCTCGTGGAAGGGATCCATGCTGGGGGAGTTAGTGAAGTAGCTGAAGCCCCATGGGAAAGGACTCATGTTGGAGAAGTACATGGACAACTGTGTCCCAGGAGTGGGACCCCACGGTGCAGCAGGGAAAGAGAGTGAGGAATGTCATGCTTCCCCCCCCAACCCCCGCACCTCCTACTAAGAAGGAAAACAAGTCATGATAAATTGACCAAAACCCCCATTCCCTGTCTCCTCCTGTGACACTTAGGGGGAAGGAAGGGAGAGAAATTATGAATAAAACTGAGCCCAGGAAGAAGGGAGGGGTGGGGGGGAGGTGTTTTAAGATTTGGTTTTATTTCTCATTATCCTACTCCGTTTTGTGTGTGTGTCTGTGTGTGTATGATGGTGTGTGTGTGTGGGGGTTGTCTGTATGTGCCTGTGAATTTTTTTTGAGTCTGTTTTGCCCATGGCACCAACCGCTGCATGGTCCCCACCTTTCCTTATTTTGACTCCTAAGACTCTCAATATGTATTTTCTCCCCTGTCCAGCTGAGAAGGGGAGTGATAGAGCAACTCTGGTGGGCATCTGGCCTTCAGCCAGTGTTACACCACCACAAACAGATCAAGAGTTGTCATCTTGTGACAATTCCTCAGGTAAATTGACCAAGTTCTGCTGCAGGGACAGGCAAGTCAATACGCATGAGAATGTGAGTCCACATGGTTTGCTGTTCAGAACAGGGCTGGTACAGTTACATTCAAAAAACGTGAGTATAAATCTTTAATGGAAGTTGCAATTAAAAAATAAAAAATAAAAAGGAGAAAACAAAAGAAGAAAAACAAGGGAGCAGTGTCAGTTTTCAGACTTCTGGCTGGATGCTAGGAAGGATATATAAATGGTTCGGAGACCTAATAAGTCGCTTATTATCCACAGTTCCTGTTGACTTCAGAGGACTTTTTTTCCCCAGAGAAATAAAAACTTGATAGGAAAAGACTTGAACCTAGCTAGCAGCACTAATAAGATAAGTCTGTAAAATTCTCCATGCCATTAGTAAGGCACCTAGGAATATTAACAGCAATGGTGAGAAAAATTAGATGGCACAGGAGATTCCATGGACCCATTCCCAGACCATTCTACTCAGTCATAGTATTATGTTGCAAAGCCTGTAAAGTATGTAAAACACTAAGCCATTGCCTCATGGAATGCCCCTAGTATTTCTATAAACAGGAGAACAAAGTTAATACCTAGAGCTTTTGAAATAATAATTAATTTTTAAAGTGTAGAATTATTTATTATTTGTATCACAATATCAAGTAGAGAAGCCAAAAAAATGGGAGTTACTTAATACTGGGCAACGTGCAAATATAGGACAAACGTAACAAACATATGCACCCTAAACAGAAGATAGCCAGGTGAGAGAGGAGACAGAAGTGCATGCTGCATAAGTGCACAGAATAAAAACTAAGGGAAGGTACAGAAAATATGTTAGAAAGCTAAATAGCAGCCCTGGTTCTTGCAAGTATAAAAACCACTATTGTTTGTGGGGTTGCATTTCAGTCAGAAAAAAGGACAATGAATGGAGATATCACACCGAGATTTCATTTCAGGCTCACAATACTGCTGCTATTTAGCAAAGTTCCTTTCTGACAGAAACAGCCCTATTATCTGAGAAAATCCCTTTGGTGATCTTTTGTTTAAGGATCTTCTTTTCATTATGTAGAAGAGCTCCTAGCTACTCTCCCAAGTTCAGGTCTTTACCTGTTGAGTGAGATGTGACTGAGTCCAGAGGACACATGTTCTCTTCCACTCTCCCCACACTTTCTGGGTAAGTGGTAGATATGCCTCACGCTATTCTTTTTCTGAGTGAAGTGAGGAAAAGCATCTGAGGAGATGAGATGACCCCACTGGCTTCAGAGGATTCTCGAGTGCTGGCTTTGCCCAGCTCCGCAGAGGGAAAGCCCATCCCGGGGCCCACATTCACGCCATCCCGGGCCCGATGTCCCACTGGGGTGCGCAATAATGCCCGCGGCGGCTCCGGGGCCTGTCCGCTCCCACCGACCGGGTGCGGTGGCTCCCGCCGCCGGAGCGGGGCGGGCAGGGGGCGCTGCGGAGCCGGCCCCTGACGCTGGTTTGAAAAGGCGGCGGCGGAGGAGGAGCGGGCGGTACATCGATAGGGTTGACGGGCAGCGGCAGCCGTCTTCGCGGCCGCCTGGCCTCTTTTGTCCCCTTCCTGGCGCGCCCAGCCGGCGGCGTGGTGCGGAGCAGGCCGGCCGGGGGATTCCCTCCTTGCGCCGCCGAGGTCGCCATCTTCGCCCCTTGCGTCGCATCGGACGCTGCCGGCTGGGCTCCCGGGAGGGCGCGAGGGGCCTGCGCCACGCCCGCCCGCTGCATGTGACTGTCGAGCGGTAGAGGCCTCCTCCGCGGATCTCGCCGCCAGTGCAGCGGGGAGGGGGTGCCGGGCGCCCGGCAGCGGGGACGGTGGTGCTGGGGCGCAGTGGGCAGACAAAGGAGCCGGCGCCGCCGTGGGCAGTGGTGAGTGGTGAGCGCAACGGTGCGGGTACCCCCGTTCTCGCCGCCCCGCTTTCCGGGCGCGCTCGCGGGGCAGCGACCTGCCGGTGGGCCGGGCTGCGCCGCGGCCTCTCCCTTCCCTGGGGTGGGGGAAAAGGGGCGGTGCAGGGGCTTGGGCTGCTGCCGGCGAGGGAGGAAGGAGGGAGCTGCGCCTCCGCCGCCTGAGACAGCCGCTGTTTCACGCATCATCACCAATCCAGCGGCCGGGCAGTGGCGTGCGAGGGCCGAGTGAGGTGCCCGGGGGCGGCGGGGACGGGCGGGGCGTTGTGGGGGGAGCCTCCAGCCCTGCCGCTGCGGGAGCGGGCAGTAGTGAGCCGGCAGCAGTTCTGCTCATTGCCGCTGGCTCGGCGAGTGATGCTCGGCGTTAATCTCGTCTGACACTCGGGCGGAAGGCAGCAAACATCAGATTTGCCGGTGGGCCATAAAAACCCAGACGGGGTGGGGTTTTTGATATTTCTCCTTCCGCCCCCGTCCTTTGCAGAGCGTGCGGCGAGAGGGCAGGTGCTGCTGCGAGCAGGTGGGTGGGCGGCGGGAGCGGCAGTGCAGCGGGGCCTGGGCTCGGCCTGTGCCGGGCGTGGTGGCGTTCCGGGGATGCCGCGGCGCTTCCCTGTCCTGCCGGGCTGCGGCCACCCGTGTCCCTGACAGACGGCGTGAGGGCCGTAAGGCCGCTCCGGAGCTCGCTGGGCTGTAACAGCTGCGATTTTGTTGTGCGTCTAGAGAGATGTAGTATTTCACGCGGTGGTGTGCAAGGTGGGACTTGTCTTTTGGGTTAAGCGTGTGGTTTTCAGGGAATTATTCAAGTGTCTGTAGCCTTGCACTCTTACCGAAGCTGTAATTTTTACTTTCATAGGCCAGGAGAACGTAAGGTCCTGCCACTTGTAACGCTGAAGGTGGATATGAACTAAACAATAAGTCTTCTGATTTTATTTTTTTACTTGGGTGTATGGACAGAGTAAATGTTTAATGTTTGTGAGACAGAAACTTCAGAAGTAATTTAAATTAAACCCTAAGCAGACTTTTTGCATGCTTGTTGCAAATATATCCCTCCTGAACTGTGGTAGCTGGCTAAAAAAACTGGAAAGTAATGAAAATCAGTAAAGACTGGGGGGAGGGGCTGGGGTTACCTTCAGCTCTTTTTTTCTTAGGTATTTTTTAGTGATGGGTCTTAATCCTTTAGGGCAGACAGTCACCTTTTAAGCTTAAAGCATTATATAGGAAACACCTGTATGTGTAATAGTAGCACGTTTCCTTGTATTTAACTGGAGCAGTTGAGATAAGATGGTGCCTTTTCCTCGCTTTCATAAGAAATGTTTAATCAATTTGCTAGGTAATCTGATTAATAATAGCTCAGTGAAGGTATGGGTGTGTTTCTACACTGCTGAAATACTGTTTTGAAAGATGTAGTAAAATTCTTCATTTTAATTGCAATAACTCCATTTCTGAAGGATGAAAAGAACTATTGTAGGTGAAATTATAGAAAGTGATCAAGCAAATTATTGCAACTCCTGATGAAATAAGTACCTGCTCAAATAAGCAATGAGGTAAATCACTGTATAAGTGTGTAAATATAATGTGTTGCTGCTCTCTTAAATTTCTCCCAGTAACTTGGGTGAGATACTAGAATTTAGATATAGCTGTCTGGATATCTAAAATTATTTCCTAATGGGTAATACTTTTTATACACTTTCTGCTTTGAGGAAAGGGTGGTATTTTATTTAATAAAAAACATTAGTTCTTCTGTGTTCAAAAAACTTTCTGGTGAAGTTACCTTATATCTAAACCAAAGTTGTACAGGTTAGGAATTAGAGTGTACAGTCTATAAAACATGATAATGCACTTGCATATTAGAGGAATTAAGAGCCTGTTGTTTGTTAGGCATGGCTTGTCCAGAGATGTTAGAATTGTGTCAGACATTCCCTTTGATTTAAAGGCTGCTTCGCTAAATAACAATTGGCAGTTTACTTACAATGCTGTATAACCAAAGTAAATTGTTTTGAAATGTGCTAGGAGTTCTGAGTACCCTTAGGAGGGTTTCAAATGTTCTGTGGTGGCTTGCAGTGTGGGAAGCCTTGTGAACATGGTGGCTTGTCATGATAGGGAAAAAGCAGAAGTGCTTTGAATACCTCATTGTAGTTTCTGCTGTTAAAAAGCAAGTTGATTTAGAAGCAGGGAGAAGTGCTGTATGTTCCAAGTGATTTTCTATATCTTTTACAGACTTTTTAACCTAGATATCAGGGCTTTCATTGTAGTGATAAAACATTAATCCTAGAATAGCGGTGAGAAATCAGACCATGTCCTGTGGAGGCATTACAGTAAACAAGAACTGATAAATATTTCATTTCAAACTTTTTCCATACAAGAAGTGTAATTGACCCATATATTTCTAGAAGGACTAATGTTTTGTGGTGGTGAAATAACCTTAATCAGTAGTTGCTGCTATAATTCATTGTCTGCCAGGAAGGAGTCAATGTAATACCTGGTAATTTGAGCAAACCTTTTAAAGCAAGATTGCACAAACCCTTTAGATATTTCTGCCAGACCTCTTGACCCTCAGAGACAGGGTGGGAATGGGTTTTGGAGTTTTTTGTCCCTTCACTTAGGTTTTCTTGATAGCATTACTATACGCTTTTAAATACTTCTTTGTGTGTGTGTGTGTGTTACTGACATATGATTTATAAGGAAAACGTACTTCATTTTGGGGTTTACGTCTGCAGTGGCAGCTGCTTGGAGTTAGAGATTTTTTTTTTTTCTAACTTGAGAATAGAGTTGAGAAATTTGCCTAATATGAATTATAGACCAACCTTTAGGCATGAAGTGTAACATGGAATTAAATTATTTCATGTAACAAATAACTTCCTGGAAGTACCCCTCTTCTAGGGTTTTGTTTTGTTTCATTATTAGTGAATTTAGCTTGCTGTGGAGTGGCAGATTTATATGTAAGCTTAGCATACCATATTGCTAGAGAAAATCTCATTTCAGTCAGTTTTGCGAACTCTGGCATGATTTGCATTAGCTCTATGTGCAGAAATCCACTGAGTTCTCATTAGTGTCACTGAGTACTTGTGTAGAGTTACAATATGACTTTCACTTAAATGTAAGTGATACTTTGACTATTCAGATTAGCTTCCAGCAATTTAGTTGTAACTCCTGACTCTGAGTCCCGGAGCTGAATTAGCAATTTATTATCAAATTCATTACTGCGACACATGTTTCCACTAGATATGGTTTTAGCTAATATTAGAGACCGTAGCTTTATGTAAACATGTATCTGAACGACACAGTTATCTGTGGTCACCACCCTGCTTCCGGGTATCTGTTTCTCTTTGGGTGCCTCTGCTCAGAGGAAATAGTTGAGGAACTAGTGTGGCCCTTCACTGAGCCTTTTGCACCTTGCTGTGTCATGTTCATGAAAATGCATTTGCCAGTAACTACCGTATCTGGTTAATGTTATTCTTAAAATTGGCCTATAAAGCAAATAACTGAGCTTTAAAAGAACTGAGGGTGTCATGAAAGTTTTAGTCACTCTTCTGATAGCATTTCTCTGATTTTCAAGGTTTCTTAGATATGCTGAAGGATTGTAGGGGTTTGGCTCCTGTTTACTGCACAGATGTAGCTGGTTCACATATGCCTGCCTTTTGAAGCAATTTTGTCAATTCTTAAAGTATATTTAAAGTTAACACAAAAGAGGTTTTTCTAATATTAAGGATGTCATGCTTTATTACTGCTATAAGTGTTGAAGCTAATCATACATGATGATGATGATGGCACAACTAAAAATTTTTTTTTAAGAACAATTTTTTGAATAGACAAGATGGAGATGCATTAGAAAAGCAGGGACATGGTGTTCTTTCCTCTAGCCAAGCCTGGGAGGAAAATAAATGGGGGAGGGGAGTAGGAATGCTTCTCTGAAGGATACTGATCCTGAAATGGGTGGCCTGGACTCCTTTTTGTTTAAAAAACATCAGTAAATCTGAAGAGAGGTTTTTGAATATTTGCAGTCACTTCAAGGTTTCAGGATATTTTGATGAAGCAAGTATGTCTTGTGTGATTAGTGTCTTGTTTTACTGCATGACTAGTGATGAAGTCAAGAAATAATGAAAAATTGGAGAAATGAGAAACCTGAAACAAATTGAAGTGGTTAAAGAACTGCACTAAATGTGATGAAGCAGGGGCTTCACATAAAAAGCAGACTGAAGAGGAAATTTTGCAGTGAGAAAGCTAGCTGTTAATAACAGTGAGAATTTAGGAAAGCTGGTGAGTGTCCTATGAGAAGGTGTGTTCTCAGTGCCTGTTGCATAGATGGGTAACTATGCCTGAGGACCCCTTTGGTCTATTTCTAGTTCAATATTTTCTGTGCAGTTAGAGGTGGATGTATGAGGTGAAAGTACTAGTCCAAGCGTAATTATTGCTCCAAGAGGAACAGGAGTTTCTCTTTATTGCTTCTCCTTAACTCCAAAAGGAAGAGGAGGTTTCTTGCAGGTAATGAAACCACAGTTAAGGGACTGCAGACCTGCTTCAGAGCACTCCTTCATCTCTTTGTCAGTCACATTAACAGAAGGGTTTAGGAGGGGAGGTATAAGGAAGAAGACATAAGATGGGTTGGTGCAATCCTTAGTAGGATTTGCAGGCTTCTTCCTGGAAACATGACTGTACTGGATTAACTTCCTCCTCTGATGTAGTTAGCTCAGATTGGTAATGTTGGTCATGAAGATGTCAGAGGCAGAACAGTTACCTTCTCTTTGCCCGTGCAGTAGTGCATTGGAATGGTAAATGTAAGAAAGCAAGCTGCTGACAGTTGCATGGCCTGAAGAGCTATTTACTGCTCTTACTTCAAAGGTATGGTTAGTTTCTACAAAAAATTGAAATGGATCTCTGGGTTGTGTTCAGTGGATGGCTTATTTGGTTGATGTTGAAAGTGTGGATTACAGTATAGACCAACATTTAGTAATGTTAAATATCTGTTGGGCTGCAGTTACCTGAGCACTTCATCTGATACTGTGGTTATTAGAGAGCTGTCAGTTCAGCCCTTCACTGGAGAGTTTGAATCCTTCCATCACCATACATAAATTATAGCATAAGTGTCATGACCCATGATGAGGTTTGTTTACATTGTATAAACCATTGGAGGAGAGGTGCTAGAGGAGAAATTGCAATTCATCTTTAGCATAGTAAAGATGTTGATCTAAACAGGGGATTTTCTAATGCTGGGAGATCACACATGATGCTGACCACTCTGCTCCAATAATTTTTCACAGTACTTATAATTGCACTTGAGATAAGCAGGGATAAAATGTTTAAGTATCTCTAACCATTTAGGCCAAAATAGAGCTAGTTATTTTATCAGTATATAAATCACAGTACAAGGGCAAAACAATGCATGAACCAAATAACTGATAACAGACCGCATCATTGTTTGCTGGTTATCTTGTGCTTTTTTATACATTACTGTATAACTCAATTTTTTTTTTTTTGTTGTAGTGCCTTGAACTTTATTGGTTATGACAGAGAGTTCAGAAATGTGTTCTTAGGAAAACTTTTTCCACAGAACACAAAATGTGTTGTCACCAAAGCTTTCCAGTCAGAATACCAATTATTCTCATAGATAAAAAAATGTGTGTCTGCCTTTTGAATGACGTTGGTGACTTCAGTCTTAAATTTAATGCCTTTTCTGTCATAGTACAGGCTTATCTTAGTATTGGCTTGACGTACTTTTCACAGAATGGCAGGGGTTGGAAGGGACGTCGAGAGATAAGCTAGTCCAACCCCCCAGCTAAAGCAGGATCTCCTAGAACAAGCTGCACAGGATCACATTCAGGCAAGATTTGTGTATCTCCAGAGGAAGTTCACTTTTTTGGAAGCCTTTTCATGTTTCCTTTCTTGCACTCACCAACTGAATTTGAAGACCAGCTGTTTAAATCTGTACAAAACCAGGCTTTTCATAAATTTCAGTTGGCTTCCTTGTCAAAACAGTCATACTAGTAAGTATTGAAATATTACATGGAGAAAATGGTTACATTAATTGGTTGATGTTATCTTATGGCTCATGTTCATTAAGTCAGTGCTGACTGATAACATGTTTTTTAATTGACCCCAAGTGATGCAGCTATTCTTGTCAAACACCAGCTGTAAAGGAATTCTACCTATTCTTTTAAAGCTTCCTGAGAGCAATTTTTCATTTGAGCTCAACCCCTTTCAAACTCTTTAAGTAAACGGTATTTTGCCTTTATTTTTTCATGCTGAAGTCCCTCTTTATTAAGCTGAGATTTATAATGCTTGTTCTGCATATAGATAATAAAAAAGAAATTAAAATAGATGTAAGAAAGTAGTTTGAAGTTGAGCAGTTCTTTTCCCCTATAATGTGTGAGCAGATCTTGAGATATGGTAAAACCTTATTTCTCCAGCCAAAAGTGTTTGTATTTCAGAAGCAGGAGTTTACTTGTTTGGAGGTTTTTATTGTTTGGTAGTGACATATCCAAGAAGTCAAGCTACAGTGCTCTGAAAGAAAGGTTTTGAAATACCTGTGTTATGTAACTTCTAATTTTTAAGGGGAGGGAGGAGGGAGCAGTCTTAGAATAGTTTTAGTTTTGGTATTTTGTGAATTTATTGCTCATCAGATTTTATTTATTTTAGGGATATTTTTTTTAATTGTCCTCAAGCATATGGGAAGAATAATTTGTGGTACGTTCCTTTGGGGTTTTTTATGTTTGTTTTCTTCTGTTTTGCTTTTATTTTCTTGTCAAAAATTAATCTTCCACAGATGTTTATCTAATCTTGTCACAGTGGGAGCGTGTCAGGATCACATCAGTGGTACAGCCAGGGATTGCTGCATAATCGAGAGTTCTATAAGTGTTGAAAGAGTAACATATTCTGAAAGAGAAAACTCTGTGTGTCCAGCTCTGTTTCTTGGTGCAATCCTACTGTGCTTTCTGCTTAGCTCTCTTGTAATGGGTAAAGCCTTGTAATACTCTTGAAAAATGTGAGTTGCATTTATGACCGTTGGGGTGAATTTGAATGTGCAGTATGTCAGTACAGCCTCTCTGTCATGAAACACGTGAATGACTCCATGCAGTTTTTATACATGGTTCTTCCCCCAGTGTCCACCACTGCCAAGCTTCCTGTGAGGGCTTTAAAGAAGAGCCTGTAAATGTCTGCACTGGTACCTTTTCTTCACCCATACATGACTAAGTAGTGCTTCTACTTATCATAGGTCTGTTCTGGAAAGTCAGTGAGAGCAGTGAGGGACGGCTTTCAGTTTTAAGTGTTTCAAGTTAAACCCTGGCTATGATGAAGTTAGGAGTGAACATTTCAGTGAGGTCTTACATTCATTACAATTCTGTCAGTGACCACAGTCAACAGCATCTCTCTGCAAGAATGCATTTGCAAGGGTAATATTCACCATTACCTGAAGGTAAGTTATGGTGAAGTCTTCTCCCCTTTTATTTCTTCATTAGAATCACAACTGTGTTAGTTGTATCCCAGGGTGCTTACAAACAAAAGTATGAGACATTATCATTGTATCTATAGGGTGGTAGATTATAAAATGTGTAAGGTTGGAAGGAACCTTTAGAGGTCATTTAGTCCAACCCCCCAGCAGTAAACAGGGATATCTTCACTAGGTCAGGTTGCTCAGAGCGCAATCAAGCCTGACCTTGAATATTTCCAGGGATGGGGCCTCCACTACCTCTCTGGGCAACCTGTTCCACTCTCATATTGAAATATCTAACCTCAATCTCCCCTTTTATAGTTTAAAACCATTACCCCTTGTCTTATTGCTACATGCCCTCATGAACAGTTCTTCCCCAGCTTTCTTTGAGGCACCTTTCAGGTACTGGAAGGCTGCTAAAAGGTCCGCATGGAGCCTTCTCCAAGCTGAACAACACTCTGTCTGTCCTCATAGAAGAGGTGCTCCAGCCCTTTGATTATTTTTGTGGGCCTCCTCTGGACATGCTAGCACAGGTCCCTGTCCTTCTTGTGTTGAGAGCTCCAAAGCTGGACACAACCAGAGCAGAGTAGAGGGGCAGAATCACCTCTCTATCTGCTGGCTGAGGGACTGTTCATCAGGGAGTGTAGTGATAGGCCAAGGGGCAGTTGCTTTAAGCTGAAGGAGGATAGGTTTAGGTTAGACTTTAGGAAGAAATTCTTTACTAGAGGCACTGGAACAGGTTGCCCAGAAAGGCTGTGGAAGACCCATCCCTGGAGGCATTTAAGGACAGGTTAGATGGGGCTTTGGTCTAGTGAGGGTGTCCCTGCCCATGGCAGGGGTGTTGGAACTAGATGATCTTTGAGGTCTTTTCCAACCCAAAGCATTCTATGATTCTGTGAACATAGAATCATAGGGGTGAGGCTGGCAGCTTGGTAGTTCCCAGGGTCCTCCTTCCTACCCTTTTTAAAGATGGCCGTGATGTTTCCTCTCTTCCAGTCACCAGGGACTACGCCAGCCATGACTTTTCAAATATCATGGAGAGTGGCTTGGCAGCTACATCAGCCAGTTCCTTCAGGACTCTGGGATGCATCTCATCAGGTCCCATGGACTTGTGCATGTTCAGGTTCCTCAGGTGGTGACAAATCCTTGTCTTTACTTAGAGTGGGAGGGACTCTTTCCCCCCAGTGCCCATCTTGTGGGCCCTCAACTTCAGAGCTATGAAGAAAGAGGTCACCAGTGAAGAATGAGGCCAAAAAAATTGTTGAGAATCTCATCTGTTGTCACCAGTTCACCATTGTTGCTCGAGAGTTACACTTTCTTTAACCTTCCTTTTCTGGTTTACATACCTGTAGAAGCCTTGAGGTTGTGGGAATTTGTTTAACCTATTGTCTGTTTGGGGCACAAAGAACCAAGAATTATCCTCTTTGTTCCATATCTTGTGTCCTCTGTGTTGTCAGGCTGTAGGTATGGATTCACAGTAAGATAATCCTCAATTCTTGCAGTGATTTTCTTTCTTTCAATTTTCATTGAAAATTATGTTGTTAAAGGAAACTATGTCAAGAGGGATCCAACTGTAGGAAACTCATGAGTCATAGACCTGTTAATAGTCCAAGTAAGTGTGCACTTCAGGGAAATAGTAAACTAAGAATTACTTTAAAGAAAATACATTATTCTGAGTGACGCATAGCTACTCAAATGCTGACAGTCTGAATTATGTTTTTTATACTGAGTATATGCTATTTCTTTTTGTGACTCCTTAAACTTAGTTCCCTTTCTTTGAGGGACAGAAAGTGTAATGTGAAAGCTTTGTTGCTTTATTTCTACTGCTTGAGGTCATATGAAGATATTTTTGTCAGTGTTCTGGAACATTGTAAGTAAAGACAGCTTTATCAAACTGTTTGTGGTTTATTGCCTCTTTAAATGTATCTTAATTTGTGTTTGCATCTATTCAAAGATGCTGAGAACATTTTAAAATACTGTACTGTTTCAAAATCAGAGACTGCAAACTTTGCAGATCACCATGGTAATGTGTTTGTGTGGGAGGAAAGCTTCAGTCAGAATCTGCATTAACAGAATCTGTTAATATTGTACATGCCACTAGCACTACTTGTTCTTTGATGTAGATATGTTCTTTGCTTAATTAAAAACAAAATAATATGATGCAGCTAACACTGCTTTTTAATCAGATTTTTTATTATTATGAAATTAATCCACCAAGATAATATATGTGGGTAATTATTGAGCCTTCTTTCTGTTCAGGAAATGGCATGTAAGGATCCTGTAATCTAGCAGAGAAACTTTGTAACTTCTGTTGCCTCCGTAATATTTTACGCATAAACTTAAATGTATTACAACTGGAGCTCCATACCAAGGACACCTAATACTGATAGTTAATGCCCTGGTAATTTCTGCTAAGTCATTATGAATGTTTAAGGTTATAAGCCTGTCTGGATGCTTCTGTAGATGCAGCTGTTGCCTTAGACACAGAATTAGTTATGAAGTGCAGTCAGTGCTAGCTAAATAAAATCAAGAGGAACTGTATTCTTTTCTAGAGTGCTGAAATTGGTTCTTAACTTATTCAGTCAGTGCTGATGACAGATAAATTCATAGGAATTAATAAGTTTATAGGAAGAATGGCTATTGCTTTTTGTGGGGGAGAGAAGTTAAACCTGACACTTCTTGGCTCTTAACTACTACAGTCTAAATAAACCGGAAAAAAAACCCAACCCAACAATGTAAGACTTGGATGAAAGTTGATGTGTTTTCCCTGTTACCATATTGATTATCTTAAATTTTATTGTGTTGCAGCAACTTCTTAGTTTAAAAATACCAGGTAACTGCTATTGAGAATTACAGAGTTAGTGATGGTGGTTCCAAATGCAGATCAGGTTACAATGACTTTTGTGTTACATGGCCTGAGAGAAGGGGCTTCACTTGGTGTATTTTCTTTTTATAAAACTATTCACTTGTTATATGTGGTCTGTCATTGTACTAATGCCTATTACTGTGGTGATTTTTTTTTTCTTCAGAATGTGAGGCCTCCTTTCAAGAGGGTAAGTGTGGGAAGTGTGGGATGACTTTGAAAGTTTTTGCCTTAGAAAACGAGTTGTATTTTTTCAAGGCTGTTTTTGCGAAGGCTGAACTCTGCTGTGTAGGCAGTTTGTGTAGTTAGTGATTTTTCCAGGTCCTTTCTCTGCTTTTTGACGGAGATGTTAAATGTTCACTAAGAGGATATCTCTCAAATTCTTTAAAAGACAAAACTGTAGGATCGATAGGACTTCAAACAATGATCTCCTGTAGTTTTAGTTTTCTTGTTCTGTTGATTACCTCGATCTGCCTACTTCTGTTATGTGCAGAATTTGTATGTACAGAATTTGTGGTAGGACACAGGTTCATGGCCACCCATGTGATATAAAGCAGACAGCTAAGGTGGTATTCATATTAGATTTTTGAAGCAAAAATTTAAATTACATCCTTTACCAATAAATCAGTTTTATCACATTCCCAAATCTGTGTTGGCAGGTATGAAAACAGAGTACCTCTTTCTGAAAAACATACTATTAAATGCACCTTCCTTCCACCCAAACCCTAATAGTATTAGCCTCTTTCAGCCATTTCCTTATGGAAAAATGAAAGCCTTTACATAGAGCAAAAGAGTTCGCTGTTAGATTTAAGTTGTATGGTAATGAGATAATCTGCGAAAGAAGTATTAGCACACAGGTTCTTTTCCCTTTATGAAAGGCTTAGCCTCTCAAACATAACACACAATGTGTTTCCCCATACTAAAAATCCAATGTGTCTAATTGCAATGAAATATAAAACTTTGTGCCTTACATAGCTGAATTTCTGCACTCCCAGCCTCTCACCGAGGTGTCTTTCATCCTTCTCCTTAGTGTGCTCATACAGTGTCATCCATTCGTCATCCAAGTAGGCAAACTTGTGTCACTGATGAGCCAAGGAATTTAATTAGAACAGAGAAGAAATAGGAAAGCTTGATGCCAGTGCAGATAAACATGACCTGGAGGTCAGCCTTCTATGTGTCTGATTCCTAGTAGTTTCCAAGAGGATTATTTGCTTTTTTCCTGAGGAGATTTCTGGAAGCCAGTGGAGGTAAATGTAAACATTACAGAATACTAAAATGTTTTAATGTTGCTGTCTTCTAAGAAGGGATTCCCTAGGGAAAAGGTAAGAGATAAGTTCTAGTAGGCTACTGTCCAAAGTCCGCTTCTAGTCTAAGGTGGTGAATACAAGTCTCTGCCTCCTTCAGGCTAAGTGTAAACTCTGTCTCTACATTATCCTTTAAAGGAATAATTTTGAGACTTGCATCCTTCTGATAGGAATGAGAAAAACTAAAATAAGCTGTTGTGATTCTTGCTGCCTCAACTTGCATTTAATGTTACATACCATATGGCACTTTTGCTTACAAATATGCACAACTCTGAACTCACTGACATTTATTAACTCCATTCAGATTCATTATGCATCTATTTAATTAGTGTAGCAGCTATAAGCCTCATAACATGGTGAAGTATATTCTACTGGCTGGTTGTAATATTCTGTATGAATGTGACTTTGTCGGTGACTAGAATGGAAGAATGATTGTCAGTCTGTCTGTATATATGTTGCAGTTTTGTGTGGGTGGGTTCTGGTGGAGAAGGGGGGCTGCAGGGGTGGCTTCTGCAAGAAGCATCCAGAAGCTCTCTGCAGGCCCCACAGAGCAAACATCAGCCAATTCAAGGTCAGAATCCTTGCAGACCAAGGCCAAACCACCACAATATATTAAATATATTAAATGTATCTTCTAAAGGTAAGGAAATCACTTAATAAGCACAAAAATCATTCCTTGGTACGTTTGCTTGCAAAGGGATGAGCAATGAAGATAATGAAACCCAAAAAGAGTTCAAATTACCATTTTCTTGTGGATAAAGTGGCAAAACTGCTTAAGTTAAATGTTTAATTTTTCGGGTTTTTTTGGGTTGGGTTTCTTTCCTTTGTTTTTTTAAAAGAAAGGACAGAATGTCGACTATTTAGCTCTTCATTTATCTTAAACTCATGGGCTCCTTAGCTTAGAAAATACTTTGCCTTAAGACAAAAACACTTTTAAAGCTTACACTTTACATTTATAGTGTCTTCTAGTCCTTTATGAAATTTTACCCCGCTTTGCATAATTATGGGGCTGCACTAATGATTTCCTCTCTGAATTTGATACACTTAGTAGTAACAGCGGTATTATGACACTTCTGTAGCTGTCGCAACAGAAGAGACTTCTTTGGCATTTTCTAAAGGAATGTGTCTCTCTTCAGGAGCAGCACAGTGCTAATAGATGTGTTTCACCTTTAAGGTAATCCAAATGTCATTAATCATATTGATTTGTACTCTGTCAGCTTTGTTTTCATAGAGACGTTTTACACTGAAGTTCTCAAAAAGGCTAATGTAACTTTTAAGCCTTGATGGACTAATTAAGATATCACCTAAGCAGGTAATGTCATATAAGGATAAAATCACCTGCTAATGTTGCAACATTAATAATTTCTTGTAACTGGTTAAATTAGTAATTTAATTATTATCTAGAAATACAGGAAATATGCTGAATGCAAGACAAGGCTTCAGACGAGAACAAAGCTTCACATTCTCATGCAAATGCTAACACTTAGACAATTGCTATTTATTGCTGACATTCTTAATGAATGAGTGATGTGGGGAAGTCTGCAATAACCATCCAGACTTCATAGAAAGTGGTTACAGTTTGATTGGTAGTGTGCCTTGGCAGTACTTGCAAACAACTATTCTTTCCACTCTGCTGGCTCACATTCTATGCCAGTTCATTTAATAGCCTTTCAAGTCAGAAGTCTACCACTTGTAGAAGCGGTTTTTGTGAATTAAATTGTCCATTAGGGTGTGGACTTAGTCTACAGGCTTCATTCATGTTGGACTCTAGCTGTGACACGATGGCTTAAAACTACTAGTCTAGATCTCATTTGTGACTGACTTTTAAAAAAGTTCTTGTAGAAGGATGACTTTCATTGTTCCATCCTGCTGCTCTTACAGAATGGCACTAGATTTCTAATGCTACAGTGCAGGAAAGTGTAATTAATGTATTTTCCACTTTGTCTGCTTTTCTTTAAGGAAAAGGGTGGAGGAAGAAATTTGGCTCTGAAGCTTTAAATAGAGATACTCTTACATCTACCATTACCTCATTTGTAAAAATACTGTCACGTACTGAAATGGCATATATGGAATAGCAGTCTTGATGTGTTTTTAGTATGTTAAATGTGCTATTAATGCGCACTCTGTGTTAATATCTCATCATCATCTTAAGTTTTTTCTCCATAAATTTACTAATAGAAATCTTTCTCCACTTTGATTTCACTTGCATTTCATATGAATGAGGAGGTTCATCTTTAACAACACTTAATTAATTGATTCTCCTATCTGTGGATCAGATACTGTCTACAGGTCTTTAACCAGCAAGTAGCCAACCTTCTGTGACAAAAATTGACATCAACTCTAAAATGAATGTTTGCCTTATTGACACTAAGGATTTTATTTGCTTTCCTACTGAATTTGTGAGGCAAGCAGTGCATGTGTTATAAACTGGTTGCTCAGCTCTATTGTCTGAGGAACAGCTTAATGTGATGTGGTTATTTTACCAGGGAAACAAAAATCTTCAGAACTCTACTTACAGGTATTCTGCATATAGTTTGTAGAGCCCGAGCATTATGATTGTTTCCCCTGCTTTGCTTTGACTAGATGTCCCATCTTTGCAACCTACAGCTCTCTGGCCCTTCATCCAGTAACTCTACACATTTTACATGGCCTGCCAAGCTTATTGTTCTGTTAATTAAGTTTACTTTTGTCTCTTCTTCATTATTCTGGGGTAACTAAAGATAAACAAAGAGTAAAAAGCTGTTTTCTTGACTCCTTAGCCAAAGGAAGGCGACTCAGTTTCCTTGTGCCACTGTCGGGGTTATGCAACCATCAAACATTATTTTCACGAAGGCAGTTATAGCCAATTCCTAATACTGTTCTTAGTAATTCATCATTGTGAAATCTCTTTTAACCACACAGATTTCTATCATAACAAAGAAGGAATCAAAGCTTTCTGTCTCTGAAACATGTAACACTGTCCAGACAAGTTTCCCACTTCCCTTTCGTCCTCCCAGCGCTCTTCTCTTGTTTTATCATTTTTCTTCATTTATAGTCTCATCTGCCTCTGCAGTTTATTTCTAGTCCATAAATTTTCTGACTGTCTTTTCTGAAAATTACAGGAGTAAAGATAAAACCAAAAACTTAATTTTACTTTTCAAATATGGTTTATGTCTGTCTGAGGAAAAACCAGAAGGCTCAGTTTCCTAGTTTGTGACCAGGGAAGGGCTGAAATAAGACAAGCCCCTGGTGAAAGTCAGTGAGCAAATGTCTTACCATGTAGTGTGAAAGGTAAAACATCGGGGGGTCAAGTGTAGAAGAGAGAGTTTGTTCATTGTTTTGTTTTTTTAATTAAATCTACAAAATGTTGCTCTACCTACTGTAGGAGATTAATAAAATTTAATTTACTACTATTACCTTTTTTGTGAAGAGTGAACAGTTTGGGTTTTTTTCAGTTTTCATCTTTCCTCACAGTTCTGCCTGTTTTGAAGCCCATTTCTGATACTTGCATGCCGTCATGACAGTTTGTCATTATAGCTAGATCCTCTGAATTGGAGGGATATTCTGGATTTGTTGAGGTTAGGTTATTTCTTTTTAATACAGGTTTAGCACCGGTAAATAATCTGCTGGTACTTTCAACACTGATTCTAGAGCAATGTTTCTTCTTGTCACTTGCAGCCAGCTCTTATGAATGTGTTTCCTTTCTGTTGCTGCATGCAGTACTTGTAATCCATCCTTCCTTTTACTGAGAACTGCTGAACTTGGTAGCAGATGTCATCAACAGTAATTCAATAACAAAATTGTTTGCTAAACCTCACATGTGTCATGAGACTTAACTGCTGAGTTACATGTTTTTATTGCACACTTCATTCAGGAAATAATTGGCTTGTCGTTTCTGGTATTGCTAGTGATCTTCAAGGCTCCTCAGTAAGAAGGATCTAATCTAAGATTATCTAGTTTATACTGCACACACAAATATTGGAATATACCTCTGGTTTAAGACCTCTCCACCAGCTCCAGTTAGTATTATTTGACCCAGCCAAAACTAAGCAATTCCTAGTTTTAAACTAAATGTCCTATATTTATTTCCTATGTCATACATATACACACAAATATATATATTTAACAGTGTGCAAGCATATTACAATAAGAATAAAGAGCACCAGAGAGTGCACAAGTTGGTGGTTTGTTCCAACACTGCAGTGAAAAAGGAAGCCTCCAACCCTTGAATTACTTCACAAAAATGTCAGCCATTCTGACATCTGTGGTGCTCTGGCATCATTCTGGCATCTGTGTGCAAAGGAGAGGAGTTGGAGGAACCTCTGACTGTCTCTTCTTGGCAGTTTTCTTTAACATGAAGTTACCTTGCTCTTGTAACTTATTTGCATTAGGAGCTGTGACAGTTAGGCCATTTTTTTCTCCTCCTTTGCTTTAGGAGAATTGGGGATATCTGGTGAATAACTTTCTGATTAAAGAAACAATTAGAGTAACTGAAGTTGTGAAATTCAGATATGCTATAATCTTTTTAATTTTTCTTTTAAATGCTGAGGATGACATGCATGGATGACAAACCTCTGAATAATCATTGTGATACCAAAATCATCACAGAATCACAAGGTTGGAAAAGACCTTTAAGATCAAGTACAACCGTTCCTGTCCTATGCTAAACCGTATTCCTAAGTACCTCATCTAACCTTTTTTGAACACATCCAGGGATGGTGACTCAGCCCTCTCCCTGGGCAGCCTGTTCCAGGCCCTGACAATTCTTTCAGTGAAAAATTTTTTCCTAACATCTAATCTAAACCTGCCCTGACGCAGCTTCATGCCATTCCCCCTTGTCCCATCTCCTGTCACCTGGCTGAAGAGACCATCTCCCACCTCTCTACAACCTCCCTTCAGGTAGTTGTAGGCAGTGATAAGGTCTCCCCTCAGCATCCTCTTCTCCAGACTAAACATCCCCAGCTCCCTCAGCTGCTCCTCATAGGATTTTTTACCTTCAGCCCCTTCACCAGTCTTGTTGCCCTTCTCTGGACACCCTCAAGGACCTCCATGTCCTTCTTATGGTGAGGAGTGTGATAGGGATTTTAACCTTAGGTAAATTGTATCTGGTTTCATGGATCTTCTCATGAATTCTAAGAGCAGCATGTCAAGTGGATCCCTGGTGATGAGCCCCTGATAAGAAGTCCAGTATAATTAAGATACACAAATATCCTTTGTGCTCATAATAAAACCAGATTTATTAATATTCATATATAATTCACACTAACTTTCTGTCTAAAGTCCAGGTATTTTGTGACCCTGAATTAATTTAATGAATTATTTATGATAGCATTAAATTGTCTTGTTGACCCAACAGACTGGTATTCATGGTATGTGCAGAAACACAAACCTTTGTCTGGAATTCCTTCTGTAATTTTCTTACCAAAGTATATTCTTGATGGATTTGCTGATCACTTAGGTTGATTTTATATTCCTATTCCTTGGTTCAAAGTCAGGCTTCTAAATAGATTTCCAATACCTAATTAGTCAATGAAATGACAAAACTCCTTTGGTGTTCTTTGTATGACACCTTTTATAGCTTTAGTAATTTAACTTGGAATTTAATATCATACGCGACAGCTTACCCTGTTTTGCTCAGCTTTGAAGGACCCAGTGAGCTTGATTTTACAACTGTGAGTCCTGTTAAGTACATATGCTTTGGTGTGGTGCTAAATAATGGAGATGAATGGGCAGTGTTTTTAATCAGATTAATTTCCCTCCAGGAAAATTCTGTGATGCGTCTGTTCCTATTTGACTTTAAGTGATATCACTGCAGTGCACTTACGTAAGGTTGATTCCTGGGGATTACATGAGTACTGATAGAACAGTTAAATCCTGAAACTGCTGCTGGTTTCTTAGGACCTCAGTTTTGTACAGCAGTAAATGCTATTTACAGCTTGTAAATTCTACTTTAATATTTTCATTTACTGTTTCGTATTTCACTGTCTCAAAACCCAAATGACTTGTGGAGAAGGATTCTGTTAGGTAACTACTTTAAGAAATGTACATACAAATCTGTTGCATATGCTGCTGCCTCAGAGGACACATTGCCTTGTGGAACACATTGCACAGGTGTCCACATGGAGACTGAAGCCTGCTAAACACTGTTTCATTTCTCCTGTCCTACATAATAAATATCTTTCCATTTTACGTTTTTCTTTGAGTAACGTTCATGAAGTATGTAATTCAAGTAGCAGCCAAACCTGATCCTTTGCCTAAAACCACTCCTCAAAGTACACAGAATTTCATTTAAATCGAAGCAATTGGCTAACATTAAATTTTCTGTTTCCTTCTTTCTCACTCTCCCCATTTTCCTTTGACAGCCCTGAAGTGTTTTCAGTGGGACTGACAATAGCCAACATGTTTGGGCTTATCTTTCATGTTATGCACCTCCTTTCTATGAACACACCTGGATTTTTTTTTTTCAGCTCTCACTATTACTTACAAAAATGTCTGCCACAGAGCCTGGGGAAGGAAGAGTCTCACATGAATTTGCCCTGGAGAAATACATGACAGGGAGGTGGTTTTATTATCACGGATTGCATTAGGTTGGAAGGGACCTTTAAAGGTCATCTAGTCCACCCCTACTGCAGTAAGCAGGGACACCTGCTCAGAGTTTCATGAAGCCTGGCCTTGAATGACTCAAGGGATGGGGCCTCGACCACCTCTTTGGGCAACCTATTCCAGTGATACACCACCCCCATAGTGAAGAACTTCTTTCTAAAGTCTAATCTAAACTGATCCTGCTCTAGTTCAAAACCATTGCCCCTCATCCTATCACTGCAAACCCTTGCAAACAGTCCCTCTCCAACTTTCCTGTAGGTCTCCTTCAGGTACTGAAGGGTTGCTATAAGGTCCCCCCCAGAGTCTTCTCCGTGCTGAACAACCCCCACTCTGTCAGCCTGTTGTCACTGGAGAGGGGCTACAGACCTCTGAGCATCCTCGTGGCCCTCCTGGACCTGCTCCAACAGGTCCATGTTTTTCTTGTACTGAGGACCTCAGAGCTGGACTCAGTACTATGGGTGGGGTCTCACGAGAACAGGGGGTGAGAATCTTCTCTCTTGGCCTTCGTGTCATACTTCTTTTGCTGTAACCCAGGATGCAGTTGGCCTTCTGGGCTGTGCGTGCACATTGTTGGCTTGTGTCCAGCACCTGAAACTGGAAGTGGCATCCTAAAATGGGAGTAGGAGCATTGCAGCCTCCTCCCCTGGCTCTGTGGTTCTTCCTTTGGTCCTCCGCCTGCTGCTGTGCCTCAGGAGCATTCCCAGAGGGTTATATAGCTGCAACTGTGAAAAAAAGTTTCATTGCAGAATGAGAATGGGGTGTGGAAATGGGGGACCTCTGTCCTTGAGACTCTGCCAGGAGTGGGGAGAGAGAGAGAGGAAAGAAGTGGTAGCCCAATCGGGTAATTTTAAAATAGATAATGTACCAAGTCCATAAAACCCCACAACCAAAAAGTGAGAAAAGGCAGGCAGTTAGGTAGCAGATGTAGGGGTGATAAGGCAGGTAAAAGATGATGTTTGTAGAAAAAGATTGAAAAGAAAAGAGGAGGAATGTTTACTACTTGAGGAGAAAAAGGGCTGTACTGAAAGCAGCAGGAGGAGGACATGGGGATAGGCGAGGGCTGCTTCAGGAAGGCCAAGTGAGGAAGAAACTGGACTTCTCCCGGAGCACTGGTATTAGTTGTTGGTGATTCCTCCTGGAGCAGGAGGAGGCAGGGAGCATGGAAATCTCCACAGTATGAAAATACGTGTATTTCATTCTTGTGCCAGAAACAAGTGACGTGCAATGGGTGTTCCCAGCCTGTTGGCTGCCCTTTCTGTGTATGCTCCAGGAATGTCTGCAGGAAGCTTCGATCACAGGTCAGGAAGTACAGCCTTCCTGACTTGCCTTGCTGACACCTATGAAATTGGTGAGCGTGAAATCTCCATAAACATTTTATGGTATGTCCTATTCCAGCCTGGAAACACACCATGCTTGAAGTGCTGACATTTTTCTTGATTTATCTTAAGTGTTTTGAGGTTCGAACCTTGTAAGATGGTAATGGAGGACAGTGCACCAGGTTCATTCTCTGCTGCCTGTTTACCTAGAACTGTGCAACTTTGCTATTCCATGTTCCCCTGCAGTTGTGTGTCTTGACTTGCATCGTTATAGCCAGTGTTCTGTGTCACATGACTTTGACTACAAGGTGGGTGGATGTGCTTCCAGTCATGGGAAGGAGATGATGTTAAGACTTCTGGCTCTTTATCACAGTTGCTATATTTCTCATCTGGTCTCATGATACTCTGAAACACAGACTTTCCAATTCCTTAAAGCAAACTCAGAACAATCTGAGCAAAAGAATAAAAAGGCCTTTCCTTAAATTTTCCATTCTAGCTGCTACTTCTCAGCTCACTAAAGGTTGAGAATACTGGAGTGTTGGTGAGTGAAGGTGGAAAAATACTTTTCTCCCTTCTGAAGGTACTGTTAAACTGGTAGTCAATTTTAGATAAATGCTTTTACACGAGTAAATGACTTGAGTTTGTCAAGGTAGCCCTTATTCCATTTAAATCTGGCACTAAAATCTTCAGCAGCATTTCTACAGTAAACTCTTCAGTCAGCAGTCCAAGCCCGATGTTAACAGGCTATTTTTGCGTTGTATTCCTGTGTGGGTGCCACCACAGAAAAGGTATGTTCAGATATGTTCAAAATCTGAAATATGCTGGTCTTTTTTTTTAATCTGAATGGTTTTTTCCTATTGCCTTGCTTTTGTTGTATATGTCTTTCAAATTTGGTTCACGGGCTGTCTTTTCTAAGTAAGATTTTAATGGATTTTAGTTTCCTGTGAAAGGAAGATTTTAGACTTCATCAGCTACACTTTCATCAGTTGTCTATGGTTACAATTTTCAACTGCTTGATGAAGCTGGAGCAATGGCAAAAGGCTAAGTTTTAGTTTAATTATTTCATTGAAATTTATGTGTGAGGTTCACTTTAAGGATAAAAGAAAAAAAGTCACTCAATGCAGGATTTAAACATTTTGTTTAATTAAAATCTTTTAGTTTTCATTTTATCTTAACTTCTATCTGCAACTTCCAAATTTTGTTCATTGTGTTAATCCTGTAGAACCTCTGAACTAACAAAGATGCAAAACTGCTTTTCTGTTGTTTCGTTACTGCTGTCTCTTGCATCAGCTGTCTTTGTATCATACCTGACTCTGTCCTCCCTTCATTGGTTAAACCAGTCAGAACACGAGGGTGCAGCTGGACTATGTGACTGATTCAGTTTCTTACACAGCTCTTCAAAACAGTTTTGTGGGGTTTTTTCCCCCAAATACTTTGTATTTTGGAGTAGACTTCAGCTAATGTAACTGAACAATATTAATGGAAAAGCCCAGAGCACAGCTCTTGCTGTGGCTTTTGACAGTAAAGTGGAACATGAGAGGCAAAGTCACTGAAGCTTTGTGCCAGTAGGAACCATAAAACAGAAGACAGCTAGTAATCAAAGACTATTGGTAAGAAAATTGCTGCAGTGGAAGCCAATTCTCATTATACCTGTCTGTATGAAGAGAATAGTAAACAAAAAGTTGGATAGGAAAGTGTATTTGGAATACTGATTGATGACTAAGTTAGTCATTTAAACTGGTTTGTCCTCCTTTGTGGGTATGCTATTCTGCAGTGCAATAGGGAAGAGAAGGAAAGCATGAGACCTGCAAAGAAATGGCACTAGGAAGTACACCTGCACAGTACTTGTTTACTGGAGTTTGAAATATTGAATATATACCTTGAAATATCTTTCATATTTGAGGTTTCATATTTAGACTTCTAACTAGCTATAGAATGTACTTTGGAATGATATTTAAAGTATCTCTAACAGATTGGGAAATTCTGTTCTATAGTATTTTTTTCTTTTATTTCTGGAAGTAGTCATATGCTGTAATCATTTCCTCAAATTGACTAAGCTTATTTGCAGTGGGAATTATGGCATCCTGAAAAACTTGTATGTGCTTCCTGCCCTCTAACACACAGAGTACTTTGCAATCATATTTTTGTTTTTAAATGTGACTTTATGCAGGAAAAAAAATCTGCCATTTTGTAATTAAGGGACAAAGCCTAAGAGTGAAAATCTGGCTTTTACTACCATGAATAATCATCTCTCCATAGAAAATGCCTCAAGCCCACATGTTTCCTAATTCTCAGGACAAAGTGCTTTCTGCAGTGAGAATGCCAGGGACAAATGTCCTGGGGCTACTTGAATGCTGCTGTCCTGTTTCCTGGCAAAGCCCAGGCTGTGCGCTAGTACTCCTTGTCCAAAATTGTTTAGTGCTCACTGTCTTACGTACAGTAAGGTTTGTAGTTACCCTCCAGTGTGCCCATCCATTCAGAATGGCTACCAGGCAATGTGCGTGCACTATAATTGTTAAATTAGATCACATAAGGTATCAAATAGTTAAGGAGCCCTATTCTACAGCATGAAATTGGTTATTTAAAATCTATTAAGTTAGGTAGGTCAGAAGCTGAGAATATTAGCAGTCAGAACTGACCTACACAGAGCAGATAAGCAGGCACTTTATTCCAGCGCTGGGGGACACGGGGGTAGCTCCACCAAAGACCTGTTCCCCCAAAGCTACAAAGCACAACATTTTTACACAATTTTTAGCAAAATCATTGTGCAAAGATGCTCACTGCTTAGCTTGACCTTTGCAATGATTGGCTTGTGATTGCTTCACTTTATCTGTGTTCTTATTCTATAAAAACCATTGGCTGACTTTGCTGATTGTTTTAAATACAAAGAGGGGAGGGTGTTGATTAGCATATTTATGTTGTTTCCTGGAGATCATTATCCTATGCAAATGCCCCCCGTGCATGTGTAGTTGTGTTGAGTGGGGCTTCTCTGGTGGTGGTCAATAGTCTTCCCCACTGTGCCTGCGAGTGACCCCATCCTTGCACATGCTCGTAGGAAGTCTGAGAGTCTGATCTTAGCAGCAGGCTGAATGCAAAGTGATGAACACAAGTGGAGGTCTGTGTCCCTTACTATATCTAAACCTTGTTCTTGAATTCTGCGTGGAGCTTCTAACTCTGGCAACTGTCTGTTTTCTTCAAAAGAAGGAAAAGGATAATACTCTCTCCTATATCAATGACTTCGTATCAAGAAGGAAAAGAAAGTGATGAAAAGCTAATGGCCCAGTTTAACTTTTAGGTTCATCTTTGCCACAGACAATGCTCTTCTACTCTGTCATCGTTTGGACCAACAGTTGCTACAGCGCACTGAAAGACACAGAATTGATTATTTTATAGCTTTGTTTTTTAGTGTTGTGTACAGCTTACTGGATACTCCCTTCATAGGAAAAGCACTTTAAGCTATGTCCCTTAAAGAAGGGATGTGTTCCACTAAGCACATATTCAGGACTTTGGCTCAAAATACTGTCTTGAAAATCTTGCTAATGTTCAGCTTTGGACATGCATATTTCACAGATGTTTTGCTTCCTTTCTGTAGTTTCACAGCCACCCAGTCTGCAGCCACCCACTCATGCCCAGAATTGTTGTAGTTTGGTTGAGACATTTGGGTGCCACCCTGTGTCCAGGAGAGACTGGTTAGTTTCTTGGAATGTGCTTCATTCAGATCATAATTTGTTTCACACAAATGTGAATTCATTTTCTTTTTAAAATATAGTAACCAAAGTAATTACTTGCTGCTTCTGCCTTCTAAAGCATGAGCTTGTAGCTGCAACAGTTCTAAAGTATCTGATTTCTTCTTTTGACTAAGGCAGTTTAGAAGCACATTTTGTCTTTCTGTATTGATGTTTATCAAATTTCAATCCTTGTCTGTCTTGATTCCCACTTATTAATCCTACTAGGAATAATGTTACCTGTTGCTGAATACATTGAGGAGGAAGGGTAAGCAGGCCAATAATTCCATTAATCTTGATGTGTAATAGATCCATCCCCCTCTCTGGGTGGATTACGCATGACCAGCTCTTCTTTTGAGGCTGGTTTGATACACTTCATCCCAAGTATTTGTCAACAGTCAGTCTGTTAGTCAAGTTGGGTCAACCACCCTTAAGTATGAATCATGTCTGGAGAGGGAACTGCATTTGCACATCCTGACCACACTGACCCAGGTTGGAACAGGAGTTTGAAGAGTGGCCTGGAGCCATAAATTCTTTAAATCCCATTGACTGGCAGAAGAGGAATGCTGCTTTTGAATTGAATTGGGCAGGCAAATAGTGGTGTGGGAGTTCCACTGGGTTTTTTGTTGTTTGGTTTTTATTTATATGAGCGAATTAAAAACCAAGTGAATGGTAATGTAAGCCAACCCCTTTTTAAGAATAGTCTTTCTCTTGTTGGGAGAGATGCTTTTGCTGTGGTGAGGTGGAAATGTGCAATACTTTTTCTTAAAGAGGAATGCATGGGTGATAGTTATTTGCTATACGTGTATATGAAAGTATACTAAATCTCCTTATGTGGAAGAGGGAGTAGCATGGAGAAGCATGTAATTAATTATTGGGAGGTAGGGGTGCCAGAGGTATTGTGTGATTTCTAGCAAGTCAAATCTGTGGCTGAATAGCACCTGATTCTCAAAAATCTGGCAGGCTTTGAGAGGAAACTCCTGAGTACTTGGCACTTTGGAAAATCTGACTGCCTAACTTTCAATTTGTTTTGAGATGCTTTTAACATAAGGCTCCTAACTTGAGATGCCACGAGAGACTGGGGTGCTGCTGTTGCTGAATGTTTTGTGCCTTTTAATGGTCTGTGACTTAAAGAGTAAATTAAAAGCCACACTGTGATGTGAATCTCTAATCTCACCTGATTTTAAAGTACAAATCACTGGATTATTCTGTGTACAGATGTTATTACTTGATTTACCTGTTGTAGGCAAAACAACTCATGGAAGTTTGCTGAAATTTCTCATTGTTAAGAGAAGAAAAATAGAATTTACTGTCAAAAATTCAGTATTTACCTTCAGATAAACCAGTCTAGAAAGTTATTTTGTCAAGTGCTGTTATAAATACAATTGGTTCCTCTTTTTCTGTACCCTCTTTCTTCTGCTCTCGGATTACCTCCTCAGTATCTCCTGCACTATCTTTGCCTCTGGTTATTTAGGTATTTTTAGCAAAGATTCTTAATGCAGTTAGTTATCTATTGTGGTATCATTACAAGTGCTGTTAATTCTCATTTCTTTAAATTTTTTATTTGTGTTCTCCCACCCAGTTCTTTTATATTGTATGTAAATTTGAGGCCTGTGTCATGAGTTTACTTTGCTTCCCTCTCCTTGCCCCTCCTTTCGTGTTACCTTTCTGTCTTACTCTGTTCCTTTCAGCT
The DNA here is from genome assembly GCA_020800305.1 of Porphyrio hochstetteri. Taxonomy (NCBI): domain Eukaryota; kingdom Metazoa; phylum Chordata; class Aves; order Gruiformes; family Rallidae; genus Porphyrio; species Porphyrio hochstetteri. The sequence goes on along the minus strand of CM036938.1, from coordinate 51,839,153 downwards.
GCTTGTACATCAGAGTATCTGTAGTGGTCATTACTGCTGTGGTGATGCAGTGAGATGGACCCAGCGTTTGGAGGCTGCTCTGTAACTTTATACAATAAAGGCCTTCATGGGGTGGTAAAGGAGGAAACTAGTCCCATTTTAAAAGCTGTGGACATAGTTGCTAGTTCTGCAGTAAGTGACTGTAGTGCCATTTAAGGACAAGGGGCTTGGTATACTTTAGTTTTATAGTAGTGGAGGCTCATGGATGATCTTTGTTAACCTGATGCATTGCATTGCTGTGGCTAGCAACCTCTTGTAATAAGACATAAAATTTCCAGATGTAAAACTTTGATGCAGAAAAGTCTGACTTTGTTTATGGACATACAACAAACTGTTACAAAAGCATGTGCTTGTTCCAGTTTCTAGAGACTGATACACTTTCATTTCCATATAGGTTTTTCACAGTCACGTAGCGTTTACTTACCGGAAGCATCTACAGCAGCTATTACTTACTAATTTGGTAGTTGAAGCTGAACTCAAGTGTGGAAGTGGTTTTTTGTTTGTTCCACTGCTTTTTCTTTTTTTTTTTTTTTTTTAAATAGCTGAGAATCCTCTAGAAGGAAGATACATATATCCAGACATAACGGCTTCTTTTGCACGTATTGATTATATTCTGAGGACATGTTCAATAATACAGTTATTAATAACAAGCAGTTACAAAAAGAAGAAACTTCTGTCACTTAACAAATTAAGAGCAGTAACTTCTCAGGAAAGCTTTTTAGAAGCTTTTCACTATTTTGTTGCTGTGTTATTAGTATTTTTAAATTTTAGAAAGTATACCATTTTTTGAGATACTGTTTATAATGTTGCAGTACAATGGGATATTCATCAAGAAGTGGAAGAGAGTATTTTAGACGTTTGTTTTCAGAACTGCAAAGATCCCAAACACTTTTTTTCTCTCCTTATCAAAGTACCAGTGCAGAGTTAATGAGTGAAAAGTTCATGACCAGTAGGCACTGAATGTTATTACTGGTGTTACCAGCACTGTCTAAATTTCGCAACTGGGATATCAGTATATCACAAAGCAAGCTAAATCAGCATTGTTTTGAAGTCTAAAGTTAAAGGTTATAGCTTTGTACTCTTCTCAAAGTAATTGGAATGCTTGATATATCTACTTCTCTCGATATACATATAAAAATAGAATATACATACTAGTTAATGCCACATGTTCAAAAATGGATTTACTAGTGACATAAAAAGTAGATTCACTGTCTTGACAAAATTCATCATTATTTACTACATTGTATGTTAAAAAGTTTCAGTTATTTCAGCACCATTGTGTGTTCTACTGCTCCTCTGACTCTTGCCCCTCTTTATTCTTCTAGCTACTTCTGGCTTCTTTGCTTCCAAATGTGAAATACATGTGCTGTTTAATCGTTTTTTTTTTTTCTTGGGATCTAGCAAATATTTACTATTAACATGGAAGTTGAAGTTTTTCTCACTACTTTTTCTACCAGTCCAATTACAGCACTATACAACAGGACAGAGAGAAGTATGAGAACAGCCTAGGAAAAAGAGCAGGTAGAATTAAGAATTAAAATGTACAGTATTACAAGTAAGTATTTTTGATCTTGTTGTATACTTAAATATTTATGAGATATTTACACGGAAGAAAGTCTAAAGTTGTAGGTTAAGGCATCATAAATTCTGGATTAGAACAATAATTAACTTTCTATTGCACTAGTATTTGTACCTGCTCTACTCAGGATTATTCAGGAAACTTCTGACCTCCCCCTCCCGCCCACCCCCAATCATTATAAAATGTTTTACACAGAACTGAGACAGTTAACAGTAAATGTGTTGGATTTTGGTTTTGTTTTGTTTGTTTTCAAAATGTGAACTTCTGAGGACATTCCCTTGCAGAAATTAGGCTTGTGCATCTCTGGCTTCCTTTGTGCCCTTAGAAATAATCACGAGGGGTCAAAGACAACAGAAGTACCAAGAGGAAACACATTAGAGAAGATCTAAACTGTTTCTCAAAAGGTTACCAGGAAACAGTCTAGACTGTCTGCATATGTCCTGCATACGGTTAAAATACCATACTTTGGCCTGTGGCAGTGTTAGATCACAGGTGTCAGATCATAGGACAGGTAGCAGCCTCTTCGTTTCAGACTGTTTCTGGAAGTTGTCATGTGCTGACTCTTTGGGAGTGCAGTAAGTGCATAAACTTGCCAGGATGTTCTGGTAATCTTACAAGCAGCAAACGCTGCAGTTCCTATTGCCTTCTTTGGAGACTTGGCTTCCTCAAAGCTGGCACAAATCCCAGGTGTTTCCTCCACTGTTCCTAAAGATACAGACCCTCAGGTAGAGGATTGCTGATCTGATAATGTTAAGTGAAAAACTAGTCTAAGCTTTAGTTAAGGCTGAGAAAAACTGATTTGCATTCTATCTCTTGCTATGTAATAGTCTGACAACCTGTGTGAGAATACTTTTCCACCCGTGTATTCTCTGCATATGCTTATTAATGCAAACGAATCATCACTTTGGGTTGCTTTCCATTAAATAAATCATTGCCATTTCCATTGTAAATTACTTGGGTTTTGAGGCTATGTGTAGATACATGTTATGTGTTGATGCTTGGGGTTCTCATGGAGAGTTAGTTTTCTTCTCTATTATTTTTCTGCTGTTCAGCTATTTTTTTTGCATGAGGAAGAGGACTACAAAGTGAAATCAATTATTTCTGCCCGGCTTTTTTTCCTCTGGCATTAGAAGTGCTGAACAATTTCTTTATAGGAAATGGCTGATAATGCGCTGGCATTTACAAGCAAGGTGGTATCGAAACCAGACCGAGAAATAATGAGGGTTTAGTTATTTTGGACTCTTACGATATTTTTGCTAAGTTTTCTGAACAGAAACGGTGCCCACATTCCTTTCTGCTTCACAGATGGCACAACTCTAAATGCCAACAACGATTTAAGGCCTGGGAAGGCTGTTCAGTGTAAACGAACAGCACTTTGGACCACAGCACCGTGTGCCAATTTACTTGGTCATTGTGTCCTTCTCTGGTTTGCGTCAATCTGTGTGTCCCAGAGAAGGTCAGGATTTTAAAACGCTTCTGGGATATCAGCAGTAGGAGACTTTCAGTTCCTGGATTAAAAAAAATAATCCCATCTCACTAGTTCTTAAAACCAGCTGCAGTGTGGCCTTCCCATCGAGGCCTGAGTAAAGACGCTTGGCTCACGGATGAGCAGTTTGTGAAGACCCTTACCCGAGGAGGAGGGGAGCAAGTTGTGGCAGCAGCTTGGCGAGGGCACCAGATCCCTTCTGCAGCTATTCATATGTAAATACTCACGGCGGCGCGGCGGGCGGGGTGGGGGAGAAGGGGGAACGGGCTATTCTGTCGGTGCTGTGCGTGCTCTGAGGGGCAGATAATGAAACCCTTTGTGCCACTCCCCCCGCCCCACGACATGTGCTTCAACGGGAACGGGCCGTGCAGCTGCAACCCTGGCAACAAGGGTCTGGAGGGAAGAATGAGGGGGGAGAGCGTACCCTATTTCAAGATGAGCAAATTAAACCGGTAGCGTGTACTTGGAAGAACCCGCGTGCCTGATACTCTTCCTGGGATTTTTTTTTTTTTTATTATTACTCATTGTAACCTTTAGACTGAAATCTATGTGGTTTTTAATGAACAGATGAATTGATGACTTAAAACTTACCAGTGTCTTTGTTACTCATAACTATATTTTGGTTTGGGCTTTTTAGGAATGTCATGTTTTGAACATAATCCTGTAAATTCTCATAACAAGTAGGTAAAATCCTTGAACTGTTTGTGTGTGTGTGTGTGTGTGATTTTAAAGTCATAACTTGAATTTCCTAGAGAATTCACAGTGCTGTCTGATGCAGCACACACTTCATGGTCACCAGTTAAGAGCTTGAAAGATCTAACTTCAAGCTGATTTGTGTAGTATAGACACACAAAATCCTTGAAGTGGTGGCTTGTGAAACTAGTTTAGTCTAAAAAAAAGTCTATATACGTGTGTGTATGAATATCTATTCAGAGGGCTATTTTAAAGATCTGCATTGGTGCTTCTAAAGTGGTTATGTTTACTGGGACAGAGGTTTTCTTGATAAATGTTTTGTTTATAAGGTGTGGCAAACTATTTGCATAGGAAGCCCTGTGAATGAATTGGGGTAAAGCTTCTGATGTGAATACAATGGGCTTCATTAATTACCCAGCTGTGGATAGTGATTCACCAGCCACAGTTCTGGCTGCATGTCTGGGAGAGAAGGGGGCGTTTTAGGGAGACACTGAATAATGAATACCTTAAATTAAATGATCTGTGGCTGAGTGGCAAAGAGGGCTTTGGGGAAGTGACTGATTATCCTGCCTGAAAATCTTAGCCCTGTCTGGCCTTCATACTAAACTTCACCTGTGAGCCATCACCCCTCTTTTGGGGGAGAAAAGGGGAAATCAAATCGACTTAGAAAGCAAGTGCACTGTGGTAGTGAAGGTGATGTTACTGCATCATGCTTATCTAATTGCTGTAACAAAGAATGATTATGTGGAGAGTTTAGTTATTTTAGCTCTTTTTTCCAGGACTTTGAGAAATGCAGCAGCCTTTTTTCTTTCCTTTTTTTTGTGTGTTTTTGTTGTTGTTTGTTTGTTTGTTTGGCAAGAGAGGTACAAATCTTTTGTTGTTTTTGGGTGTTTTTTTTTCTCTTCCACTTTCTTACCTCCTATACGCAGTCTCTAACATCTCTGCTGAAATATGACTGCAAGTCAGAGCCCAGAGCAGCAGATGCAGTGACTCCTGGATATGCTGCCATAAGGACCATATGTTGACCTGTGGCACCCACAAGTCAGGAGTATGTTCCCTTCCTCTGACTACTACACAGACAGTAATGCCCTGCACAGGAGCTGGGTAGAAAGCTGGAACAGCATCATCTTAAAACTTCTTGAGCAAGTTTGTAAGTGGGATGAGTTACTCATTTCTTGGCTTTCCTTTTTTTTCTTTTGCCTCTTCCTTCACTTGTGCTTTGTTCAGCCTGAGCAACAAGAGAAGACTGACTGAAGGTGAAAACAAGGAAGAAAATCTTCCCTCACTAGGTGTGTTTGTTGACCTCCTGTAAAGTACAAAGGAAAGCTCTGCCACCTATAAAATACTTGGCGAGTCCTTGAGTTTCAAATTACAGAATTATCTGTATTTTTGTGAAGTGTAGAAAAACAGGGGAAGTGTTTTGGGCTAGGATAGGATTTGAGACTGTACATAAATGCTGAAGGTAACAACTGTATCTTTTTCTCTTTGTTTTCACTGGTAACTTCGGCAAAGTTGCAAATTTAAACACACCCTTTAACAGCCCTTTTGTTTATTTGAGAAAAAAGAACAATAAGGGAAAACCACGTTTAAAAGCAACTGTAATATATATCTAAATGCATACTTCTTACATCTTAGTCTCAACTTTCAGATAAAAAAAACAATATCCCATTAAAAGGGTTGGTGTGTGGTTTTGAGTTTTTTGTTTCCAGGTGCACACAGCTTATCTGTCAGGAGATTCAAGGAAAATGCCCCCCACGCACAGAAAAGAAAAAAGCAACTGTTGTGTGGAACTGGAGGAATCATAGAATGGTATGAGTTGGAATGGATCCCAAGGATCACAGAGCTCCAACCCCCCTGCCACAGGCAGGGCCACCAACCTCAGGCCTGGAGCTACACTAGGTTGCCCAGGGCCCCATCCAACCTGGCCTTGAACGCTTCCAGGGACGGGGCATCCACCACCTCTCTGGGCAGCCTGTTCCAGCCCCTCACCACTCTTTCTGTAAAAAACTTCCCCCTAATATCTAATCTAAACCTTCCTTCCTTTAGTTTTAATCCATTCCCCCTTGTCCTGCCATTGTCTATCCTTTTAAAAAGTTGAATCCCCTCCTGCTTGTAAGCTCCCTTCAGGTACTGGAAGGCTGCAATGAGGTCCCCCTCTGGAGTCTGGAGCCTTCTCTTCTCCAGACTGAACAAGCCCAGCTCCCCCAGCCTCTTTTCGTAGGGCAGGTGCTCCAGCCCTCTAATCATCTTCGTGGCCCTCCTCTGAACCCTCTCCAACAGTTCCACATCCTTCTTGTATTGGGGGCCCCAGATCTGGACACAGGACTCCAGATGGGGCCTCACAAGGGCAGAGTAGAGAGGGACAGTCACCTCCCTGTCCCTGCTGGCCACCCCTCTTCCAATGGAGCCCAGGATACCATTAGCCTTGCGAGCTGCAAGAGCACACTGCTGGCTCATGTTAAGTTTCTCATCTATCAGAATCCCCAAGTCCTTCTCAGCAGGGCTACTCTCAAGAAGCTCTTCTCCCAGTCTGTATCTATGTCTGGGATTCCTCCAGCCCAAGTGCAACACCTGACACTTGGCAGTGTGGAACCTCATTAGGTTCACCCAGGCCCATCTCTCCAGCCTGTCATGATCCCTCTGGATGGCTTCCTTTCCTTCTAGGGTGTCGACCACACCACTCAGCTTGGTGTCATCTGCAAACTTGCTGAGGGTCCACTCAATTCCATCATTGATGTCATTGAGAAAGATGTTAAAGAGAACCAGTCCCAAGACAGACCCCTGGGGGACACCGCTTGTCACCGGCCTCCACCTGGACATGGACCCATTGACCACCACCCTTTGGCTACGGTCTGTCAACCAGTTTCTTATCCACTGGATGGTCCACCCATCAAATCCACATCTTTCCAATTTAGAGATAAGGATGTGATGGGGGACTGTGTCAAAGGCCTTGCACAAGTCCAGGTAGATGACATTGGTTGCCTTCCCTTTATCTACTGATGCTGTCACTCCATCATAGAAGGTCACCACATTGGTAAGGCATGACCTTCCCTTGGTGAAGCCGTGCTGACTGTCCCGGATCACATGCTCTTCCCTCATGTGCTCCAACATGTCATCCAGGAGGATCTGTTCCATGATCTTCCCAGGCACAGAGGTGAGGCTCACCGGCCTGTAATTCCCTGGGTCTTCCTTGCTCCCTTTCTTATAAATGGGAGTGATGTGACCTTTTTTCCAGTCCCCAGGGACCTCTCCTGACAGCCATGACTTTTCAAATATGATGGAGAGCGGCTCAGCAACCACATCAGCCAGCTCCTTCAGGACCCTGGGATGCATGTCATCCTGCCCCATAGACTTGTAGACATTCAGTCTCATGAGGCGGTCACGGACTTGCTCTGCTCTTACAGTGGGGGGGGATTTGCTCCCCCAGTTCCCACCTGGAGTTCTAGGGATGCAAGGTTCTGGGATTTGAGAATTATGAGAATCCTGGCTGCCAGAGAAGACCGAGGCAAAGAACTCATTCAGTACCTCAGCCTTCTCCACATCAGTTGCAGCCAATTCTCCTTTCTCATTTACCAAGGGGGGTGCGTTCTCTTTGGCCTGTCTCTTCTGGCCAATGTACCTGTAAAATCCCTTCTTGTTGTTTTTAACATCCCTTGCCAAGTTCAGTTCCATCTGCGCCCTGGCTTTCCTTTTCCCGTCTCTGCAAGTCCGAACAGCATCCCTGTATTCTTTCCAGGCTACACACCCTTGCTTCCAGAGCTTGTATTTGCCTTTCTTTTCCCTCAGTTTGACCAGCAGGTCCTTGCTTAGCCATGCTGGCCTCCTGCCCCTCCTGCCTACTTTCTTATTCAGAGAGACAGAGAGCCCTTGAGCTCTCAGAAAGGCATCCTTAAAGAGTAGCCAGCTGTCCTCAACATTTCTGTCTCTAAGGACCACCTCCCAGGAGATCTTGGCCAACAAGTCCTCAAACAGCCTAAAGTTTGCTCTCCTAAAGTTCAGTGTCTTGATCCCACTCTTTGCCAGGCCCACATTCCTTGAGATCGCAAACTCAACTACAGCATGGCCACTGCAGCCCAGGCTGTCTCCAACCTTAACACCTTTAATGATCTCCCCCACATTGGTGAGCACCAGGTCCAGCAATGCATCGCCTCTGGTTGGTCTATCCACTATTTGAACCAGAAAGTTGTCATCTACAGACTCCAGGAGTCTCCTGGACCTCTTGCAGCTGGCAGTGTGTTTTCCCAGCAGATGTCTGGGTGGTTAAAGTCCCCCATCAGGACAAGTGCCTGCGACCGCGATGCCTCCTGCACCTGAAGGAGGAAAGCCTCATCAGTAGTCTCACTTTGATCAGGTGGCCTGTAGTAGACCCCTGTCACCAACTGCTCTTTATTAGCCCCATCCCTAATTCTGACCCACAGGCTTTCAACCTGCTCCGGGCCACTTCTCAGAGAGAGCTACTCACAGTCTATCCACTTTTTAACATAGAGGGCAACTCTGCCACCCTTCCTTCCTAGCCTATCCCTTCTAAAAAGGTGATACCCTTCTGCAGGGCTATTCCAGCTGTGGGAATCATCCCACCATGTTTCCGTGATTGCAACTAGATCATCATTTTCCAGTGACATCATGGTTTCCAATTCCTCCTGCTTATTACCCATGCTGCGTGCGTTCGTGTAAAGACACTTCAGCTAGGCTTTCTGACTCAAATAGGATATCATTCAAAATAGAGAAAATCTGAGTGGTAAACTGAATTGTCATCTTACAGCTGTTTGACAGTTTTGTTTAATTACTTGCTGCTTGCTTTTCGTTTGTGTTGATTTACTTAATTCAGTTCTAGATGCAGACTTGATTGTACCCTCCAGCAAAAGCCCAGTGACTCATCTCCAGACCTTTTGCTTGAAAGGATTATACAAATGAAATAGTATGATGTTACTAAATAACAAAAGAACCCCAACAAACCAAAACCACAAAAGCCCACAACAACAGACAAAACTAAACAGAACTAAAAGGTGTGAAGGCAGAGAAGACCGACCTTTTTTTTTTTTCCTTTGAACAGAGAGGATTCCCCTGTTTATGGCTTAAATTTTCAGTGATAATGGACTTTGACAGCAGTTCTGTAGCGTGCAGAAAGAATGCTCATCACAAATTTTGTAAAGGTTAGCATGAAGATACTTCTGAATTGTATATTCTTCAGAGCTATTACAATCTCTTAATCAGAAATGGCTGCAAAACTTACTCAGGGTTCAAGATAACTGGAGAAAAGGGCAAGTCTCCATAGGACTAGAGGAAAACAGGGCAAAAAAATCAAAAATCAAAAAATCAAAATCAAAAACCTGCCAGTTTATCTCTTTTGTAGAAAGCAGTGTCCAAGTTTTGGCTACTTCTTCTTTCCAAACCTTGCCTAATTCCTGTTTCTTGGTCATCTGCCACAGCAGTTCTTGAGAGAAATAGTGCTTTGTCTCCAAATTGGTGTGATCCAAGTGTAGGACAAAGTCCCACTGTGTTTTAAACTCAAGTAGTCTAACTTAAAAGTTAGTATCCATGGGCTTTCTTGACCCAGGCAGTACCAGCAAAGGTTGTGGGTTTGTACATTAGGCAATTCTAGTGGTCTGTCATGTTTCTCCATAGCACTTGGAGCTAGGGTGATCTTTCTGAATAGCTAATAGATACTTACTTTGTGGTCTAGAGAACCAGGTTAACTAAATTTACCAAAAGAATAGGGTGAGACAACAGACACTCAAGAACAAAAGTAGGTGGTGTTGGCAGAGCACTTATTTTTCAAGCTTAAACTTGGAAGCATTTGATGCTAAATCCATCATGAGTTAAGTCTTGTAATTCACTTAACTGTCTGTGTGGGTGGTTCTGCAGTCTTCATCAGCACTGTTTACAAAAGAGGTCTTGGAGGAACCTGACAGCTGTCCCTGATATGAAGAGCTGCAGTGGCTGCTGCTGCTATTTTCTTTACGGGTTTGTCATGTGTGCTACAGAGATTGCCTGGTGTGTTGGCTGTCTGGAGAACTTCCGTAGTTGATCTTGAGCAAAGGAACTTGTATTTCCCTGTTTCAAGTGGGAAATGGTTTTGAGTGATGTGAGAAACGCTTGAGTCTTCATACTTAGATTTGTGGAAATTCCTACTCTGTGTGGCAGCAGCATTCTTTTCATATCATAGCAAGGAAGCACAAGTATTATACTTCATATTTGTTATTCAGGACCTTTCAAGTTTATGAGCAGAAGTACTGTATGTCTAATGATTGTTTTGTCATGAGAAATACCATGGTCAAAACGCTCTTTATTTTTCAGGCTTCTGTTACAGGGTTTGTTTAGGTCAGAAGGCTGGCAAGAAGCGGGCAGGATTTTGCTTGTGTATTTCCCTTCCTTGCCTGATTGCAAGGAGGTAACTAACTAAAATAATGTAAGAGAGATTGCTTGGAGACAATATGTCTCTGATACATCACACAATTGCTGATAACGTTTTCAAATGTGTCTTCTTGTAACTACTTTCATTCTTCTCCAGAGGGAGGTCTTTGTACCTTTCCTTGGAATGAAAGTATCATTCAGCGTGGATAAGCAAATAATGTTGAGTAATGTCACAGTGGAACTGAAGTGACCACAGTGGGAGAAAGAATGTCATTTCATTGCTGTGCTATCTTACAGTGATAAAATTTCATTTTATTCTTCTAACATATGCTGTATGTGGATACTGTTTTTGCCACTACAAAATCCACTGTTTAGTGAATCTTTTGTTCATCATCATATTTGTATATGGAGGGGAGAAGTATAGATATTCTTGAGGAAGGAATAAGAAAGCAAAAGGCAGGTAGGGGCAGTGTCTGAAGATTGTGTCAGACCAGTGTGGAGATCTGGACAATAAGGAGCAGGAAGCACAGCATCCTTTTTCAACAAAAGTTCTGGAATGTAAATGTAAAGGAACTGCAGCAGAAAGCACCTAGTTCTAATTACTTTGAAGGGCTGGTTTTTATTTTCACTGTATGGAAGAGGTAGACTCAGCACAAAAGGGTCATTGAGTTTGTGCTTCCCCTTTGTTTTCAAATTTTTTGGATCCTATCCCCACAGCTCCCAGGATCTGACATGGTTGCTTCTCCGTGCGGTGCTACAGGGAGCAGAGGTGGCATGAATTAAAAACCACCAGAAGCTGAGTATCTGGCAGCTTGACATACCTTGAGGGTGCTTGCATCATTTGTTTGAAACACTGGCAGAAAGATGAAAGGTGCATGAAACTCTATCTCAGCCTTAACAGCTGCATAATAGTGCAAGTATCACAAAATCACAGAATGTTAGGGGTTAGAAGGGACCTTGAAAGATCATCTAGTCCAATTCCCCACCCAGAGCAGGATCACCTGGCTTAGGTCACACAAGAACATCTCCAGGCAAGTTTTGAATGTCTCCAGAGAAGGAGACTCCACAACCTCTCTGGGCAGTCTGTTTCAGAACTCTGTCACTCTCTCAGTGAAAAAGTTTTTTCTTATGTTCACATGGAACTTCCTATGCTCCAGCTTGCACCCATTGCCCCTTGTCCTATCACTGGCCATCACTGAGAAGAGCCTGGCTCCATCCTCCTGGCTCACACCGTTTACATATTTGTAGACATTGATGAGGTCACCACTCAGTCTCCTCTCCTTCAGGCTAAAGAGGCCCATCTCCCTCAGCCTCTCCTCATAAGGAAGATGTTCCACTCTCTAAATCATCTTGGTGACCTTGCACTGGACTCTTTCAAGTAGTTCCCTGTCCTTCTTGAACTGAGTGGAACGCAGTAGCCCATGGGCCAGTCTGGACAGGGCCAGATATAAAAAATGCAGCTGAGGAGAATGGTCCTACCTGGAATCTCTGGTAGAAAGCACCAGGGGAGACTGGAGGACTATCCCTGGCATTTTGGAGTGGGGGATACAGAGGATCTGAGACCTGTTACATTCAAACAGAAAAGGAAATACTGGTAGCATATGAACGTCTTTGGGCTGCTTCAGAAATGATTAGAACCAAAGCCCAGCTCCTCCTGGCACCCCAGCTTCTGGTGCTGGGTGTTCAAAGGGAAGGCCCCTTCTATGCACCAGGCCACCTACATGTAGCAAGTTGGTCATGCTTATCACACAGGGGGCTTGAACAGGAAACCCCAATCACTCATGAATCCTGAAAGTAATCACATGATTACTTTGTGCCCCATGCCACCACCTGGAACACCATCCTGGGTCTTGAGAAGCAAGTCCTCTGGCAACATGGCACTCCAGAAGGAATGGCATTGGACAATGGGATTCATTTCTGGAACACTCTCATAGACACCTGGGCCAAAGAACAGCCTCTGGTAAAGCTAAGAGGTACAATGGGCTGTTAAAAACTACTCTTAAAGCAATGGGTGGTGGAACTTGAAAAAACTGGGATATGTATTCATCCAAGGCCAGGTGATTAGTTACCTCCAAGGAATCTACCAATCGACCTGGTCATGCCCAATCAAAACTCCCACATACTGTAGAAGGGGATTAAGTCCCTGTAGTAGGCATGAAAAACCTGTTGGGGAAGGCAGTCTGGATTTTTCTTGCTCCAGGCAAAGGCAAACCCATTTGTGGGATTGCTTTTGCTCAGGGACCTGGGTTCACTTGGTGGGTGATGGGAAAGGATGGGGAAGTCCAGTGTGTACCCCAAGGGGATTTAATCCTGGGTGAGAACAGCTGCTAAATTGTTGCTGTATAACAAATCAATCCATTGCAGATGCTGTAAATAATAGATAAATTATATTTTAGGAACCTCCCAAATCAACTGAAAATGTAAGATCTGGGCAATGATGTAGGTGGTGTAGAAAAAGAGGTGGATAATGTCCTTGTTCTGGCCAGACCAGAGTTAACCTCCCCAAGCAGCCAGCACAGGTGAGCTGTGTTAGCTGAGGCTGTTTTCCGAACCAGTGTCACACTCCCCCATAAAAGGGGCTGGTCAGGGAGGCATGCTCCTGGGTGCTTGCAGGGCAGTCTGAGTTGGGTTCTAAAGTACTCATCCCTGGGTGTGAGTGAAATTTGCTGGAGTTGTTACTGTTGCCCTTTCATGGTGCTTTTTGTCAGTCAACTGTCCTTATCCCAACCCATGGAGGGGTCTGTCTGTTTCTTCTCTGGGAGTGAGCAAGCAGCATGTGGTGCTTGGCTACTGTTTGGGACTGAACCACTATAATCAGACATAATGAAAATAATTGTAAAAGGTTAGTGAAATGTGATAGATGCCCCCCTCCCACTTCCAGGTACTTCTGCTGCTTCCTGTATCTTGCCTTTTGAAAGGTGAGGAAGTTGAGAAAATGTCTTTTGTGAAAGGGAGAAAGAAGTTAAGGGAGAGTGGAGGGATGGTAAAGTTTGTTTATAGACATTATTATTATTGCTTAATCATCAGAATAACTTTATAAGGGCATTAGTAGATTCCCCATACATTGTGACATTTGAATGCCTACTTAAAAAAAACCCCACAAAACCAATACAGAATAGAGCTTAAAGATCTTAGCTTCCATTCAATTATGACATCAATCACAAGACTGAAAATTTGGCTATATACAAAGCCCTAGAACGATATTCATGTCCACAAGTCAATCAATGACTTCTATGTTTGTTTATTGTTTTAACTGTTTAAAAATAAAAATTAACTTTCAACTTAATAGTGCTTGGCTAAAAAGAATCATGTGAAGAAACATAGTCTTTTGACGTGGCAACGTATTGGAAAATACATGGATCAGTAAACAGGATGTTGTTGTTTCTCCAGGTAACTTTCCTAGGTCAGCATTACTAAGTCAGCTTTCTTTTCAAACCGTATTTTGTTTCTTTAGCTCTTTTTTTTTTATATATATAACTTGTCTCATCTGCAGAGCTTTTGCCACTTATTTGTAGTCCCAAGCCTTATGTATAAAGTTTGTGTTTCTAGAAAAAGATAAGGCATTTAAACATCCTGTTATGTCATACAAAAATCCATTCAAAATAAATGTAAAATTCCAGTGATTTATGCAAACCTGTGTATTGCAGTGCTGTCTAGCACAGTTGTAGTCCTGTGTTGTTGTCTAAAGGTAGCATAGAAGGCATATCTTCTCTTTCATATTATTCAAATTATCTTTGCTTGGCATGTATCTAGCAAGTAAGCATAACAGCTGTGTATATGATATATTAGATGTTATCTAAAGAAAACACTTTCTGTAACCTGTAAGGATTTTTAAGATTATGGAATGATGTTTTGTCAAAGAGCTGCTGAGTGTGCTGCAGAACTTTTATATATACAGGAGATGAGGTTGACACACAGAAAATGAAACTACTGAAAGCATGTAGAACTTGATAGGTATCATACTCTTAACTCCCCACGTAGATACTATAATTTTGCACATCTAGTAGAGAAGTAGTATCTGTGGATACTGTAGCCACTGTAATTTATTCATATCTTACTATAGGCTTTCCCACCTAAAGAAGGATTAAAACTAGTCTTTTCTTAAAGTGATCTTAGCAGAGAACCAACCTGGTCTTACTTGGACACCTGAAAAAGACCACTTGTATACTCAGTTTTGTTGCTCAGAACAAAAATAACTTAAAGAACCAATGTTATTTCATCATGAAATTGTCTGAATGTGTAACTTTATTTTATTGCTAAAATGCAGTGAAAGCAGATACCAAGAAGTGTGTGTAGACTTTTTAAAAATTCATCACAGATTAAAGTTATCAGCAGTATTATTTTCAGTGTTTCAGTTATTGTTTTCAGTTATCCAGTGTTTTTTTCAAGACAGACCACTTAGCAATTTCAGAGGTTCAGTAAAAGTTCTGCTGAGAAACATACCTGTTGCTTTATATGAAAAATTACAACATTTCTATCTTGATCTTTCCAATTCCTACTTATAAAGCTGTAAAAGATTAATATGCAGAATTAAAAAAGCTAATAAAACACTTCTTGACCAGTTTTGCAGGGTGAAGCATTGCCCTCTGTCTTTAGCATTACAGAGCAGTTTCAATGGCCTGGCTCTGTGAAGAGACATTTGTTGAAATCCATACAGTGATGGGAATGCATTTGCTTAGAACTAAATTGAGTAAGAATGCCCTTGGCTATCTTGAGTTATAATTTTGTCATTATGCCTCAGATTCAACACATAAAGTGGAAGAGGGCAGGAGATTTGCTCAGATTGCTCATGGCAAAGCCTATTCCTGTCATGAGCCTCCTAATCTTTTTTTTAAACAATTAAACTAATTCCTGTTAAATAGTATTTATAATCCATCATCATGAATTGTATTGCTAAAAGATCTTTATGTTTGATTATTTTTCTTACAGAAATCCTGTAATTACCAGCATTTGCTATGACAGTTGGGACACAAAATAGACTTAAATTATGTCAGTGAAGTTGCTGAGTCTGAAGATGAAGAGTTATGTCCTGTGTTAGAATGCTGGGAGTGTATTAATTTCAGGGAAAAATAGTTTTAGTTCTTTTACCGGCTTGATTCTGGTTCTCAAAGCTTTTGCCAAATCTTTACATAATTACTGAATCAATGAATGCTGGGAGTGTATTAATTTCAGGGAAAAATAGTTTTAGTTCTTTTACCGGCTTGATTCTGGTTCTCAAAGCTTTTGCCAAATCTTTACATAATTACTGAATCAATTTCATTTTTTTGTTAATGAAGGTTTTTTAGTACACATTAAAGACCTTTTAGATAGCTTTTCCCCACAGAATCATTAAGAAAATTGGAATGGAAAAAATTTGCTCATTCATCTGTTAATTTCTTTGCCAAGATGTAGGATTTTCTTCTGTTGTTTTAACTAATGCTTTGTACAACATAGTACTAAATGACTCCTGTGTGTGAACTTCCATCACTTCCCTACTAAGACTGCTCTACAACTTAGGAAAAAAAAGGCCAAGGAAGTTGTGTTTTTGACAATGATTTTTCTACCCACCACTTCTCTCTGTTTACTGGTAAGCTATATATTACTTTAACTTGGGTTAAATTGATTAAATTTGGAAGGGGACCTGGAGGCTGGGTACCAGAGTTCAGAAGTGATGATTTGCAAACCTGTCTTCAAAAGTGTAATTACACAGTTAACATCCTTGTGCTTTTGGTCATAATACAATTTTTTATAATTATAGGTGTATTTTATGTTTCCATCTATCATCTGAAACTGTGACCGTGTAAATAAAACCCTGCCATGTTTGATAAGCAAACTAGCTTGGTTGATCTCATGTTTATTCTTTGAAACTTAACTTTGATTTTTTATTAATTGGTAAAAAAATGCTGCACTTAATTGCTCTTGATCGTTAAAAATAATGGCTTGGTAGGGGACTTTCTAGTTGGCATCCACTAAATGTCTGTGTTCAGTATTGTCAGGTCTCATTCTCCTCAGGGCAACAGAATAGTTCTGTGAAATTGAAACAAAAGTATCACTTGGCTGTGTGATCCCAGCTTCTCTTGAGGCAATGTGTGCTAGTTATTGACAAATAAGTAAAGGCTTTATAATAGCACTGTAGCCATGAATGCATTTGATACCTGAAGTTCTAGGCTAAGAAGGCAGAAAACCAGATTCTTTAAGTCCAGATGTTGGTTGCTGATGATGTTAAAATAACCTGGAAATTTTAGTTTTGACATGATGCAGCTTGGATTCCTTCACTCAAGACAGCACTACACTGTACATTGTAGGTTGTATTTTAAAAACAGTCAGATCTTGATGTCCAGGTCTTGATGCCCAGCTGTCAGTGATGCACAAATCAATCCCCTTTCCACGCAGGTGCCCATGCACAGGGTGGGGTACAGAGCGTGTGAGAGGCAGTGGGAAGCTGTTTGCTGATGGTCTGTGCTCTGAGTTTAGGTGAGTGGGTCATGTCTCTATGTGGAAGTTGCAGTAGCTAGTTGGGACATACTTTCTGAAGTCTGCTCAAAAACACTGTCTGGCATGGGTACCACAAGTCTGCTTGTGAAAGTCAGCTCCCTCACATACAGTCACCCTCAGCACCTCCTGAGGTGTTACATGAGAGGTAGATTAAGTGCAGCACAGTGATGATTACACATGGAAACACATCTCCAGCAGCTGATGATTGACCTCTTCCTTCTGTAGATAAGTATATGTGACAAATGGCAAATCCAGTTTCGTATCCAGCATGTTCTTCGGTGCCTTTTTTTTTTATTCTTTCCAGAACAGGTTTTCTGATTTCTTTCCTAGTAAGATAATTTGTTCTTAGTATAATTCACGGATAAGAGACTTGCAAAAACAGAAGTCATAGCATAGGAGGAACATAACTGTAACTGAAAGCTAATAAATAGGAAGTAAACAGTAAATGCTGTCTATCTTTAAGCTAAACCATGAAACACACTCATTTAGGGGTGGGGGAGGATTATGGTGCGGTTGTTTGGGGGAGTTTTGGGGAGAGGGTGTTAGGATTTTTTGGTAAGGTCTTGTGCTGTTGTAGTAGCTGCTTGCTTACCCAGAATAGAGCTTTCCAGTCAGCTGTGGGAACCAAGCCTGGTAAGAAGAGCTGGATAGCCTGTTAGTTTTTGTTTCATGAAATCGGAGCCTAGTTAAGACTCAGCACAAGGACTGTGGTTGACTTGGCATTCACAACATCTGTTTCTGAACACGTGATAGAACGTACTATTTGTCAAACTGCATTAAACTGAGAAGCAGATTGCTTTGCTGTCAGTGGAGGTTTAATATAGGAAAAGCGTTTTCTACCAAGAAGGTTAACAAACCAGTGACTGTGAGGGTAAACTGTGCAAAAATTGTCATGCTACTTAAATCTTCTTTATTTCTCTGGATAAAAATTTACAACAGTGTGTGCGTTTTTGCTTTAAAATGGCTTGTTTTTCAAGCTGTGGTGTTCTTGCATGGAGAGCAACACCACTGGCAGTGTAGCAATGGCAGCCTTGAAAGCTGCAGCACTGAGGTTTGTGTGAGGAAAAAGTCAGTGGCACCTTTTTCTGATCCACTAGTTGGACTGAGGCTTGAGCCTCAAAGTCTTCTTTCATATGATTCTTAATGTCTTTTGGTGTACTTTTTTTCCCCCTCCCCCTAAGATTCTGTTTTTATGAGGAAAAAGAGTATTCTGATTAATTTTCAACTAGGTTTTATTGAATAGCTTAGCTTGTGTGTTGGTTTGCAAATGTTACGTAGTAGTTCTGTATATAGTGAATGTAACTTACTGTGTGACATGAGTTTAGTCTAGAATGTATCAGGAAAAGAATAGAAAGGGTGTATTTAGTGTAAAGTATCCTTAAGAACAAATAGAAAGCAACATTTTTAAGGAAGAGACTTAACCAGAGTTGTGTAAGGACATCAAGGCCAACTGGAGGAAGCACTTCTGCAGTCAGAATAAATGAGTAGATGTGAACCAGTTGTATTTGTGGGGATATGTTTTGTTTGGTTGTTGCTTTTTTTTTTAACGGGGAGAAAAAGAGCACCTTAGTAATCTAACTGTTCACCTGTTATCCAGCTGTTTATAAGGTTCTCAGATATCCACACAAGAAAGTATTTGCAGATAGGCATAATATCAGTGAGGCCGTACTGGGGGTTGGGAAGCTGAGTGGAGGTCCTTGATCCAGGGGCCTGCCCCAGGGGAAGTCTGGTCTGCCTATGCCTGGTTGCTGCTGCCACCTGCCTTCCTGCACCCTCCATCAAGAAACTGCTCCAGATCTGGTCAGTTTACTTGATCTGTTTGTCATCTGCTGCTGTCCTATACCTCAAGTCTTAAATGCTTCTATTTCACAGAAAAAGTTCTAATTAGTTGCAAAATAGGCAGAACCAAGAAGATGGATATCTTGAGGTAGGCAAGAGGAGGTATTTTTTATAGTTTTTAGAAATTTAAGGGAGCTTTTTTCTTAGAAAAACAAATCCCAAAACTCAGAATTTACAAGAGCAGTTAGTATGATGTGAAGCATTTTTAAACACATTCTATAGTAGACTCTTGGATAAGACATAGGATAATCACTGTAATTTAGTAATGGCAGTTCTTTAAAATATTGGCAGACTGAATTTGCATCCAGAAAATCATATGATATCTGTGACATTCCTGTCTCTTAAGAGGATGTATGAAGTAAAATTTCTAACTAGATGTTATATGGTTATTTTCTGTGAATTGTATGAGAATATAATCTTTAATAACTGTAGTTAATATCATTACAAGTTCATTGTGGAGTTCAAATAGTGTCATCCTGGGGTTATTTAGTGTCAAAGTGCACTTTCCAC
Organism: Porphyrio hochstetteri; assembly: GCA_020800305.1. Lineage (NCBI taxonomy): Eukaryota > Metazoa > Chordata > Aves > Gruiformes > Rallidae > Porphyrio > Porphyrio hochstetteri. The sequence continues at coordinate 51,820,179 of CM036938.1, read as the reverse complement.
ATTGCCACTCTACTTCCTTATAGCAGCCACTGATAAAGAATTAAGATGCATAGTGTCTTTCACCTTTACTAGACGAGCACTGCAAGTTGCTTATGGCTTTGTCAGCAGCTTTCAGTTTGGGGTGCTGAGATGAACCTGTTTAGCATTAGAGGTATGAACAACTTACTGTAAAACACATTGGAAATAAATAACAGCCTTGATACACCAGGTTTTTCTGCTACTGGATGCTTATCAGTGTAGGTAGGCCATAGGCTGCTGTATGTATGGATGTTTCATAGGAAAGCCAAGCCATTTAAGGTGTACAGTGGTTTGCCATCGGCAGTACAACTGCTGAGGTATGACCTGAAAGATATTTTCTAAATGGGCATTTTTAGCAGTAATAACCTTGAACTTTTTGTGGGTACACAAGGAGGATAGTTCGGTGTTTCTTGGCAAGATAGGTCATTTCTCAGGAGACAACTTAGCTTCCTGTGCATTCAGGTTTCAGAACAACAGTAACTGTTCTGCTGAGAACATGTACTTTGTTAAAATGTTTCTGGGATATTTAGAAACTCCCTTTTCTGTACACATTGTTTCTTAACTAGTCAGCAGTTCTGGTGTCTCCATTGAAATGTATTTCAGTGTTGGAGGTTTGTCTTGTGCACCATGTATTTTTATTTTAAGCTGTCTATAGGTGTGCTTGGCTATTTTTCTACATGTTACCACACAATGTCTTGGTTTTAAAATTGCACAAATCTCAACCTGATTTCTTAAAATTTATTAACTTGTAATTAAACTTTATTTGGTGAAGTTGTTCATGTTGTCTGGTACGTACAAAGACACGTGTTGCAGGTGAATTTTTAAGAAGAGTCATTGTTATGACTAATATTGTTATCTTAACTAAAAAAGGGTTTAATTAGTGATGAAACTGATCAAATGATAATTGATTGAATGAAAAGTCAATGATAGTCAACTAAGCAATAATTAAATGGTAAATGAACAGTGATTGAACCAAATGTTCAACCAGGATAAGAAGGAAGACCGTGGTAATTAAAGGCCTGTCAGTCTCATTTCAGTGGTAAAAAATATTCTGGGAGTTACTGAAAAACACTGCAGAGGTGATGCAATCATTGGTCATAGCCAGCATGGGTTCACAAAGGAAAAGTCCTGCTTAACAAACTTAATTTCATTTTAGGAAGTCACCCATCTGGTTGACCAAGGTTGGGGGGGAGCCAGCAGATGTGGGGTTTTTGGGTTTCCAGAAAACTTTTGATACTGTCTCTCTCAGTATCCTCCTGGACACCATGCCCAGCAGACAGCTAGACATGTCCATAATACGCTGGGTGAGTAATTGCTGGACAGGTTGGTCCCAAAGTGTTATAGTATGTGGGGTTGTAGCCGCCTGATGGTCAGTCATCAGCGAGGTTCCCCAGGGCTCAATTTTAGGGCCAGTGCTTTTTAATGTTTTTATAAATGATCTGGACACAAGAATTGAATGTACTTGAAGGAATGTTGCTGATGATACTGAATTAGGAGGAGCTGTGGACTCCCTCAAGGACAGAGGGGCCTTACAGAGAGATTTGGACGGACAGAGAGCTGGGCAGTCACCAACAGCATGGAATTTAGCAAGAGCAAGTGCCAGATTCTCCACCTGGGATGGGGTGATCCAGGCTACAGGCACAACCTGGAGGACAAGAGGCTGGAGAGCAGCCCTGTGGAAAGAGATCTGGGGGTTGATGGCCAGTTGAGTATGAGCCAGTGGTGTGCCCTGGCAGCCCAAAGGGCCAGCTGTGTCCTGGGCTGCATCAGGCACAGCACAGCTAGCTGGTTGAGGGAGGGGATTGTCCCACTCTACGCTGCACTGGTGCAGCCCCATCTCAAGTACTGTGTGCACTGGTGGGTGCCACGATGTAAGAGGGATGTAAAACTATTGGAGTGTGTCCAGAGGAGGGTGGCCAAGATGGTGAAAGGTCTCATGGGCAAGGCTTACAAGGAGCTGCTGAGGTCACTTCATTTGTTTGGCTCAGAGAAGAGACAGAAAGCTGAGGGAGGACCTCATCACAGTCTACCACTTCCTCAAGGTGGGGAGTTGGAGGGGAAGCTGTTGATCTCCTGTCCCTGGTTAGCAGAGACAGAACATGAGGAGATGGAGTGAAGCTGCATTGGGGAAGTTCAGATTGGACATTTGGGAAAGTCCCTTCACCAAGGGGGTGGTCGGTCACTGGAACAGGCTTCACAGGGGAAGTGCTGGTGGCACCAAGCCTGTCAGAGTTCAAGGAGTGTCTGCATGATGTTCTTAGTCATATGATTCATCTTCAGGTAGTCTCATGAGGAGCACATAAGTGGACTCGATTATGATCCCTTCTAACTCAAGATAGCCTGTGATTCTGTGGTACTTGTATGCCTAATCTAAAATATTGTTTACATCATTATAGATAGCAGATTCTGGGTAAGGTGCCTCTCACTCTCAAGGAGTAAGCTTGAGAGGTGTCCTTGCTCAAAGAAGAGATCTCTGGTGTGTAGCCTGCTGTTGTACAGCTGTGTTTGTGCTTGGAGTTGGGGGGAAGGGGGCTACAGATAATTATAAAGTGATTGATTTGTAGTCAAACCCTACTTTGGTGTATGTGCAGGTGTGCAGCTCAGCAGTTTTAGTTTTGTCTAGGCCCAGCCAGCTCAGGTTGGTACTGTTAGCATCTGATAAGATACGGCCTAGATTCTGTAGTCACTGAGAAAATCTGGTTTAGCACCATTCTCATGGTTTGCCCAGTGGGGCTGACTTCAGTCAGATCTTGTCAGTGATGCTTGAACCAAAGCACTGTTCACTCAGAGTGGATGTCTCTGTCACAAACTTGCCGAACAACAAACTTGACCTGTACTTCCAAAAGATGAATAAGCAAATACCGATCAGAAAATGAAAATCAGGATTTTCAAAATTTAATTTGCAGTTACATTCTTCATGCTCTTGCCTTTGATTGTGGAGATAAACGTTTTATCAGTGTTTTGCACAAGACATGCAAGAGCTCTCTTCGGGCAAGTATTTCTTCCTAAGAATAAACACTCAAATTCAACTGAATGTTAAGGATCGTTTACAGTCATTCTCAACTTGGGAGAGAGAGAAGGAAAAAACAATAATGCCTGTTAATTAATGCACAGTATCTGAATTGGGCTGCAGTCTGAAGATGGTCCCAAAATAGAACACTGTATTGTAGGATTTCTTCTATAAAGCAACCCTGTGTAGATGCTGGTGTTATTGCTACTAATGAGCTATGTCTGTGTGTCCATGTGTAGTGTCTTATTGTGAACAGCTGCAGACATAAAAATTCTGAAGTTTTTATCCATTTTTCTCCTCTCCCTAAATCTTACTCTGTTTTGAAAAACGAGTGTTGCAAAGGAAAAGGGAAAAAAAAGGCGATGCAGACCTGTGGAATGTCATTTCATACTGACTGTAATAGATCAATTTTTTGTTTACCAGATGACCCTAGAACCTTTTTTCAGTTTCTTAACACAGGGACTTGAGGGAGTTGGGCTTGTTCAGTCTGGAGAAGAGAAGGCTCCAGACTCCAGAGGGGGACCTCGTTGCAGCCTTCCAGTACATGAAGGGAGCTTATAAGCAGGAGGGGATTCAACTTTTAAAAAGGATAGACAATGACAGGACAAGGGGGAATGGATTAAAACTAAAGGAAGGAAGGTTTAGATTAGATATGAGGGGGAAGTTTTTTACAGAAAGAGTGTTGAGGTGCTGGAACAGGCTGCCCAGAGAGGTGGTGGATGCCCCGTCCCTGGAAGTGTTCAAGGCCAGGTTGGATGGGGCCCTGGGCAACCTAGTGTAGCTCCAGGCCTGAGGTTGGTGGCCCTGCCTGTGGCAGGGGGGTTGGAGCTCTGTGATCCTTGGGGTCCCTTCCAACTCATACCATTCTATGATTCTATGATCTTAATGGGACACGTTAGCAGCTGCCACCTCTCAGCAGTTTTATAATTTTTGTGGTCTCTGCTCTGTCATATGTCCCAGTAACATCCTGCTTTTCCTGCCAAACTGTGGTGGTATTGCTTGTGTTACTGCACTGTTTTCTGTGTAAGAAGGACTTCCTATGTATTAAACCAAACGTGAATATATTGCTTTGAAGTGTCTAGTGAGGAAAAACTGACACTACTCCAGACCAGTCATAGCCTAATTCACACTTGCATATGTTTGGTCGTTCTGTGAGTGCTGTTTAAATGAGCAACAGTTAAAGGTGGTAGAAGTTGAATCCAGCAGATATGATCTGTATTAAGCTGCAGAGTGGTCATTTAGGAGAATTAATGTGAGTGCTGGAAGTACAGTGTTCTGTACAGTACAATAGACAGATGATACTGCTACCTGGGAGATGGTACACCTGAGAAATGGGCTGCATGTATTAAGTTTTAGATTTCTTTAAGGAATCTCCCATGTGTATACACAGAGTTCAAGTCATCTAGAGCAGCTAGTAATAGAGAAATTATAAAAGGGCCAGAGAATAAATAAAAATAAATAGTAGGGCCTAAAATGCTAGCAGAGGAAAAGTATGCTGTTCTGTCACACTTTGAACAGAAGGCTACTGTGTTCTGTTCTTGCAGACTCGGGAAGTGAAAGCTAAAGCAGAAGTTTGAGCTGACGCGCTCTTCCCGTTTGAAACCCCTCATTACCATATGCCACAGGCGGCTCGGATGGGGGTAGTTCATCCACTTTTCAAACAAGTAAATGTACACCCTAGATAAACTTCACTTACCCTGTCCCACAAAACATGATGCTAGTTTGCTTACTGTAATTGATCTCATGGTTGGTTTGTCCTTGGCTGGGAGGTGTGGAAGTGACAGCAGTGATCTACTGAAGTGCATTAAAATGTCTTTAGATACGATGGCAGACCTCTGTTGCAAGGCTGTCTATCTTACAGTAAGTAAGTTAAATCTACAGTAGGGTTGTGCTGTGTTAATATTTTTTTTTTTTGGACACCAAACACTATACTGGTGAGAGTTTGCCTTTGTGAACTCCTGGCAGTTTTAACAGTCAACAAGGAAATTGCTTTGGTGTATTAGTTTTCTGTGGAAAAAGGAATATTATAAATGCTGTGAATAATCCTTTTTAGATATTGTCCTACTAAAAAACAGGTAGGGTTTTCTTGCATATGTTGTATGTTCTATCATATAGTTTGTTATGGATATTTTTTTCCCCATAGACTATTTTATTCCTTTTGATACTTGTTAAAGTGATGGACTGCCTGTTGACCATTTCATGTCATTGCCTTAGACATAGTTAGAATGGGCTCTTAAGGGTGGTTTGGGGTTTTTCTTTTGGATTTTTTTTTTCTTTTCATTCTTTACCAATTCAGGCTGCCTTAGATCACTAGTTGGCCTTGTTGCTTTTCTTTTTTTCTGACTGGTATCTCCTGTTTGAATGAAGAAAAGCAAGAAGTAGAAGCTGAGAAAAGCATTATCTTGTGTCACCTTCAGTAGGCCTTGCCACCTAATAAGATAGTATTATTGAGCAATTACAACGTTGACTAAGAGAATTTATTTTTTTAAATGTGAATGGGCAGGCAATATGAAATCAGATGTCTTAAACCATAGAAGTGGATTCTCGCTTGCTCTTAACTAAGTGGTTTTGTAAGTCAAAATATATTTGTTTTCTATTAGTCCTTCTATATTTTCATAGTGCAGAACTATTAGATGTTCTGGGCTTTAGTTTTCAGAGAAGTAGGTTCCTGTCTGTATATATGTGTGGGAAATAATGTGTGCTATGTATGAGCTGTTTCAGAGAGTTGCATTGAACCCAAGTATATCAAAAGCAACTGTTAACGAAGACACAAAAAGCTTTGAAATGTCAGTCCCAGAGAACAGGTTACTTGCACTGGTCAGTCACTCCACCACAGCATTGCCTGTGAAACTAGATTTTGGCCTGCAAACTGTGCTTTCATGTTTCAAACTGGACACAGAGGATTTTAGTGGGACCAGTGTAATACTGTCTGTTTCATTTGTTGGTTTTGTATACAGAGTAATAAGGACCTTTCAAGGGTTGGGCCAATTAGCTGAAAGAATTAAATTTAAAACAACAACTGGAGATTAAAACTCAGGCAATTTCAAGTAGGAGGTGAAGACAGGACACTTGTCAATGATAAAACAAATGTTTGAGCTTCACACTGTTACTACCTTTTAAAGATATTTAAAGACTCTGCTTTAAGCTTCCAGCTGGCATTGTCAAACAACATGATTACTGACACTCTGTGCCAGCCTTCTTTCCTTGATGGAATCCTGTGCTTTCCTGCTTTCACCTGCTTTATAGGTCCTTTTCACACTGTGTGACCTCATGTGGAAAGCCTAGTATTTCTCCTTTTGTAGTTCCTTTCCTGTATCTTTTGCTGCCTTCCCATGTATTATCTCAGATGGTTACGTTTGTTGTGGTGGTTTCCTGCAAGCTGGAAATACATACAAAAAACTGGAGCCTTTCTATTAAAAACAGCAAGAATTAAAAAAAAAGACCCAACAGTAACCCATCTTTCTCCTTTAAGTATGCCATAAGAATTCCTGCATCCTATTCCACCATTTTCAACATTCTTTGAAACTTTTAATTCAGAAGCAAAGCACTCTCATGTGGTCATTCATGGATATTAATTTGTGTTGATCTTGATTGGGATTACAACCTGTTTCTATCTTGCTTCAGGGTTTGAAAATGCACAAGAAAGTCATTTGAGGGGTGGGGAAGGTAGAATAGGTATGGGAAAGCTATGGGACAGTGAAGAAGGGATTTCAGCTTTATTCAGCCTATGTCGATGGTGAGTGTTGTCCTTCGGTGAGAGCTGTTTGGAGCTCCAGTTTCTCAGGATCTGAAAGCGCAAAAGATAATATTGGTGCATTAAAAGCCGTGCCAAAGTCCACAGAATTGCCTATTCTGCTAGGGGGGAAGGGAAGAAGATCACTTCTGCAAGTGCACTGCCCTGGTGAGGTAGTTTCTGATACAAAATTAAAGCATGAAGGCAACTTTTCCATATAGGTAGTGCTTGTTTAAAACTCTATTGCTACTTGTGCAGATTGTGTTATTTCAAAAAATGAGCTTGTCAAAGGAGTAAACACTTTGCACTTCCTCCTAGAGCTAGAGAGAGCACCCACCAGTTGCTACAGCTGGAAGTGGATTGAGGTGTGCATCAGTCCAACATCTCTGTTGGCTTAGATGGGGACACACACAAACACCACAGACACACCACACACATCCCCACACCCACCCCCTTGCTGCTGTTTGACAGTATCTGCCAAGCAGCAAAAGGATATAGTATGGCCATGATAATTACAGTGAAAAATACGGAAGTCTTAAAAATACACTCTGAAACGGTGATTTTGTACTTGGCAGCTTGTAGGATTGAAACAAATGGTAACTGTTCAGAGACTTTAAGGCAAAGAAAAAGGGTGTTTTATGGCATTATATATAAAGAGTAATGTAAAGTGTTTTCTTGTAAAGTACTTTCTTATAAACTACTCAGGACTAAAAAAACTAGAAGTCCTGGTTATGACTGTGTACTTACATTTACATATCGTGTCATGACACAGCATGATGTGGCACATTCAGTTGTGATTTTGTGCATGCTTCACTTTTTAAAAAACTTTTTTCCCCCTTCTCTCTAAATAGTAGTCTGAGCATTGGAGCAAATATTTAAATTAAGATCTTAACACCTGCAGTTATTCTCTTTCTCTTCCTGTGGTTTTATTTGCTTCAAGTTATTGTCAAGGAGTGTCGTTACCACACTTCCTGTTTGAAGCCATAGTGAACACTCTACAGTCAAAGGATAGAGGGGGTTTTCCCTTAAAAGGAACTTAGATGTTTTGTAAAAAACATCATAGATGTTTTGTAAAAACAGTGGGCTGTCCTTAAACTGTAATTAATAAGTAGGTGTGTTCTAACTGACTCCGCACAGCATGCATGCAGCATATTCCTGTTTGGACTGGCTAAGGTAAATGCTCTCTAACTCATGTTTTGCCAGTAAGCATGAAGAGCTTAGAGGGGTGATTGATTTATTGTTTTACCTTTCCCCCTTTCAGACAGAAAAGTTAATACTGCTTTAATAAGTAAAATTGCTGATACTCTACAAGTATCTAACCATTAATGCAGTGTTTGTACTTAGGGCCTTTATAACTAGTATTTAACAATTAACAGCAGGTTTGGTTTCTTATTAGATCAGCTACTGTGGAATAAGCTTCAGAGTAGTGAAAATTATTGTATTAGTTGTTCAGTTTAAATTTTAAACAACACATCCTTTTTAATATTTTCATTTCTTCATACTACTTAAAATGTCTGTAAATGGGATGGAATTAGTCATACACAAGGTATAAAAGCCTTAATATGTGACAAAATTGTTCATTGTTACAGTCCTGTGTGTTCTGAAATGAATCATACATTCCTGAATTGCATTCAGAATTCAGAAAATTTAAATGAGAAAAAGCAAATAGGTGTTTCAGCATTCATCATTCTGATTAACTTTTGCAGACAAAGTGCCTTGTCTTTTTGATGTGAGTTGTATGGTGTTCTGCCACTCTGAACACCAGAAGCTGTACAAAGTGAAAACAGTGCCGGAGCTCTTGTCTTGAGCTGTGTTCTTCAGCCTCTGTTAGCCTCTTCATCTTGGGAAGCCTACACAGACAAATGCAGTGACATAGGTCAGCAGCACTGTATTAAAATCTTGATCCTATGACAAAGGAAAGAATTAGTACTGCAAAAATTACACAGGTTTTGGGACCTCATTTATTGCAGGTAGGTTTGAGGTCCAATGTGGGCTTTGCAGGAGTACTTTCTCACAAGATTGCTGATATTACATAATTACCTGACTGGTAGCTGTAGGTCAGTATGGTAATTTTGTCTTTCTTTCTAACTAATGATCTGGAAAAGAACAGCAGTTTTCCTGTTTCAACTTGTTCTTTAAACAAGCAGCTAGCAGTTTTAAGAGAAGTTGTAGTGTGTTGCTGTGGGCATTACAGTGCTGACAAGCCTTTTTGCCTTCCATTTAATTGCTTTTGCTTTCCATTTTAGTATGGCAGATTTATATCTGATCTTTTATATTAACTTAGCCTCTGTAAAAATCATTTGTTCACCTGAGTGGGGGTGTATAAAATTTCAGTGCTCTAACAAATACTGCTGTGGTGCTAAGCTTCTGCTTGCATATAAAAGAGGTGTAACTCCTGTCTGTTGTCTCCAGACATACAGGTATGTTCTCCCACGACTGTTTATTTTTTCATTCAAAGACAACACATTGAAAAACTGCTTGGTGCTGGTTGCGGAACCATGAAATGAAAGACAAATGGGACACTACACAAGCTATAGAAGATAAAATATGTTTTTAAGAATGAACATGTAACCAGAGATGATTATTCACGATCTCTAGTGTGGTTTGTTGTTCAGCAGCTTTTGATTTACAGCATGGGAAATGCCGTTTCAAAGAGAACTCTGTCCTGGAGGGCACAAGTCCTGCATGCTAAGAGTGGCTGGGTGGAGGAAGTCTTCTGCACCCTTGGGGGTTCCATAACCAGAAAGAGTCTTCCAGGTTCACAGACACAAGGCACAAACCCTTCTTTGTGTTTGTTCCTAGGACTTCAGCTCAACTTGGCGCTTAACTCTGCAGTGAGCAGGAAGAGTGTACCAGTTATCAGTGAGAAAATGGGGGATGGATTGACAGAGGAATTTCCCTGTGTATCTTCTGTATGCAGCTGTAACAGCAGAATGGAAGTTAACATGCTGTCAGAACAGTAGTTTGATATGCTAAATCTGTACTTTGTCAGAATGGGATTGTGAGGAAGTAATAACATGAGTATCAGAATTTCAGGAGCGAATTAGAATATTGGAGCACTTGTGCAGCAAGAGAAGCCCACTGCAATATATTTGTTAGGGCTCCAGCAGGTTGCCATATCACAGAATCACACAATCGTAGGGGTTGGAAGGGATCTCAAGAGATCATCAGGTCCCACCCCCCTGCCAAAGCAGGTTCCCTAGGACAGGTCGCACAGATAGGTGTCCAGATGGGTCTTGAATATCTCCAGGGAAGGAGACTGCACCACCTCCCTGGGCAGCCTGTGCCAGGGCTCTGTCACCCTCACTGTGTAAAAGTTCGTCCACACGTTGGTGCGGAACTTCCTGTGCTCCAACTTGAGGCCATTGCCCCTTTTCCTGTCCCCACAGACCACCAAAAAGGGGCTGGCCATTTCCCCCTGTGTCCCACAGTTGAGATATTTATAAATATTAATCAGATCCCCTCTCAGTCTTCTTTTCTCTAGGCTGAACAGCCCCAGTTCATTCATCCTTTCCTCGCAGGGGAGATGCTCCATCCCTTAATCATCCCTGTAGCCCTCCTCTGGACTCTCTCCAGCAGATCCCTGTCTGTTTTATACCAGGGAGCCCAGAACTGGACACAATACTCCAGGTGGGGCCTGACCAGGGCAGAGTAGAGGGGGAGGATCACCTCCTGTGACCTGCTGGCCAGGCTCCTTTTGATGCACCTCAGGATCCCACTGGCCCTCTTGGCCACTAGGGCACACTGCTGGCTCATGGCCAACCTGTCACCCACCAGGAGCCCCATATATTAGACTTAATGTTCTAACTTTGAGTACTTGTTTTGTCAGTTTCTCAATTTCTGAGCAGCTGGCATTGGGGGAGCATTGATACACTTCAGAACAAGTTGGAGCCTATCTTCTCAGATGTAAACCCACAAAGTTTTTAGGAGATAGGAGCTGTACAGTCACCGGATCAAAACTGTCAGTTGTTACATGGTTAACAGGACTTAACCTTTTAGTTCCAATTTTATTACATATTGAATCAAGTTTATAAAAGAATTGTGTAGCATGCAAATTCTGAGGCTACAGAGAACAGTATTTTCTTATCAAGCTTTTCTACATTAGTCCAGCTCTTGCTACTTAAAGTTCCGGTTTCAAAGAGATTGAAATTTCAGTAATCAGAAGTATTGAGAAAACGGTCTGAAGCTACCTAACCACAAAGTGAGAACTTTCTTACAGACTTTTAAAGTTATTTTCATTTTTGGATTTAACACTGCTGGTTAATAATTCCCATGTTTTATTACAGCTTCTTGACACATACATGGGATTTAGATGATTATCCTTGAGGTAGAAAAAAAAAAAATCTTCCTTTAAATAGTGAAAATAGACCATACTAGCACAATACGAAGACTGACAAAAGAAAGGATGTGTGAAGGATTTTTTTGTTCCCCCTCAAGGTGACCTTTTTAATAAAACTGCTTTGCTTTGTATAGTGTTTGCGATTGAAAAAGCTAGCAAAGCCTTTATTCTCCCATTCTACTCTGTTCTTTTGGCAAGAAATGCCAAAACCAGGTATATAAGCATAATTTAAACATTACTAGCAGCTTTTTCAAAGTTAGGAGAGGCAAGTACATTTGCTGGGCTTTTGCTATTTAGATGGTGTTGTTGCAGCATGCGTATATTTCTCAAAGAGCCTCTGTTAGTCTCTTAAAAGGTAAGAAGTATGAAAGCCTCCCAGAGGCTTCAGACTTAGTACGGGAAAGGTGTTACTGTATTTCTGTATGTGTGTCTTGTAGCCAACGGTCCAGGAAAGTATCTGGCTAGTAGTGGTGGCACAGTAGAGTAACTTGGTATGTATGTTGTAAATGATGGACCTCATTGCTTAAGTGCTTGGCATGTGGAGAACTGATGAAGGCTAAATGGGACTGCTGTGCCACAGAGTGCGTGCCATGTACATATGTATGTGTAGTTTATGATTCCCATGGAGTGTCCAAACCACTTCATACTGTGAAGAACTGCATACAAATACTGATGTGTAGTTATGCACACATTTCTTTAAAGAAAGATGCAGTCATATATAGAATAATTCAGGAGTACTGGTGCCTCGGAAAGCCGGAATCAAAACTCACCAGCCTTGGTGACTACGAAGCAGGTATCCTTTATTGCAGCGCTGGGCACACAGGGGATGGCTCCTCTGAATGTGTGTGCCCATTAAGGCCAAATTTCTCATATTTATACAGATTAACTCTACATATTCATTATAATTTCTAAGAAAAGGTAGGGTTATGCAAATTATTTCCAGGAAGACATTTACATTAACCCCCTCCCAGATAGAGCATGCTCAGTGACACTCAGGGGGTCTTCTGGTGGTCTTCAGGGATGAAGGCTGGATGTCTTCCTCTCTCTCAGCACATACTCTTTATGTTTCTTCTCCGCGATTATCTGAGCTCAAAAACACATTCCTTTTTGCTGAAAACAAGATACACTCTGTCTCTTCGTTAGTCATTAGTCTCATTATTTATGGCTCCTCTATTTCCTACTTCCTCGAGTTTCAAGGCTGTTGCTGTTGCATTGTTATGGCTAAGTTTTGCAGCTGCTCTCACAATCACAGTTACAGCTTTCTCCTAAACTAATCTGTTTTTAAAACCATGAAAATTCTTATATTAAAGTTATATTAATTGTCTCTTAAGCTACACCTATATCAATCTATTCAGCATGATTACATTTCATTGAATCAGTACGCTTGTAAAAATTTCTGAATACTGACTAGCTCACTTTCTTGGCAAGTACAGTTTATGATTATAGAATATACTGAGTTGGAAGGCAAAGTAAATGACCAGGGTGAAATTTCATAGGAACTTACTGAATGAAACTGGGTTGGAGATTAAAGGAATGGCTGGAATCCTTGGTTGTTCCACATGAGGAATTTTATGGGTTTAAGGAAACAGTTTCAGGCTTGACAAGTGATCTCCTATTTTGAAGCCAATTATACATGAAGCAGGAGGGTAGAGAGAGTGGAAGGAAAATACATTGAGTTGACAGAGTCCAGTGATTTTGCAAATTTTCCAGTCACAGAAACTTATTCATATGTTTTCTCAACATTTAGAAAAGTATGCATTTGCCTGAAAACCATGTGGTATGGTTAGGGTTAAATGCTGTTTAAACCTCACTGTGTGAATGGCCTGGGAAACTTTCTGTTGAGAAATACAAAGTGTCAATAGGCACATTCCTGAGAAGTTTAAAGGGATGTATGGGCAATTGTCACTTTCTAAAATGACATTTGAAAGTTAGATCAAACAGAGATAGATACCAAACCAGTGGACACTGGCTCTTGGTATCATCTAAACAAAGCTGGAATGTAAGCCTTGTGTGTTTCTGGTATCTTCCATTTTTGGTGGTCACTGTAGAAATAAGCACGTGACTTGTTTGCTTGTTCAGGATATTACCAAGAAATCACTGGTGCGGGTGGCAGGCTGGAAGCATGAGATTCTGTATGTTCTTTCTTTTTGATGTAATGTACTTCTGTTTTCAGGTTCGCGTTACTCTGGGGACCAAAGAGGCATATGTAACATTGCTGTGGTGCTGGGACCAACATTCTGAAAGAAGAATCTTTTTTTTAAAAGATAACTTTTTGCCTTCAAGTTGTTTGTCGTGGAACTGACTTGTCTTTAGAGAAGAGCTCAACAGAGAAAAGATTTTCACATTGGAGCCACTATAAATAAACCTATTTAAAGAACTTGCTACCTGAAGACAAATATACGAAGGTTGAGTTCTGCTTTTCGTCTGTGTTCCCACTTCTGACTGTAAAGAATGAGTGAGTTTTGGTTGTGTTTCAACTGCTGTATTGCAGAACAGCCTCAGCCTGTAAGTATGAATATTGACTCTGCTTTGTTCTTGTATAATTAACTACATTGTTCACATTTTCTATTTTTCTCATGGCTTTTTAAATTAATGCTGTTTGGCCAAGCTCAGTGAGAATTAAGGAATTAGCGTCCTGGCTAAGTGGGGGAAAAACAGTCTGTTCTAGGTGGTTCCCACGTAAAGATTTACCTGTCCTTAAGATCAAATCTATCAAAAGTCTTTGGAAAGAGCCTTTATTTGTTTGAATTGAAGAGGCAGGGAAAGGAAGGGAAGGGTGAGGAAGACCTAAATTACTATTCTAAAATGATTTGTAGATGTCCCAACTTCTGTATGGTTTAAGGCCTACAGTGTGGTTGGAAGAAAGGAAATTATTCTGTTAAGTCCAGAGTAGAATAATCTTCACCTTAATTTAATTGAGACTTTCACCCTTGATTGGCTTGGTTGTTGTTTGGGTTTTTTAAAATTTTAGCTGAACCTTTAGGAGAGCGATGAGATGTGTTCATACCATACATACTTCTATTGAAATAGAATTTGGAATGGCAGTTGTGTGAAAAAGTACTTAGCAAAAATTTAGATAAAAGAACATTTCAAAGCATACGTAAAGAAGAAAAAGTACAGAAATATTCCTGGGCTTCATGTACCCAGTACCTTTGGACTGTGTTCCTGAGTCACATGCTGTGGGGAGAATGTCTCTCCGTGTGAACCAGGAATACTATTAGCACTGTGAGAAAAATCATTGTATGCTGTGGCATCCAGATCTAACTAAATGAATGTATAGAAAAGGAATTCATCTTCTGATTATATGCAAAAGAGCCCACATACTACTAAAGGACATACTGGAGTTACAGTGCCCAGGTGAACCCCAGAGTGAATAGAGTAAACTCACGTTGATATGCTGAGACATTAGTATCTGGCTTTAGGCAAGCCAAAGGATTAAAAAATAAGAATAATCTAGTGTTAGGTGTTGTCATTGCAAAAAGCCTGAATGCCAAACTGCTCCTTGGGCACACAAATATTAAAGTGTGACCATTAACATTTCTAACAAATGAATGCAACTTTATCTCACTCTTCATCAAGTAGAGTCAGGGAAGATGAACTCTGAGATACTGACTTGAGAAAGTACAGTCCTCCTCTGTAGCTTGAATACAATGCAATCCTTTAGAATGCTAGCTGCATCCTTAAAGTGACAAACTTACTTGCCTAGTTTTTGGAACATATATCTCAACTAAAAAGAAGCTATGACTTAAAAATCTTTGAGATGGAAAATAGCATCTTCTGTTTCGTTTACAAGAATCCTGAGGTTCAGTCCTTATACAGTCTTGACTTGAGCTTTCTGATACAGTTAAGTTACTATACAAGAGGTTGGTGGCCCTGCCTATGGCAGGGGGGTTGGAAGGGACCCCAAGGATCACAGAGCTCCAACTCATACCATTCTATGATTCTATGTTAATACAGCTTATATTATGTCATGATCTGTGGGCCATGACTCATGAAAAGGGTGGAGAATACATTTCAGAAGTGGAGAAAAGCGCAACAAGCCTTGTATGTTTTGTATGTTTCTGCTGATCTAGTGGTGTGCATTTGCTTAGGAGATTAAAACCATCCTTAATTTAAGATTGTGGTGGTTTAGGCCTGGCTGGAGGCCAGATGCCCACCCATGTTTCTCCACGGGCTGCAGGGACATCATTCTCTCTGGCACCTGGGGTGCCTCCTCCCCCCTGTCTCCCAGGCCTCAGTGTCTGCACAGCTCCTTACATCTCACTCCCTCTTTGGTGGCAAAATGCAGCTGCCTGTGGGTTTTTTCCTCCTAAATGTGATTCCCAGAGGCAGTGTGTGACCTTCGCTGATTGGCTTGGCCTTGGTCAGCAGCAACTCTGGCCTTGAATCGGCTGCTGTTTACTCTCTGGGGCCTGCAGAGAGCTTCTAGCTGCTTCTCACAGCAGCCATCTCTGCAGCCCCCTGTTGTCTAGCAGTACCCAGCTACACAAAACTGCGACAAAGATACAAATAGCACATTGCTGAGCACTGGCCTAGTTCCTGAAATCTGCCTTTAAAATGTTATAGGAGCCTTGTTTATTATAAAGCACCAAAATTCTTCAGAACTCATCTCCGAAAAAAGTTGAGGCCCTTCCATGGCATACTTGACAGTAGGCAGGTAATAGTTGTTCTGTTGCAGTTAGCTCATTTTGCTCGGTTGTGTTGTACAGCTATTTTTCTGCTGTACACTGCTGCAGTAAGTGGAGTATTTAATCAACTGTGTGTATATATCTGCATAAGTAAAGGAATGTTTTTACTCTCTGACATGTACTTTCTCATACTTTCAAAGTGAGAAAACTGATGAACCAGACAGGTGGTAAAGAAGATGTTTGTCTCGGCCAGTATTGTCTCATCACATGTTTGAGAGAATTACATGCTGAAAACTATGGCAGTTTTTAGCCCCAAAATACTGGTACTTACTGCCCTGTTGTAGCAAAAGGAAGGTGAAACATGCAAGCTTGTGCAAATGCTACTTGACTGTCCCTACCGTACATTCATTCACTGTTAGTTTAGTCCAGTTGCTCAGGAGACATGCACCATCTTACTAGTTTCATCTCTTTTAGGTCCATTTTACCTCCTGCGTCTCAACTTCTTCATGACTAATGATGTCACGGCTGTCACCTTCATGTTTAGCTTGCTTTGTCTGTGGAAGGACTTAATGTGGTCTTGTAGCAACAATAACAGCCCCTAGCCTCTTGGAATAAAGACTTTGAAAGCAGAAAGTTACTTAATTTGCTACTTGTTCTGATCAATGTCATTTCTTTTGTTAGATAGTGGTATCTGTGACACCTTTAATGATATAAATTTCTAGCCTCTGCACTGGAACTTCTAGTAGTTGCATGTTTCTGTGATATTTATGGGTTCTATTGAGCTAAGGAGTTTTCCTCCTGTCTTGAAATCCAGGATGCAGGAACTATCTCTTGCTTTCTTCTGGGAAAATTCTAGCATAATGTATTAAGAATCGTCAGATGGCATCTCTTTGCTGCTTTAGGAAACTTAAAATGAAAAATGCATACATAGACTGGGTACTTTCAGTCTGTTTTATAGAAGATTGGACTGTACACAAAGGCATTTTCTAGGTTATTGCCGGTACTTTCTATGCCTTGCAGACTTCCATATTGGTGCTTTCCAGTGCATTTTCATGGTTTTGAACCATGTCCTTTTAGACTTGTGAATTTTATGGCAATAAGAACACATTACTTAGCATATCCCAGAGCAGAACAGTAACAATACTGTGATTATATATTAGTGCACTTATAAGAGGTTCCTTAATTAAAAGACAATATTCAGGTATTACCATAATCTTTTATTGAAATGTATCACAGCACAGCTTTTTGTCTTTTGTCAGTGCTAAAAGGATGCACCCTGTTGCTGTGAAATAAAGTCATCTGGGAAAGCAGTGTTATACTCTCTCTCCTAATGTTACTTTGGTTGCTAAATATTTCACTTGGTGTGCTCTATAATAAGATTATGGAAAGGGGCATGTTTGAACATGTGTCTCTATGCTTCTCTGAAATATGGTGATAAAGGAAAAATTGAGTATGCAGGGAAACAAAACTAAATAGTGATACACTTGAAGGAAGCATATTCCTGACGTCTTTAACCACAGTAGAATGCAAATAAAAGCCAAGGGAAGGCGTTGTCATATTAACTTCTAGTTTTGTCTTGTCAAATTTGGATTGATAATATATTTTGCCACAGCGAATTCTTCAGACAACTAGTTGCTTTTATATCTGTTTTCATGACACCATTGAGGTGATATGGATCTCTTAATAACTAAGATCAGGTTTTCCTGTTGGTTAAACAGCCTGAATTCAATCTTACGATCTGACCCAAACTTTTTTTCTTTTTTCATTTTGAAAAGAGTAGCACTTCGTGTGATTGCACCAGGTTTCATACACCTCCCACTGATGATCCCCTTTATAGGTTCTGTAAGCTGATCTTGCACTTCCAGTGACAAGATGAGTCTTTCTTCCTATGAGCTGTCATCCTGTCCATGGCTACGTTTCAGTAAACTCCGCCAAATTCCAACTACCAGATGCATTGCTTGGTAACAGAAGTTTAGAGAGCCTTTTATATTGCAGATTTTCAGAGAACATGTTCGTGGTTTCTTTCTTAGGCTGAGCTTGTCGCCTACACCAAGAAGCTGTTATTTTCCTCCACATTTTTCTTCTTTCATGTCCTGTCCATTTTTAACTCAAAAAGTTAATTTTCGGTCTGAGAACTTTCTGGTCACAATCTGTTGCACTCTCACCTGGTTTGTGCCACCACCTAGTATGTATGAGCTCTTGGTTTCCTCTGAGCTTGTAAAATTACTGCTTTGCTATAAAAGAATAAACTGTGCCATCCTTGCTCTGTGCTTCCTTTCTAGTTAACTAGTTTCTGTTTTGTTGCTTCTCTCTTGTTTAGATTATTTGTTGTCAAAGGGCTGTTAGGGTTTTGCTGCATGCCATGCCATAAGTGTTTAAAGTGGCTTAGAGAGTTATGTTTCCTTGATACATTTTTTTTTTTTTAATATATGAAAGAGGATTGACAGATCTGTATTTAGATTGGGGAGGCCCATCTTAAAATGCAGGCAGAAAGACCCTGCACATACTGCTGTATTTATCAACTGAACTGAATGCTGAATGCCCCAGAAGATACAAATGATCTTGAGTGGTTACTTATGGAAACTAACCACTGATTAATATTGTCAGCTTTACCTTTTTTCCTAGAGGAGGAGTCATAGATACAGCTAAGGATACACCTGCCACTGCAACCCTTAGAAACTTGAATGCAAGAAAGATAACAAAGCATTCCCACAGCATAACAAATGTGGTATAAATCATCCTCAGTAGCCATGCACAGTAAATGAGGTGTTTGCTACTGATGAAGTACTGGGCCAGGCTCCTTGTTCAGTATGTCAGTGATGTGCAAGCACAGCTTTTGTCTTAAAATGACTGAAATTCAGGCTTATTTGTTACATTTGTTCAGCCTACCAAATTCAGTAGGCTTGTGAAAGGCTCAAATGTAGAAGGTGGCAACTCTAGAGAGCCCTCAGAGTTGTCCTCTGGAGTTTCATACTGAGCTGTGAGTTCACATGTCTCAAATTCCTTCTTTCTCCTATTCAGTGCTGTTGTAGAAGTAGCACCTTATCAAAGGGGGCAGAGTTAAATAAGCAGCAAAATGCTTGGCCTTTATTTCTCACACCTGATCTGTCTGTGCTGCTTTCAGTCTGATAGAGCTGCTTTAGATTTTTCTTTTACCTTTAAATTAGCCCCCACACATCTTAAATGCCTCCTGCGATGTTCAAGTATTAAATTGTTGACAAAGAAAACAAAAAGACAGTATTTTATATTTATGCATAAATACTTGAATGAAAATTAACAATATTTTATCAACCTTTATTATGGCTGTGATTTTTTTAGGAGCTCTCAGCTGTATCGACGCGATTTATTTAATACAATACTAGCTGATGGAATGAAAGATAGCTCTTTGGGGCAGGGTGGAAACAACAGTTATGCCAGGTTTCTGTTGTATCTTGCCATTATGAACATATTTGAAGTTTTTAATATTGACAAGCTCTACCGAGCTCAGGCTTTCTGCTTACACATGGGTAATACGTAGATTGTACTCTTTGTTGATCTGGACATCAATGTTAGAGCCCTTGAATTGCTTGTTTCTTCTAAAACTCTGAACTCTTTTCAGTGAGAAGACATCTTCAGGAGCAAAACCCAGTGTCACAGACAAAAGGAGCTGACAAAAGCAGTTGTCAGCTGCAGAGTCAATCCAGTCTAGCGCAAGTTCATAGTTTTCTAGCCACCCTTGGAGACTGTGCTGAAGCATTTCTGAAATTAACAAAGCAAATTTTTTTTTTTTTTAATGGAAGTTGACATTGCAAAGACCTCATATTTTTTGTGTGCCTTAATTTTGATGCTTGGCACTTCAGCTGTTTTTCCCCTGTTCTGCTTTTCATGTCAGAGCAGGGAAATGGGCAAGCATATAGGTTTAGGGGCATTTCTGTGTGCCAACAGCTAGAGGCAGAGGTGACTTGGACGTAGTTTGAGGTGTGCTCTTTCACTGACTTGCCTTGCAAGTATGCTTTGTGTTAGTGAACAGAGAAGCGAGTCATTGGCCTAAAGCTAAGTGTTCAGCCTTTTATCTTTAACTGGTTTTGATATAAAAGAGAGTTATTGAGAATAGAAGTTTCCGCTGCTGCTATCTTTCTATATTTTTATTGTAAGTTCTCTAACTGATCTGAGATATTTTGTTAGAGGTAATTCTTAAGACCAGTATGTAACTCACAAAATATACATTTTAAAATGGCTATTTTAAAGATCTCTGCCTGCAGTTACGCTTTTAATTGCCAAAATTAACATTTCACCATGATGACAGTTTTTATTTTTCATACTGTTCCTTTTGTTCTGCAGTTCTTGTCATGACATGGATGAGAGAGACATGCATGATAATATTCCCATTGAATGATGCTGTAGCTATTCTTCATGTATTCTCAGAGATCCTAAATTATAAGGTACCCATTGAGCCACAAAGTCTGATACATAATCACTTGCAATAATTATCTCACTTTTATCTTCAGAGTGGCTTAGCTGATTGCTCTGAAATGCTGACTTCTGTAATTCTGGGTTAATACTCTGCCGTGGAGTGAGGAGGATAGGGGAGCGGAGGTTGGGCAGAAAACCTGAAGATGTGAAGCACACTCTGCTGCGGATTCAGGAAAGTAACGCCTCTCCCAGCCCATTGGTTTTAGTTTTGTTTTTAAAGTACTTTTAGAAGTTTTTTTAACTACTTGGGTGTACCCTCAAGAGAACTGTAATTTACAGTAGCTGAGGAAAGATAGCATCTTCCTTTGTGTTTTCTCCTGCGTTTGTGTTTTTCTCTGTGTGACACAGAGTTATTTATTGACAAGTCATGCTCTGAGAGCAACCTGGCATCAGCAGAGAGGTGTGCATGGAATTCTTTTAATAGTTTTAGGCTACATTATCTCTCTCCTTGCAATTTTAAATTCAGTTCAGTCTCAGGAAATAGCTTGTCTTACTCAGGCCTGAGAGTGCTTTAAGTACAAGTCTGTCTTTAAGCACAAGATTAAAGTCTTGCCTCCACTGAAACCTCCAAGTTACACCACTGATTCTCAGTTCAGTTTTCTTGCAGCTCACGCCTGACTCACTTGAGAGTAAGCATTGTTACATGTTTTTTACAGCTGGAAGAGGTCAGGTGTGTTACTGGGGGAGTTGTATGGTAGTCCATCAGTGGCTTCAGAGCCTCTGACCTTAAGTGAGGAAAGGACAGAAAAATGGATGATGTGGGCAGAGA
Organism: Porphyrio hochstetteri; assembly: GCA_020800305.1. NCBI lineage: Eukaryota > Metazoa > Chordata > Aves > Gruiformes > Rallidae > Porphyrio > Porphyrio hochstetteri. Next base: position 51,799,230 of record CM036938.1, on the reverse strand, counting down.
GAAATGAGCTGGATTTGAATAAAATGGAGGAAGGTGAATAGATGTTAACCAGAGATTTCTCCACAATGACAGAATTTTAGAGGTGATGTCACATCAGGGTTTTCAGACAGACAGCTGCATAAACTGTAGTTACCAATTTTTACCTCATTATGTATATTTGCAAAAAACTTGCCTTCTAGGGTGCTTTACAAATTTTGTCAACTGAAAAACTGATGTTATCAGGAATTATCTAAAGAAAGCACATTTAGCTGTGTTCAGCTGGGAATTAAAGTGATTGAAGTGGCCATGGTGAAACCAGTGTAAACTGACTGCTGGAAGACTAGAAAGGATGTAATCAAGCACTCTTTGTATGGCCCCACCCCTAAAGAAATAAAACATGCACCTATCTCAGTTCAGTGAGATTCAGATGCTCCTTTTAATTCAAGAATAAAATGCTAACATTTCCATTATAAAAAGTAATGTTCTTACACAGAGAAAATAATCAAGAGGAAATCTACACATTTTAATACATCCACACCTAGATTCAAATCTGGCAAGAAACTGACTAATGTGTTAGCTGATTTAGTGGTTAAAGAAGATTAGGTGTTTTCTTCAGGCTGCCACACTTAGTACTTGTCTACATAGCAAAGGCATGTACTACTACAAGTTATAGTTCCTGGTTTCCCTGATTGTTGAAGTATGTTTCTGATGCATTGGGTTTTAGTGTTTTGTATTTTTCTGCGTGTGTAGGGAATAATCTGCTGAATTACAGCAGTTGCCAGAGTATTTTTCTGTGTGCTTGCCTGGGATCCTGCTAACTGCTGATATCTTTAAAAAGCACTACCAAATAATGGTAATTAACAAAAAATCTCTTCAATGTTTAGAGTAAGGTTTAATAGTAGGTTTTTATGGGGCATGTGGATAACCTTAATGATTTTTTAAGCACACCTTAATGTTAAAGACAAAAAATTATTCTAGCCAGATTTTAGAATGGGTTATGTTAATTATAGATTACATGTTGTTGTTAGACTTAACTCCTGACTTGGTGCTCATTGCAAACAACTTTTCCATATCTAAAGAGGATATAATACACAGTGAGTTCCTGAAGTACACAATACTCATGTAAAGTAACTACTTCATAACATCTGCAATAATATTTTACCAATGTGAGGATATCTTGATTGTCCTTTGAAGACAGTCTCATTGTATGCTGCTGTCGCCAGTATGACATTCTGCAGTATCTTTGCCTCTTGCACAGTCTCCCTGAACTTGTCTCCCAACTTGACCAAAGACAGCAGACACTGTTTGTAATGTGTAAGGCATGAAATGCTGCAGGGTGCACTAACCTGGTACAGTTCATGCTGTTACTCTTCCTCAGATAAACAACCACATCTAAATTTTAGACTGTGTTTTATGCAAGTTTATTTGGCCTAGTTTCTTAAACAAAAAATAACTATTGTTGTAATTCTTCAGTTTCACAACACAGAAGAGTCTGAAGTGAAGCCTGCAGGGAAACAATTGTGAAGTGCAGAAAGGTTTGCATTTCTCACATTTTCTCCCTAGTGGTCCCAGTGAGGGAATGTTGAGTGTCTCGATAACTCATGGGGCTTTCTACTTTCTGACTCTTAGCTTTGTAAGCAGGAAAACAAACCCCCTTTTTGCTGTTCTTAGTGGGGAATTTTTGGCCCTTGTTTTTAGAAGAATATTAGATTAATAAAGTATATGTAAAATGTGTTGCATTTTCAGTATGTTAAAACTAACACTTTAAAGCTCACTAATTTATATTTAAAATTTTCTAGAATTGTATCATAGAACTGGGGACACTTCTGAAGCTGTAATGTTTGGCTTTGCATAAAAGCAGCTGGAGTATAGACCAAGTATACTACTTTTTATGAAGACAAGCGTTTTAATATTCTGAAGAGCTATAGCAATTCCTTTTTTTTGTTTCTTTTTTTTCCAGAAGGACTTTAACATACCTGCTACAGGTTATTTAGGACAAAGAAATGTGAGGAAATAGCCAGAAACTTAAAGTGTCAGGATTTCTTAATACTACTCTATTATCTTTTAGGTACACAGCCTTTGAGATCCTTTATCAACATAATTCGTAAATGGTTTGTTCTTGCCTGTCAGGAACACCAGCAGTATTTGGGAAACATTCCTGCCTGAATGGCTGTGAAATGACACAGTTGACCAGTACCTTTAGGGGACCGGGACAGAAAATAAAGTTGCTGTAACAAAGAGCAAGGGCTGGAGGCAGAGAGAACTCCTGAAAAGTCAGTATGAGGTAGGCAGTAAATGCCAGTCACCTGGAAGAATGAAATTTTTCTTGCTGTCTGTGCCTGCATGTGTTTCCTTCCAGCAGGCAGTGAAGAAAGGGATGTGGAGCAAATTCCAGGGCCTTCTGATTTTCAAAAATATTTCTAAAACACTATTTCCATACATCCAAAGTGAAAGGTTAGAGGCCCTGTGCAGCTCTCTGTAGAGTAATTGTAAAGTGACAACTGTTGTTTCACTAATTCCATGGCAGACAAATTGGATTCCACTTACTAAAAGTGAGACCTTTCATGTTGATGCATCTATTATTGTCCTAAATTATTTTGATGTAGCATGCAGCTCCCCTTAGTGTAAAACCTGGAAGCTATTGGGAAGAATGTTAAGTGCCAATGTCTTTTCAGGACAGCAGTTGTGGGTGGCTACTCTGGTTCTTCACAGAACTTCAGAGAAATGTAGTGAAATGGCAGAGAGGTTATGGTATAGAAACCATGCAGGAAATCTGGGAAGAAAATTAGCTTCTGAATTCTGTGCCTTGATCATGATTTCTGGGTGGTGTCATCTGATGACACTGTGGCATAGGGAACTATTAAAATAATCTGTTAACATTAGAATTTGCCAGTTGTGACACTAGTGAGCCAGCTGTTCGAAACCAACTTTTTTTACTGGCATAACTGCCGAAGTCCACTGAAGACCTGTGTGTTGGTAAAGGGGACCTAACACAGACTATGAAACAGAGTGGTGGTGCTAGTGTTTTAGCTTAATTACTCTCTGTGTGTGTGTGTTTCTTTAATTTAGAAACAATAGGTATTTTCCTAATAACAACCACTATTTGATTCTATGTTCATAGCTCTAGTTATTGCGAAGATGGAGTTGTGTACCCATCTTTTTAGGTATCATGGTGTCATTTTCTGGAGACTGAAAAGAGAAATATTTTTTATAAATAATCTACAGTTATCATTATGCACTCAGTTTAGACATTCCTGGCCCGTAGCTCTCTAGAAAATGTGGTCTTGTTCTGTATGTTTATTGCTTTTTTCGCCTCTTCATTCTGACTTTTTCTTTAACTGCCAGGTGACTGTAAATCTGTAGCCAACAGCTGATGTTGGCTCCATCCTGGTTTTGATAGAAGCTGACTACACTCGTGGAACTGGAAAGCAGTTGCCCCAAAGTTGCCAATAATACAAGAACCTGGAAGAACTCCATGATGCTCAGTGTTGCACTGCCAGTGCTTTCCCTGTTTGCTTACTGTGAAATAACCACACTTTCCTATTCTTCCTGTCTTAAGCTCCTACATATGGTCTAATTCTGACAAGACCATTAGATCTGACACACTAAGAAAGCCACTATATTTCCTGGATTTTAACATGTGATCCAACTTTAGAATTGCCGATACTAGACTTGAAGGAATGCTGTCAAGTATGCAAGTACACTATACAGTAACAGAAATTCTGCTCCCACAGTAATAAATTTATTATTGATAACTTAATGCAGAAGGAAGAATAGGCTTGCCACAGAAATTGAAGAGTTGAGTAGAAAGATTTTCATGGATATTAGGAGCTGCCAAAGTTACCTATAAAAATGATTGTGTGATGTGCTGTTGATTCTACTTGTGAGTCTGGCAGTAAATTCTGAATAATGAATGTACCTGAGACTTTGACCTCAACAAAATTTGTATGTGGTCTTATTACAGCTAGTGGAAGAGCTGTTACTACTGCTACTGAATACTTCTTTTCAGTGAGGCTGTATTCAGAAGAGTAGAATTTGAGAAATAAACTAGAAATACGGAGCACTTTCTGACTTGATGAAATATAAATAGCTAATAACTGTTTACACCAAGACCTGTGAAACTGTGGCATGCCTCAGATAGACCGTGCAAAAATGTGCCTGTACATCCTTGGAACTGGTGTTTCCCTTTTGACAGGAAGTTGGACAAGGCAGCAAGGTTTCCTTTATTTTGCCAGGGAATCAGTTCTTGAACTCAGTCAAGCTTGGTGTTGTGACCACTTCCCTGTGGAGCCTGTTCCAGGGCCTGAGCAGCCTCTCAGTAAGGAACCTCTGCTTAATATCCAACCTAAACCTCCCTTGTCACAGCTTCATGATGTTCTCTTGGGTTCTATCACTGGTCACCAAAGAGAGGAGATTGGCACCTGCACCTTTGCTTCCCCCGTCTGGAAGATGTAGACAACAGGAGGTCTCCCCTCAGTCTCTTTTTCTCCAGGCTGGAAAGAAATTTCAGCCTCTCTGCATAGGACTTCACCTCCAGACCCTTCACCATGCTTGTTGCCTTCCTCTGGACACCCTCCAAATAGTTTTGTGTCCCTCTTGTACTACGGTGCCCAAAACTGCACACAGCACTCAAGGTGAGGATGCACACTCCTTGAAAAGACTTCCCTTGTATGTTCCTTGTTGAACCGAACTAGGTAGGAATACAGTGCTTGACTGGAATTTTTCCATCACGATGGCCTTTTTTTTTCCATTGTCTGTTTTTCAGGCCTGTGGATTTGCAATGGCACACCATGTTCCTCTTTTGGCCCCCATGCTTCTCTTCAGACTTCTTAATTAGCTCCTGAACAACTTATCTTCCATCTTTTGGGGGCATCTGCCACACTTTGAGCACAGGCCTTTATGTTGCTGCTCTGTGTCAGATAATATTCTGAAGATGTCAAAATTTGAGCTGAAAGCTATTTTAGTCTACACACGGCTGTTGATTAGAACATTTTTTAAAGAGTTGCTGGTAGAGTGCTCTTCCAGAGATGCTTCCAGCCATGCTATGTGTGGGCTTGGTATCTAAGCATGCCTGAAATGTCTACTGGGACATGCTTAGCTAAATTGTCTTTGATGCTTGTTGTATTGTCTTTTATTTTGTGTGTAATGCCATCATTTCCACATCAACTAGTGGGGTCATATTTCAAATGTGACTTATTTTTCATAGCATAGTAAGAATATGGGTGGCTGTTCCTGTTTCCCTTATGTAGGTTGTAACTCCTTTTTACTTTGATGTTTCCAGAGCAAGCAATGTGATAATTAACACCATCATAATGTAATGGAATACCGTGTAAACAGATCAAAAAGCATACACCTCAAAAGATTCAAGAAGGTGCTGAATTTGTTGAAAACAAAGGAGCTGTTTAGGATAACAATGTGCAATCCAGTTTGAGGATTTGTTTATCTATTTATTGACAAAATAGATAAATTTAATGTGAAGTTGTAGTTAAAATCCAGCTTCTATGCCATTTTAGATTCTTTCATTTTCTCTTTACTTTTATCTTTTTCTAAATACAAATGGAACTGCTAGTTCAGAAAGCCATCTGATTTGCTCCTTTTTTTGCCACTTAGGTGGTGGTTTGGAGGGAGTGGTTAACATTTTAATTTATGTTCCATATTCCCTTAGTTATGTTTCTTTGTCTCTTTTGTATGGTAGACCTTTTGACATAAGGCATTTGAAACTTCAAGTCCTAGCTCTTCATCCTTGCTTAAGAGAATAGCTGTGTTCTGCGGTTCAGTATAGTCAGTGTCATTTTATGGTTCAAAAATTAAATTACATGTTAAAACTTTAAGCACATTCTAGTGCCTGACTAGAATGTTGGCATTAGTGTGGATAGTGTCTCATTAATTTAATCAACTTTCATGTAGTACTTGCAGATTGTATAAATGTTGGAATCAGCAGTGAAAGCTCATGGGTTTAAAAAGTTTTAAAAAATGGAAATTTCTGCAATATTCAGGGGAAAGTTTAGGAGGCATACAGCCTTTTCTTCCTCAAACATTTCATACTGTTCCTATGGTGATCCTGTACACCCAATTATTGGTTTCACAGTACTAGTTTGCTACATAATGATGCAGTTTCTAGAAATGGGAGTGTAATAGCATTCCAGCTTTATATATGTATGTGCTTTTCATTGGTTTTAACATGAATCTCTCTAGGGAGGAAAATGTGGAGAAATGTGTCTTAAACACTTAATGCACAAAACTAAATTCAAGTGACATCCTTGCCCTTGTAGCCCCTTTATATAGGGTTTAGTGAATGACATTCTTTAAGACCTTTTTTAGATAATTTTCAAGGGTTGGTGACCATATGTCACTCAGACTACAGCTTGTGTTGAGAGACAGACAGCCATCCTATGCACATCAGACTATTTTGGGAGCAGAACAGCATGTATGTGGGAGGACAGAAAGCTACCTCTGCAGAGTGGATCTGATAGTTCCTGTTCTGAGTAAGTACTTATCTCTTCCTGTGTGTGTGCAGAGGATCAGCTGGGTGACACAGCACAGGGACTCTCTTGCTGGTGGTGCTTATTTCAGAGGAGATATAGAAAGTAGGAGAAATAAAAAAAGAAAGTAAAATGAAGGGTATTTAACCTGTCAGTTTCTCTGGTCACCATCCAAATCCCCCATCTTGAAATGGTTGACTATCTTACCTTTCATTAAATGATTTCCTTAGATTTCTACCTTGGTTTTATCTTGGCTCTGCGTGGCTGTTGGAGTTTCAGCGGAGTTCTTGAATACAAAGCTGGCAATCAGCTCTATTTCAACAGAGAGTTATATCATTGAAAAATTTAATAGATCACTTTGTCCTCTGGGAGAAGTTATAAAACACCTATCTTGATTGGTGGTGAAAATCCCAAAGGGTAAATTACATGATTAAAAGAGCCTGTGTTTTGCATTGGGTTAGCCTGAAATTAACACTAGAACAAATGGTAACAGAAGTTCTCCACGAAAAGCATTGCTATTTGAGGGTTATTTGTGGAACACTCACAACCTTGTGAAAGAAGGTCAAAACAAATAGCTTTGAGCCTCCGTATAAATCTGGTGTATAAATCTGTATAAATGAATACCCTGAGGTGTATCCTGTCTGGCCCCCACAGACTTGTGAATGTCTAATTAGCCAAGCAGGTCTCTAATCATTTCTTCATGGATCTGCTCTGCCTCCTTGTCTTCTGGCTCATGAAGCTGAAGATTTTTTATTATCTTTCACAGAATTGGCCAAAATTCTGTCCACTGGTGAGGCCAGACCTTGACTACTGTGTTTGGTTTGGTCCCCTTACTACAAGAAATACTCTTGAGGTACTTGAGCGTGTCCAGAGAAGGGCAATAAAGCTGCTGAAGGGTCTAGAGCACAAGTCTCATGAGGGGTGGCTGAAGGAACTGGAGTTGTTTAGCCTGGAGAAAGGCAGGCTGAGGTGAGACCATATTGCTCTCTACAACTACCTGAAAGGAGGTTGTAGCCAGGTCAGTTCATCACATCTCTGCCGTTCCTTGCTTCTCAGGGGGAGGACTCCTCACACACTTCTGCTCCAGCGTGGGATCCCTCCCATGGGAGACAGCCCTCCATGAAATTCTCCAACCTGAGTCCTTCTTGTGGGCTGCAGTTTTTCACAAACTGCTCTTCCTTGTAGTGCAGACCTGGACCAGACTGCTACAGCATGAGTGCCCCATGGGGTCACAGCTGCTGACAAGAATCCTGCTCTGGCATGGTCCCTTCTCTCCATGGCTCCACGAGTTCTGCCAGGAGCTTGCTCCAGTGCAGGCCTCCCACGGGGGCAAAGTCACCTTCATGTGTCTCCACTGGCTCTGGCATGGGATCTTTCATGGGCAGCAGCAGGGTATCTGCTCCACCATTAACCCTCCACCATGGTAGAGGGACGCCCTACCTCACCATGGTCTTCTCCACAGGCTGCAGGGCAATCTCTGCTCCAGCACCTGGAGCACCTCTCCCCCTCCTCCTTCACTGACCTTGGTGTCTGCAGAACTGTTCCTCTCTCATGTTCTCACTCTGCTCTCTGGCTCTAACAGTTCTTGGTGTTGCACAGGGTTTATTTCCCCTTTCTTAACTACATCATCCCAGAGGCACTACGACCATTGCTTATGGGCTCAGCCGTGGCCTGCTGTGGGTCCATCTTGGAGTTAGCTGGTATTGGCTCTGTCAAACATGAGGAAGGTTCTAGCAGCTTCTTGCAGAAGCTGTGCCTGTCGACCCCCTGCAGCTACCACACCCTTCCCATGCAAACCCAGTAGTTTCAGCAATTGGCAGGTTTAAAATAATTTTCATATGATGCAACTGTTAGTTGCTTTCTGAATTCTGATCCTGTACTTTAAAAGAGATGCTACCCTGTGTGGGTGCAAAGTTTTGCTCACAGATTAAGAATAGAAGACATGTATCAATTCTTTACGTCATTACTATGGTAACTGAAATGTGATCCAGTTTTGTTGCATCCAGTTTTGTTGCATCTACTGTTCAAAGCAGAGCTTCTGAAATGGGTCCTCAGACTGCTTTCATTCCCCTCAGACATGTTACACACAAACCTGCGTCTCTTCTACTTCAGTTAAAAGATTATTTATTATTTTTGTGGTGTAAAGATTACCTGGTGTGTACTTTCAAATCCAAATGCTGCAGATCTTTGTCAAGGGAACATACTCAGTAAAACCATTAAACTATGACATTTCTTATTCCACTTCCTTTCATCTCACCTCTGTTGTGTTCCTTTTTCCTCTTTCCCCCTTACTAGAGGGGGAAGTGCCTTGGGACAGGGCAAGGGGCCAGGGGCAAGGGGGAGGGATCGGATATGTAAACTGAGTGCTCCTGCAGCAAGAAATACAATGTTTGATTTGCTCTGATCAAACTACTTCGTGGTCTTAATGTAGCAGAGCATTTCAATAGTATTGCATTGCTTCAAGGAGATGACAGTAGTGGGCACATGCCAGGGTATAACTGGCTGATGGCCTCTGATAAGAAACTTGCTTTAGATAAGAAACAGGGTTTGATGGCGATTCACTGTAACTAGTGGTTACTGTTTGACAAGCTGATGATTAAGAGAAAATCATTTGCAGTTGTTCACATGATCCAGCACATGATTCTGTTACTGGCATGCCAGTGATATTAGCAACAAGTAAAGGAGGAAAATTAGTTGTGTTGCCCAGAGAGTTTCGTGGTTTTCAAAGCAAACAAATTCCAAAAGCTTTGAGATTGTCTGCATTTTCTCTGCATTTCAAAATTCTACAAAACCCAAGAAATCAAGGTTGTATTGTTTAGGCATACGAATGAACTTGAGTCTGGCTGCAGTTACTGCAGACCTGAAACAGACTTTTAATTGGAGTTCTGTGTTTCATACAGCTTTCTAGAGCTTCTTTCACTGCCAGACTCACAGCATATTACAATCCTGTATTGTGTAAGAGCAGCACTGCATATTTAAAATAGTGATCATACCTGGTGAAAATGCTCCTCATCCTGAACACATCAGATGAGCAGTTCTCAACTAGTGGGAGTATAAACCTTGTATGGGATCTCTCTCCCCAAGTTAGTCACATATTCTGTACTAGCTGATACCATGCTGAAATTAGTTTGCTGTAAGTATAAGTGAACTTAATTTCCAAAGTGAAATATTAATGCATTAGTGGGACATGGCAATAGATTCTGTTGTGGCTGTTTATGAACTCTTTATGAATGCTTTCTATAATTGAGACATCTCAGTTAATTTCCATAAACATTTTCTCTGTGAAAGTCCTCAAACTACATGAAGATTTTTTTTTTTTATAACTATGCTTATTTTATTTGGTTGATCTTGTCAAATTGTTGGGAGGAGTAGAGCATTTGTTAATAATTTTGGCATAGATTAGGTTGTTTCGATTTTGTCTCTCTGGAGATTTTATGTGTTTCTTCTCACCCCAGCTATTAACGTGATTCAGTAAGGTATTGAAAACAACTGAAATCTGTTTTAGTAATAGGGAAAAGGTATGGTAAAGGATTAAACGTTTTGCACTTGTTGGCAAAACCCCGTGATGTATTCTCAATAGTTAGAGGCTCTGATTAATAAAGATGTAATCTGTAGCTGTGTTCAATAGCAGCTAGCCCACTCCTGAGGCATGTACCTTTGCATCTCAAGTCTGGGTGGTCCTACGATCTTACTGCAGATCAGAAACAGACATCCCTTTAAAAAATGAGGCTGAGTGGACTTTGAGATAATGGGAAACCCTTACATTGAGATATTTGTACCATCATGGCCATTGTTTTTTGTATTATTCTTTTCAAAGATAGGATACAGGCATATGGTGATTGCACACTATGTGGTTTGTTTTGTGTAAGCTCCCTGGCTCTGGCCTAAGAAATGAGAATAGGGCTTTTCTTGTTTTATTCCTTTAGAGGCAATACTCCTCCAAAAGCAGCTTTGCTTAGAGGAAGTCCTTACTGCCTCCAATTTTTCATTTGTGTGTTATTACACTAATATAAAACGAAGCTGTGACTCAGAGAGGAGGCAGAGTTTAAGCAATTGTTGCCTTATGTATGACAGCAGAGGACTTGGGAGTTCCTAATCTGGCATTCTTCCTTCCTGTCACACTGCACCCCTTCAGTTTACACTCTACAACCACGCAGACTGGAAGTTATCTGAGTATATGGGGTTCAGTAAGAGTTACATCTGTGACTAACCCTGGCCAGACTCGGGGCATTGTTCTGAACATCACCATGAAATACATTACAAGTAGTGACGTAAGACCCCATGGCAGGCAAATTAGGAATTCTCTAAATTAGTGGTTTCATAGACCATAGTAATGCTCTTTGATCCTTAATTCTTGTTTTGAATGACTAAGCCTTAAATTTGATCTGTCACATCATGGTTTAAATACAAATGTAGGCAGAAGTTACTGTATGAAATATTGCAAACATGGCTTAATAAACTTTGGAATACAGTAAGGTTATTTATAAATGTTTTGTTGGTCTAAATCTCAGGAGTGGTATCAGTGCTATCTTCTGCTATAGATCCTCCAAGAAGAAAGAAAGGACAGTTTTGCCAGTTACCAGTGTAACCTGGACTCTGTTTTTTGACTGTAGAGAAGTATCTCACAGTCTGTGAAATGTCCTATGGACAGGTAACTTTGATGACACACGCTGATGTTGGTGTTGCCTTTCCAGTGACTCAGATGGTTTCTTTGCCTTCCTTTCAGAAACGGCGACGACGGATCGACAGGAGTATGATTGGGGAACCAACAAACTTCGTTCACACGGCTCATGTAGGATCAGGAGACCTGTTCAGTGGGATGAACTCGGTAAGCATGAGCAGATGAAGAATATTGCATCTCAGCATGCAGGAACACTGCATGTGTATTTTGTGGCTGAAGCAACAATTCTTTCAGCTATAAGAAGGAATCTATAAAATTGAAGAACAACCTGCTAGCATCTTAATTCTGAGTCCTGAACACATTTGAGACAATGGCAGGACAAGGGGGAATAGATTAAAACTAAAGGAGGGAAGGTTTAGATTAGATATTAGGGGGAAGTTTTTACAGAGAGAGGGGTAAGGTGCTGGAACAGGCTGCCCAGAGAGGTGGTGGACGGCCTGTCCCTGGAGGTGTTCAAGGCCAGGTTGGATGGGGCCCTGGGCAACCTTGTGTAGATCCAGGCCTGGAGGTTGGTGGCCCTGCCTGAGCCAGGGGGGTTGAAGCTCTATGATACTTGGGGTCCCTTCCAACCCATGACATTCTATGATTCTATGATTATGCAATATAATTCTTTAGTTGATATATTTGTTGAAAATACATAGTGTAGATGCTGTGTACGTTGCACAGGGCATGCGTAGAACACCTTTAAAAAGTTTGTTCTGGTGGTATGTATGAATTAAAGTAAAGGTATATTTGAAAATACACCATTTTGGAGAAAATACTTTAGAATTGTCTTACAATTGACTAGAATTCTTACCTTAAATTCCCTAGGCTATTTTAAATATAGTTCACGTAAAACTCTAACTTACCTTGGTTTTTGGTGCACACAAATATTTTTACACATCCTGGTTGAGGTTTTTCAATACTCTGTAACTGTATCTGCAGTGTGAATTATTTCCAGAGCAAGCAACAATGTCACAAGCAAGGTTTTGTGGCTTCCTGTAGGTGATAAGAGCAATATTTGTATCTCTCTGATAGTGAACAACAAGAGGCTTAGATAGATAACTGAGTCAGCTTATGGAGAGATTTCTTTTATACAGCTTTGTATTTATGTGAAATGTCAATCTGTTTTTAAAGTCCGTAATATGCAACCTAGAAAAGGGTTGTGTGTGGATAATGATGGAAAATGTTTCCTGACCTTAATAATTTTCTGTAAAGGAGAAAAAATGTTTTGAGATTAAAATGATGAAATATACTTCCTGACAAAGGAGGAGAATGAGTCTGTCAGGTATAGGAGTAGAGAGCAGAGCTGTAAAAGAAAGACTGTGTTAATGTAGGCAAGTGAGGCCATTGGTAGTTTTAACTAGTTCACAGATTACTGAGATCAGACAAAAGCTTTTGTGACTCACTGTGCAGTGGGGAAGGGCAAAGTTAGAAAATCTGACAAGGCAAACAATATATTTCCTGGAAACAGCATAATAACTTGGAAGTGATTTCTACTTAATCATCTTTAAGCAAGTTAAAATGGACAATAAAATGCAGTTAAAGCTTAATATTTGCTTAATGCAATATATTAATTTAATATTTAAAGCCTTTATAAATTGAAATAATAAAGTGATAATGAGTAGGGGTTTGTTTGTTTTTAAAAGCATGGCTTTTAGCTTTTTAAATGCTTCTTGTCCCACCTGTGAGAACTTTTCTCATTCTCACAGCTGAACTGTCTTATGTGAGGTTTGTGGTGACTGCCTGAAGCTTTGCTCAGGGTCTCTCCCTGCTTATTTTTATCTCCAGATAGTAGGCAATCATTACTGTCTCTCTGTGTTGACTTTTTAATTTTGAATGCTTGTAATTAGCTTATCTCTTTTTTCTCACTTTATTTTGATAACGTGCTGAAATATTTTGGATTTTTGTCTTCCCTGTAGAGCACCTTGCTCCTTTGGCAAAGGTACAATTTAAACAGGAGGAGCCCTCTGTGCACTGTTTCTTTCTCACCCCTATCACTTTCTTATTTTTCCTTCATATTCCATGGTGAAATCTCTCACTTTCTTCTGCTTCATATTCACAGTTTAGTCTGTGACTTCCTGTACTCTGCCCTTTTCTTAGTTTTCCTTTGTTTTCCTTCTCAAAGACCATCTCAGGGACCTATTTCTTAATGAAGAAAAGGAGGGAAAGAAAAAGAAAGAAAGAAATTAATGAGGTAGAGTAAGTGTCACAACAGATTGTATGATCTTTAATTGGTGCAGTTCTCTTGTCCTTCCAAAATCTTAAAATCCTTATCCTTTCTAAATTAGACACAAGGGAGATTAGCTTTGCTGTAATGTATCATCAAAGGAAGGTTATGGCATCTTTGGGAAAAAGGGCATTTCCTGGTGCTTGTAGCTCAGACTGCGTCGAAAGGAAGATGCGTCAGAATGATCACCTTATAAGCCTAAACTTGTTAGACTTGCTTTTTGCTCACTGCTTGTACCATTGTGTGTCTCCTGTGTACATTTGGGTACACAGAATAGCCACTGAACTGTTCAAGCAGCCAAGTTTAATTCACTGCTTTTCCTTTGCTTTAGGTGTTTACAGCCTCTGTGTTTTAGACTGGTACTTTCTTAGCCACTAACACAAACATCTCTCTGTGTGACTCAAGTACCAGAGAAATTACTCTAACCTTTAGAAGAAGTACTCAGAAAATTACACTTTAGCCTTGCAATTTGTCTTGATTTGCCATTCTCAAAAATTTTCAAGTCATGTAGGCAGGTTGTCAGGCTGGAAGATGACATGGCCTGGAAACGTTCTTTTCTGTTTCTCTTTCACTAGAGGCAGGGTTGATTCAGATGGAATTAATGACACCCTCAGCTCATTCTTGTGAATACATTTACATGTAGATTAATTATTTTCTGAGGAAAAAAGGATTATATTCCAACTTCTTTTGTCCATTGAGCAACAGAAGATGTTTGGTGAAGAAGATGACAAGCTTGGTGTAATGTTGAAGTTTTTAAACACCACCACATGAATGTGGTTGCACTTCTCCAAACTTCATTACCAAGTTAGTAGTCTCTGATGTCAGACCTTTTAGAGTATTGGCTCTGAACACTTTTTCCTGAAGAAAAATGTGAATATAATATTGCTTTGCTGCTACTGATTCACTTGAGCAAAGCCTCAAGGTAGAGTATGGTTTTACACTGTGCTGTTTAGATACATAAAAATCAGATCATCTGCACAGCACTGCAATATGCCATACTACTGACAATAAGCATACTAAAACGTGCTCTTTTTTTCACACTGTTTTGAGAACCAGTGTGTAAGAAAGCGTGCTGATTCATTGTGTATGTGTGTATGTGTATTTTGCTTTGCTGTGGAAAAGAATATGCTACTTTTGTCTTTGTAGATGGGAAATATGAAGCAGAATAATTGGAAATAGTTCTTCAGTGATGTTTTAAACCAGCTTTCTAGTGATGTTTAGAGATTTCTATGAAGGAGGATGCATGTAATAGTTGGAAGCAATGCCCTGCAGACACTGGCTTTGCTGCAAGTTGTTTTGTGCTCATTGTGTACTTGTTATGTATGCTCTTGGGTGCAGAGCAGGTCAAACCTTTTGAGGTTGGAGTTGCCTTCCTGCACGCACTTGGAGATGATGATTTTGCCTCAGGCAACACAAGGAGGAAAGACCTATGGATTCTCTTGTTTTTTGTTGATTAAAGGCAATGAAAGCCATAGAGGGATCTGCATGTCTGTATGTTCATGTGTGTGTATTATTTATGTACTTGTTTGCATCAGGCTAAAAATAACTTCAGATAAGCAATTTCCAGGGAAGTTACAGAATCACTAGGTTGGAAAAGACCTTTGGGATCATTGAGTCCAACTATACTTATTCTCTACTAAACCATATCCCTAAGCACCTCATCTACCCATCTTTTAAACACATCCAGGGTTGGTGACTCAACCACCTCCCTGGGCAGCCTGTTCCAGTGCCCGGTAACCCTTTTGGTGAAGAACTTTTTCCTAATGTCTCATCTGAACCTGACCTGGTGCAGTTTGAGTCCATTCCCCATTGTCCTATCACCTGTTGATTGGACAAAGAGACCAACACCCACCTCTCTACAATCTCCTTTCAGGTAATTGTAGGCAGTGATAAGGTCTCCCTTCAGCCTCCTCCAGGCTAAACAACCCCAATTCCACCAGCTGCTCCTTTAAGTTGATAGACAGGACTTAAATGTCCTGCCATTTAAAGGAATGGTAGCAAATAAGGAAAGTAGTGTATGCTGTTATGTAAATATATAAATAAAAACCACTCCACAAACCAAAAGCTGGTTTAGAAATTTCTTTTTTAATTATCTGAAGTTAGCCATGCAGCACAGATACTATCCATATATCTTCTAAGTTGTCTATTGTAAGTTGTCGACTTGTCTGTTTTATCATGGAACCTGGTTTGTTCTTTGGTTTGTCAAGAATGTTTTCCATATAACAAGATAAATTGTAGCTTGTCTGATAGAGTGGAGTTATTGGATACTAGTAAGAGATTTTATTTCTTTTGAGTAATCTAGCTGAGCAGTGAAATCATAAATCAGTCAGTTTTCTTTGGGAGAGAGGAAAAATTTCTGCCTCAGCACCAGTTCGTCCATTCTCCTGCTGAGCTGCCGGAAGAAGTGAAAATTCCAACAAGCCAATGCTGCTCACGTCCTTCTGCAAAAAACTATTGTAGCTTTCATGGTAAAGGAGCATTTGAAGATGAAACCTAAACAAGAAATGAAATCGGAATCAAGAAGGTACCATAGTTCACTAACTGCCTTTCTTGTTCTCTCTGTCTCCTCTTCCCTTCTGTATCCAGGTCAGCTCAATTCAGAACCAAATGCAGTCCAAGGGAGGCTATGGAAGTGGCATGTCTGCAAATGTTCAGATGCAGCTGGTAGATACAAAGGCTGGATAACCTTGGGGAAACCTCTCGCGTAAGTATTGCACTCTGCTTTTTAGGTACTGCTAGAGTACTAGGGAAGACAATCATACTGCTTCACAATTAGCTCCCTATAAAGCTGTGTCTTTATGATGCCAAATTTTAAGATGCATTTCTGAATAAATACTCAGTATAGCAAAGCATGTTAATTTTTTTACGCAATGAACAAGAGGCTATCCTGACTGCATTAGTCTGGCTTATACCTAAAGGTACTGTCTGTAAGCCTGGTTTATACCTAAAGGTACCTAAGATAAGTATCTCAGTCATAACTTTGCAAGTGAAGTTAGTCATATAACAAATTACAGAAGGATTTTGTGATATGGTTAGGGTACCATTTTTGCAATGTGCCTGTCCATTTAAGCATAATATGCATGGTCTTATGTCAATGAATAACAGTGTTACAGTAGGCAAGTGATGTATGTTTACTGTATGCTTTCTGTCTTACAGGTTTATGTGAGTTCCTGTATCTTCTTCCCTGTGACCCCACTTTGCCTTGGTGACTGCTTTCTGTGCTCATGACGAGAGAAGTGATGGCTCATTGTTCAACGTTTGTAATTACTCCAGTGAAAAGTTGCTGTTCTGCTCTGATGATGCCCTTCGCCAGACTGGTCCGACGGTGCCTTTAGTGGCATGCACACATTGGCCTCTACCAGTATCATGGACATAAAGCTGTTTAGGATTGATTTTAGCTTGTTATTGGTTCTAATGCAATTTAAAGCACCAACCGTAGCTTCCCTCATCCCCCACAAATACTAATGCATAACATTTTTTTCTTTTTAGACTTTAAATCTTTCATCCACTTAAGTAATTAGAAATAAGTGAGTTGCCATTAATGTCTCAGTCATCTGTTGTTCAAACCCTTTTTGGACCTGCAAGCACAAATGATTATTTCATACAAAATGAGCAGAGTAGATGACTGCATGCTTTGTGAGGTTGCTTTCTATGGTGGCCTGCTTGGTGCTAGAAGAAAAAAAAAAAAATTGCTTAGTGCAGACTGGTGAAAAATTTTGCTGTGGCACCAAGTCATGCCTGTTTCTGAAAAAGGTCTTGTAACTTAGCTACTTCACAGTTAGGTCTTTATTTTAGTTTTCACCCAGCTGATCTTGAAATAATAAAGAGAGCTTGCATTCATGAGGCATTTGTTGTAAATGTTCAGTATATTTATTTTGAAAGAGCTGACCTTGAGACTGTAAACCAGTGTAGTACCGTATCTTCAGTGTTGTGGAAGCGCTTTAGTCTATTTTAAAAAGAAAAGCATCATGTTCGGCTGCTTCTCTCCTCCCTAAAATTTTTTTAAAGTTTGAGACTGTATGGTCATTTCCAGTAGCCGCATGTCAGACTGCCTGCAATATTAGCTGAAAAGTTTAGTAGACTTCTCTTAAGTAGTTGGCAGTTTCTGTGTACTAAATATTTAGGGGCCATGGAAGTTGCTAAGAGCAACATACTAATCTGGCAGAACAGATGCCAATGAAAACAACATACAGGGTGACTTTTTACTAAGTCAGTAAAATGCCTTTTGCTCAGGTTCCAAAGCATGTTTCTTTCACATGTTGTGAAACTGTATTTTAATATTGCACTGTTTTCAGATTATCCCTGTAAATGGTCCCTTTTTTTTGTCTCCTTGGTGGTGGTTTGAGAGAAGTCAATGATTTGAGTCCTGGTTGAGTTAGTTTTTTATGTGAAGAAAAACCCATCCCAACAAAGAAGGCATAACTGAGCCTAGTCAGATCCATTTTTATATGTAAACACGCATGTGTTCACAAATACAGATTGCTGTCATAAAAGATTCTTTATTCTTTTTGCATACTTTTCCTGAATATCCATTGATTTAAACCTGTATTAACCTACATGTTCTTCTCTGTCAGTTTGCAAACAACACAAAATGCAGGGCCATGGAGGTAATTTTCCTTCCCTAAGTTGTATTCCAGTGGTAGGTGTCAGTTACCTGGTTGAATAGATCGACTGAGGTTGGATAGTCTTCACTGATAAAGGTACTGATTTGTGACAGATCAAGATGTTCAGTTGTCTGGGTGCATAAACACGTGGCAGTGCAGTGACACACTTTCTTTTTGGGGATCAACATTGCCAATGCCACTTTATCAATGTCTTAAATATGCTATGGCTACAAAACTCTTTGAACTTTGTCATTGGTAATAGCCACTTAAATTTGCTTGCCAAATCTATCTTGCACTTGACAAAATGTTTTCAGCTCAATAGCCAGGAAAAAAAAAATTGACATATTTTTATAACAGACATACTTTTTTTGTACATTGTGTTCATTCTTGAATAAAGTCAGTTCAGTGTTGGCTTGTAGATATTAAAGGGAAAGTATTGACTTTGATTCAATAAATGTTTTCTTTCAGTTGGTGGCCTACCCTTTTTTTTTCCGTAAGTAACATTTGCATTAGAAAAAACACTTGCAGCCTACAGACAGATTTGTGGTGAAAGTTTTCTGAAGAGTCACTAATTAAGTACTTTGCAGGCTTGAGGTTTTTTTATGCCACTTGACCCTGATGTGGCCAAGTGGACTAAACCATACTTTTATTGGCAGTTCTGTAGCATTGATTTAATGGCTGTACCAGGGGCTTCTGCAAGGAACTCCAGGGTAAGATTTCTTTAAAAATACACCTTCATTTATAGAATTTCTTTCTTTTTGATTGGTATTTGTGTTACTTTTGACTGCGATACAGATCACTGTGGTGATCATTAGACAACTTAATTGTACTTCTAATCATATGTATCTGCATTAAGTATAGAATGATAGAGTGGTTTTGATTGGAAAAGACCTTCCAGATTGTTGAGTCCAACTGTCTACCCAGCCCTACTAGGTCCAACACTAGACCATGTCACCAAGAAACACCTCCAGGGATGGTGACTCAACCACCTCCCTGGGCAGCCTGTTCCAATATCTGACAACCCCTTCAGTAAAGAACTTTTTCCTAATACTCAACCTAAACTTCCCCTGACACAACTTCAGACCCTTTCCCCTTGCCCTGTCACTAGCTACCAGGGAGAAGAGACCACCCTCCACCTCACTTTACTACCACCTTTTAGGTAGTTGTAGAGATCAATGAGGTCTCCCCTCAGCCTTCTCTTCTCTAGACCAAACAATCGCAGCTCCCTCAGCTGCTCCTCATAAGATTTGTCTTCCAAACCCGTCACCAGCCTTGTAGCCCTTCTCCGGACACGCTCAAGCATCTCTTACGTCCTTCTTGTAGTGAGGGGCCCAAAACTGAACACAGCAGTCCAGTTACAGCCTCACCAGCTCTGAGTACGGGGAAGGATCACTTCCCTACTCCACTGGCCACCCTGTTCCTGATACAGGCCAGTATGCCACTGGCCTTCTTGGCCACCTAGGCACACTGCTGGCTCACATTCAGATGGCTGTTGATCAACACCCCTAGGTCTCTCTCCTCCAGACAGCTCTCACACCACTCCTTTCCAAGCCCGTAGCTTTGCACGGGGTTGTTGTGACCCAAGTGCAGGACATGGCGCTTAGCCTCATGCAATTGGCTTCAGCCCATCGATCCAGCCTGTCCAGGTCCCTCTGTAGAGCCTGCCTACCCTCTGGCAGATCAATGCTACTGCCAATGTTGGTATCATCTGCATATTTACTGAGGGCGCACTCGACTCCCTCATCCATGTCATTGATAAAGACAGTAAACAGAACTGGCCCCAGTACTGAGGCCTGGGGAACACCACTGGTGACCAGCTTCCAACTGGATTTGACTACCGTAACACTTGGTGCCCAACTCTCCAGCCAATGTTTCACCCAGTGAAGTGTATTCCCATCTAAGCCATGAGCTGCCAGCTTCTTCTTGCAGTTTTGCCTAGCTGGGTGCTGGTAGAGAAGGGGGGCTGCAGAGATGGTGCCTGCAAGCAGCAGCTAGAAAATCTCTGCCGGCCCCAGAGCGTGAACATCGGCTGATCCAAGGCCAGAGTTGCTGCTGACAAAGGCCAAACCAATCATTGATGGTCACAGCGCCTCTGGGAATCACATTTAGGAGAAAAAAACCCACAAGCAGCTGCATTTTGCCACCAGAGAAGGGAGTGAGAAGATGTAAGGAGCTGTGCAGGCACCAAGGTCAGGGAAGAAGGAGGTGGGGGGAGAATGAGGCGCTCCAGGTGCCGGAGAGAGAGATTCCTCTGTAGCCTGTGGAGCGGGTGTCCCATCGCTGCCCATGGATAATGACAGGGAGCAGAGACCATCTACAGCCTGTGGAGAGATCGACCTATGCCACGGCAGGTTTGCTGGGGATTTGTGACTCTGTGGGGGACCAGGCTGGAGCAGTCTGGGCTCAAAGGTCAGCACCCAGTGGAAGGGAGCTGTGCTGAGGCACTTGTTGAAGAGATGACTCCCCGATAGAAAGGACTCATTGATGTTGGAGAAGTTTGTGGAGGACTGTCTCCCGTGGGTGGGACCCCATGGTGCTGCAGGGGAAGGGTGTGTGTGTGGAATGACCCCTCCTCCCAGCTAAGAAGGAATACAGGGTGGAACTGACTGAAAACCCCCACCCCCCATTCCCTGCCCCTCCCCATGCCATGATGCAGTGGGAAGAAGGGAGCAAAGTTATGACTAAAGTCTGCAAAGAAGGGAGGGGTGGGGGGGAAGTAGAAGTTTTAAGATCTAGAGGAGGAAAGCAGCTTGTGAGGATCTGAGTGGAACGCTATCCCCCCATTCCCTGCCCTTCCTTGTGCCATGATGGGGGTGGGGAAAGAAGCGAGTAAAGTCATGACTAAAGTCTGCTAAGAAGGGAGGGCTGGGGGGAAGGTGCTTTAAGACCTGGCTGCACTTCTCATTACCTGACTCTGGTTTCACTGGGTGTGTAGTGTAGTGTAACATTCTGCAATGAGTCTGTTTTGCCCATGACACTAATTGGAGAGTGATCCCTCTCTGTCCTTATCTCAAATCCTAAGCTTCTCAAAATATATTTTCTCTCCTTTTCAGCTGAAAAGAGTGGCTTTGGTGGGCATTTGGCCTCTAGCCAGGGCCAAACCACCTCACTTCTTTAGGAGAGTGCTGTGGGAAACAGTGTCAAACACTTGACTGAGGTCCAAGCAGACAATGTCCACAGCCTTTTCTTCATCCACTAGGCAGGCCACCTGATCATAGAAGGAAATCTGATTAGTTAAGCAAGACCTGCCTGTCCTTAACCCATGCTGACTGGGCCTGACCACCTGGCTGTCCTGCATGTGCTGTGTGAGGGCATTCAAGATGATTTGCTCCTTCCCTGGAAGATAACCTTCCCTGGAAGGTTATCCATTTCCTCAAAATGCAAACCAGTAAGAAAGCTTCATATATTGATGTCAGCATTCAGGGAGTGCTGGTCTTCTGACAGTGCTCTGTATGTCAGTCATGGGCAATTTTTTCCCAGGAACGTGCTTTGTTTCACCCATGCTATGCATTCAATACCTCAAAGTGGCTGTTGGCTTTTGGCTTGTTTTTTTAATCACTCACCCTTACATCCAACTTTTTAGGCTAGAATTTATTTGAAATATTTGCTAGGAAATCTAAATGTATTTGTGCATTTCCTGGTGGGAAGCTCAGATGAATGACTCCTGTTGATACAGCCACAGTGTGAGAAGCCCTCATGCAACACACAGGAGCTGGAGTTTACCTATTCCACCTGTGGTTGCTCACCACAATCCTTCACCAAATGTGTGAGGTAGGACGTTATGCAAGTCCAGTTCTTAAACATCACTACTAGAAAGATGATATGTATTACTGGGAATTGATTTTGAAATCCTCAGGCTTCATGAAATATAGCAACACTAGGGAAATGGCTATTCTGAAAGTTTTCTACTTTAGGAAATAATCTTTACAATAACAATAAAACATGCAAAGAATCATAATTCTTGCAGAAAAGTAGACTTTCCAGGTGGTTAATGCTAATGTACATTTTGGCGCTCCACAGCTTTTACCACCTGTCACAACTTCCCCTGCTGCCCCAGTAACAACCACCTCATGTGTGGTGTATGCATGAAGTAACAGAGATAATGCATGGATGTGGGGGTGTAGTGCAGCGTTTTGATTCATGTTCATAAACAATTCAAAAGGTGGAAATAAGGAAACAACGATCACATTTCAGTGAGCAACACTCTGGGTGAGTGAGAAGAAAGCAGGGTAAGTATAGGAGGAGTGTAAACTTTGATAGGCATCTAAACACTGAACCTAGGCCAGTTCCCCATGGTGCTCTTTATAAGAAGGACCTTTTGGAAACAGCCACAAAAACAGAGCCCAGTGCAGCAAGGCTTGTTAATTTTTTACTGTTTTAGATAGTAGGTTCCAAGCCAATTACCCTTTATGTAAGTTGCAGCAGACGTTTGTTTTCCAGCTGGCTTATGCAGGATCCATCATAACAGGCAGGGTAGGAGCCGCCCAGGGGAAATGGGCTGCATGGTGAACTCAGCTGGGAAATGAGACTCTTTTTGATAATTTTCAAAGTCTGTACTGTTTTTCATAATGTTAATACACATAGGATGGTGTGATGGATGGTCATGTGGCTCTAAATCTCTTAAAAACCGTTCAGAAGTCTGTTTCTGAACCCATTTGCTGGAGCTCGACAACATCGGGATGATATTGCTGCCAGTGGTCCAAGTCCCAATATTTCTTTTTACTGAGTAGAAACACCCACTTCTATCTGTTTACATCTACCCATATTTGGCAGTCTCTGATTCCTCAGAGGCTGCCAAAATACGCCCAGTCCAGTCTTTGGATGGGAATTAAATAGCCCATGCCATGCTTTAGTTTCCTCAGTCATTCTCTGAATCACAATCAGAACACTAGGAATGACATGACAGAAGGAAACACTGGCTAATCCAGCAGCTCTCTAAAACTTAGAACTGCAAAGTAACACCAGGATCACTGCTTACTGAAACATTTTCAAGTGGGATTTTCAGCCTCTTAAAACACACTTGCACACCTGAACACTTAGAGTAAAATTAAACTGTTCTGAACTAGATAGCTGCAGCGGCCCATACTGTCCCCAGTGGACAGCCTGTAATGAGACATAAAGATTTCTCTCTGCCCTCGTGAGGTCCCACCTGGAGTCCTGTGTCCAGATCTGGGGCCCCCAATACAAGAAGGATGTGGAACTGTTGGAGAGGGTTCAGAGGAGGGCCACAAAGATGATTAGAGGGCTGGAGCACCTGCCCTATGAAGAGAGGCTGAGGGAGCTGGGCTTGTTCAGCCTGGAGAACAGAAGGCTGTGGGGGGACCTCATTGCAGCCTTCCAGTACCTGAAGGGAGCTTATAAGCAGGAGGGGATTCAACTTTTTAAAAGGATAGATAATGACAGGACAAGGGGGAATGGATTAAAACTAAAGGAAGGAAGGTTAAGATTAGATATTAGGGGGAAGTTTTTTACAGAAAGAATGGTGAGGTGCTGGAACAGGCTGCCCAGAGAGGTAGTGGATGCCCCGTCCCTGGAAGTGTTCAAGGCCAGGTTGGCTGGGGCCCTGGGCAACCTAGTGTAGATTCAGGTCTGGAGGTTGGTGGCCCTGCCTGTGGCAGGGGGGTTGGAGCTCTGTGATCCTTGGGGTCCCTTCCAACTCATACCATTCTATGATTCTATGATTCCATGATTTCTTCACTATGACTGAGTACCTAGTGGTCTCTGGGGTGCGAGGCACTTCTCAGACGCTGTGTGAGACATCCACCCACCTGCCTCCTGCACAGTAGCGCTTCAAATACCCATCCAACACCCAGTAGCAATGTGCAGCCCAGCGCAGCACTGGTAGGACAGACAGTCTGTCCCAGCTCAGGCTGCTGAAGCTGTTTGGGTGAGGGACTCGCATTACTTGTGTCAGTGCCTGCAGGCATCACAGCCACCCGTAGGCAAAGCCTGTTGCAAGTGCTGTCCCCCCAGCTCAGCTCCTGTGTGGCATCTGCCCTGCGCCACAGTGCCCTCGCCTCACCCCAATCTAAAGGAGCCGTTCGCATCACACTCCTGTGCAGCACTGCTACCTCCCCTCATGCAAACTGGTACTCCATTGCACTGAGCTAAGAAAACTTGATTTTCTTAGTGAAGGCACTTAACTAATTCTGTGCAACAGCAGGTAAGATCCTCCTCCCTGCATACGCTTAGTTGGGTCATGCCAGACAAGTCAGCGAGTGGAAGGCAACTGGAGTTGGTTATTATGAATGCAATAATCAGTGCTGTCACTTCTTGGAAAACTGGGATCAAATATGTGCAGCTGCTTATTTGCCACTGAGAAGAGCTATCCACAGTCATAAAGAAAAATCCTCCATGGGACTGACATGCCTTCTAAATTTAAACTTCTCTGTAAGAAATTTCCACGGTCCTGTCCAACAAACCATGTCACAGGGCCCATAAACCCTCCTGCCCCCAACACTGGCAATCTTGATGTTCATATTACAAGATGTTCATAAACTTGCTGTAAATGCTTGGATAATTGGAGAGTGGATGCTGGCTGCCCTGGATGGGCAATTGCTTTTGATAGATTGTCCCAAGGTAACGCCAGTCTCCCAGCACACTGGACTGTTTCCCAACTGAGAACCCTGCAGTCCCACCTCATAGATGAACCTGCAAAGGACAGACGCTTTTCTAATCAGGCCAAGAGAATCTGGACTGAGAAGGCTGCAAAGACTTTAAAGGATTTTACAAAACTAAGAATAGATTTACATGGTTCAGGACTGCAATGCCTTCTTTTTCCTCTCTACAACCTTTTGCCTAAATATCTGCTACAGCACATCATCTGCATTTTTTATTCCTTCACTATGCACTACTTAAGGTTTTGGCCTTGGCCTTCTGAGAACTATTACTGAAGAATTTATGTGCTACTGATGTTGCTTGTTTCCAACCTGAGGGCAGCCTTAGTCCTTCCACCACAAACGCCATGTTTACATGGATTATCAGGAATATGCAGCAGGAGCTAATGAAGTTAACTCAGACTTGAAGCAACAGACAAAAGCAAGTGGCCCCTAAACATCTCCTACAATGCTCTTGAAGTAGCTTTAGCAATATTTTGATATTTTGTCAGGACTAACATCCTCTGAAGTGTAACAGCAGTGCCCCATTTTGCTGTTGTGGCAATGCAACCAAGTGACTGACATCCCAGGTCTCATCCTCACTCCAATCAGTAATACTTTTTGAAAAGTCACTTCAGAGATTTCTAGTGAGGTTCACAGGCACCCAGGGTATAACAGACACTTTGAAAAAGAGAAAACTAATTTATTTTATTAATAAGTATATGAACCTAGTAATATATTTTTTCATAAATGGATTGCCCTGGCCTGTGCCTTTCTTCTGTACCCAGAAGGATCATACCTCTTCAGAAGCAGTGGAGTGACAAGAGAGCTCTCTACTCTTCAAGCAATTACAGCAAAGTAAGAAAAAATAGATCTTCTGAGAAAAGTAAAAAGGGTCACAGCACTCTAGTCAAAAAGCCTCATTTGGTTTAATGAAATTATTTATTTGAACAAGAACTGCAGGAACTAAGCCAGAATAGGACAATTTGTCTCATCTGAGGTCACTATAACTCACTTTTACTTTGCTAATTTATGTCAGTAAAAGCACTTAGGGTTGCCTGGGTGAATGGAGAGAGAACCTTTCACTTCTAATACTGCTTCAGATACAGCTTTTCGTTACTTCTGTCACAAATGGTCATTTGATGGGACATGGGAACAAGATCTATCCTCTGCAAAGCTACTGCAGAGAGACAGTTCCGTTACCAAAATCTTGGCAACTGCAAGAGGAAAGATGAAAGAACTTGCAGAGATAGACAGGATAATCCTTTTTCCTCTGGTTCTGTAAGAAACACCTCCACAGAAAGTGGTGTGGAGTGTGGGAGGGGAGTAACAATCACACCCACGGTAACAGAGACCTCTGTCCATGGGACTGCTCGTCTGGCATTGTGCTCACACACTGGTCTGGTTGTGAGGGGCAGAAGGCTCTGACTGTGCAACCTTGCATGTCTTCAACGAATCTCTGGGACTGTGCCTGCATGCAACTATCAGGGAGGGTGTTTACAACACTAAGACACCCCCTTAGTCAGCCCCAGTGACATACTGCCACTCTGATGCAGTACCACCTTGAGCCCTTACCTCTGAGAATAGAGGCCTCAAAAATGTACCATGTGTTTTCCTCACAGACAGGGTGATTAATGAGGGATGCCACTGTGAACATGGCAGGTCTTGCGATTCTGCTCCTGTGGTTAAATGCAAGGTGAATATTGGTTTTGCTTTTCGTGGTTCTTTAATCAGGAAGTGGATTTGGTGTTTGCATTTAAGGGAAGCAACAGCAAAATCCCGGCCTGACTGAAAGTGAAGGTGCACATGAAGGGTGTGCTGCAGGATCAGAAGGGCTCTTAAAAGTCAGACCACAGTGCAGCTGCCCAGCTGCTCCATGGCTGAGCACAGGGCCCAGTATAACAGCCCACACATACAAGCAGGTGTTGGTGGCAGTTCTTGGGACTGAGGAAGGAAAATTCAGCAGCTTCTGCACTTCTAACCCCACTAGATTTCTTTGGTTAGGTAAACCTGCCTAGACAGATGGAAAAGGGAGAAGTCTTCGGAGTTGTCCCACAGCTGGTCCCTGAAAGAAGGGACATTTTTAGGGCTGACACCTAGTCCTTCTGATGAAAACACAGCATTGTTCTGTGGTCCTCTCTACCTCCTCCTTCACAGTGGCACAGGAAGACGGGGAATGGGGTAAGTTCATCACGTGTTGTCTCTGCCGCTCCTTCCTCCTCAGGGGAAGGACTCTTCACACTCTTCCTCTGCTCCAGCGTGGGGTCCCTCTCATGGGAGACAGTCCTCTGCCAACTTCTCCAACCTAAGTCCTTCCCACAGGCAGCAGTTCTTCACAAACTGCTCCAGTGTGGGTTCTTTCCATGTGGTGCAGAACTTCTGGAGCAGACTGCTCCAGCACCAACCCCCCATGGGGCCACAGGTCCTGCCAGGACCCTACTTCTGCATGGGCTCTCTACAGGGTCACTGTCTTCATCAGAGCATGTCTACCTGGTGGGGCACAGGATCCTCCAGAGGCTTCAGGTGGCTATCAGTCTCACCATGGTCTTCTCCACAGGCTGCAGGGGAATCTCTGCTCTGGTGCCTGCAGCACCTCCTCCCCCTCCTCCCCTGACCTTTGTGTCTGCAGGGTTGTTTCTCTCACAGATTCCCACTTCTTTCTTCCAGCTGCTGCTGCACAGCAGGTTGGGGTTTTTTTACCCCTTCTTAAATATGGTATCATAGAGGTGCTACCACTGTTGCTGATGGGCTCTTTTCACCAGCAGTAGGTCCATCACATCTGTGAAGAAGCTCAGAAGTGGTGTAAGATGTCCACTATCGCCATTCATACCGGCTAACAGGTGACCTCCCTCTGAGAGGGTACTGGTGACCTGACCTAGCAAAGCAATGACCAAGGGTTCAGAGGTCTCCTAGCACACTGGTTATGTGTGTTACCATGTAAGTCTCTCTGTTATTGGTCCTCTACACGTCTCTGAGTGAAGGCAATACAAGAAGCACATTGATATGGGCTCCCTGGTATAAAACAGACAGGGATCTCCTTGAGAGAGTCCAGAGAAGGGCTACAAAGATGATTAAGGGCCTGGAACATCTCCCGTATGAGGAAAGGCTGAGTGAGCTGGGACTGTTCAGCCTGGAGAAAAGAAGACTGAGAGGGGATCTGATTAATGTTTATAAATATCTTAAGTATGGGATGCAGGGGGAATTGGCCAACCCCTTTTCAGTGGTCTGTGGAGACAGGACAAGGGGCAATGGCTGCAAATTGGAGCACAGGAAGTTCTGCACCAACATGGGGAGGAACTTTTACACAGTGAGGGTGACAGAGCCCTGGGACAGGCTGCCCAGGGAGGTGGTGGAGTCTCTTTTCTGGAGATATTCAAGACTTGTCTGGACGCCTAGCTGTGCAATATGTGCTAGGGAGCTGCTTTGGCAGGGAGGTTGGACCCCATGATCTCCTGAGGTCCCTTCCAACCCCTATGATTCTGTGATAGGTTTCTTGTTCCAAGTCAGAGAAGAATAGAAGCATGTGAATCTAGACAAAAATAATAAAACTGTATGGTCCCTCCCTGCCCAAGCCTCCACACCCCAACTTTGCTTTCCTGCCATTGCAAAACACTCTGAAGCTTCAGCAAGGGTTATCTCAGATGTCAAACTTAGGGCAACCCCGTCTCTCACTGGAACTTGGCTTTAAAAGATATAAAGTCCTGAAAAAGCATGTGTGTGAAGGAAAAAACCCACCATAATATGCTTATCCATTAGATCCTCAACACTCATTAAACTTCTCTCTGCAACAAATCGGCTTAAAATGGCTGGTGCAGCTGAGCTGAGTGAACCCGGGACTCTCCCTGTGCTCCCATTTGTACTGTGAGCCACCCTTCCTCTGGGTTGTGCCCTAGAGCAGAGTGGTCAGATTTTAGCAACATTCTGTGAGTAGCTCTATGATTATGTTGTTGGAGCTCTCAGCTTGCAGGAGAGTCAAAAAAAGCAGCAGAAAAAAACATTCCTGCTGTAGGTTAAAACAGAATTGCTGTTTGACACTGCCATATCTGCTGTTTTACTGTCTGCCCGACTCTTTTTCTTCAGCTGAAACTGAAAATCCTAACTGTCAGTGCCCTTGGTTTTCTGCTGGCAACCTCAATTCCCTTTGCACTGTGCCTCCTTGCTTCTAGCTGCGAACTTTGTTCCTGAGCATTTCAGCACCAGTTCCAGATAGAACCCATGGCTTACCCATTTCCCACCACACACACTGAGAAGCAGCATTTTACTGACCTAAGCTACTGACCACCTCAGAAACACTAAAGTTCTTCTGCATGTCCCCTAAAGATTGTTCCAAATCAAAGAGGCAACCAGAGACCGTGCTTTTTTCCTCCCTTCCCCTGAGCAAGACAGTGACAAGTTCTAACAAATACACAATGTGAAAGCAAGCTACATGTTTTCTGCTTCATTTGGCACTCAGAAATAAGCTACAGTTAGCACAAAAATATGGGGGAGGGAGAAGAAAATGCATAACTCAGACTATGATGCTATCCTCTTTCATCAACAAGTCTGGCTAAATTCTGGATCTCCTTCTCTTGCCTCCTCTTAGACCTGACAAGCATTGTTGAAAACCATGGACAGCTTTGGATTCCTTGCACCTCTGTTTTATCCCTATAAATAAATTTTAGAAGCTCTTGTATGTAAACACCTTTATTCTGGCTGGGTGGAAGAAAAGGCACTTCTGGATTAGATAAGAAATGTTTTTGAAATGTGCTGTTCAAGATGAGCATACAGAGGAAAAAAGAGTACATGCATAAGCATGCCTAGTTCTCAGGTCATGCCCCAGCCTGGTATTGGTTTTCAAAACACTCATTGGCTCTAAGCTGCCTGTAAGAGACGTTACATGAGATTAAATTAATTAGTCAGACAGCATGACTGAGCTGTCAGACAGCTTCCAACCTAAGCTCAAGTCTTCCTGCAGTGCTTTGTTCTCTTATCCCTCTCCAACTTTCTTGCCTTGAAGCTGATCCTAGCAGTGTAGGACACACGGTACCAGAACAACACTAACAGCCCAAAGCTTGGGGAGTGGGTGTCACATGGAGCGTATCACATCTACAGCAGCCTCAAGGGCCTTGTCCTGCTCCAGTGTTGCCATTTCCCTTGGGAAGGCTCCAATCCCCACCCCACAGCCCTGGCAACTTACACTTGGTACAACAGCAAAGCTCACAGCCATGCTTCTCCAAACTGTCACCTAGGATGAGAAGCCAGCTCTGCAGACACATTTTGAGGCCAGATGTGAACACTGCCTGCCCAATTTACAGGGCAATCAGTGTTGCAATTCTTGATGAAGCCATTTACATTTAGGATAGTCTGCTCAGCTACAAAGGGAATAGCTGCCCTGTGCTTTGTGTTGCTCTGCGGCCCTGGCTGTTTCCTGTGTGCTGAGAATGGTAGCAGGGCCACTGCTGGTGCAACTGCTCATTAATCTACAAATGACCCAATTCAAAACTCCCCGTTAAACATGTGCCCTTACAGGGTTCTAGGCACATTTATCACACAGATGAGGCCTCTCTTCCCTGCAGTAAAGAGAAAATAAAGAGAGTGTGCTGTAAAACAAGAAGCAGAACAATGTACACTTCAGATATAGGGCAATTAAAATGTCACGCACCCATTTAATCTACCTATAAAGTTTGTTTCCTTGTAGCAAGGCAAACTGCAAGGTATCTGTGCAACAACTGGTTTCTCCCCCAAACTTCTACTTGCTTTCATGCTTCCTCTCAAGCTGCACTGCCCAAAATGTGACTGAAGAGGTTTGAATGGAGGCAGCAGCAGTTTTAAAGCTCTGCTGAGGTCTGAATGGCAGCTCTGAGCTTGGGTCAGCAGCGTCATAAGCAACCTCTCTTCCAGTCCCCCCCCCCCTACCCCTTCAAGCCCTTGTGTGATGCTGCTGTCCCACATGTCTGACTCTTAGGGCAAAGCTTTGGCTAGGCTGCTGCTGCCTTACCCTCTCACTGCTGTGCCCCTATTGCTGTCATGGTCTCTTATTTTTATTCCATGTGCAGCTCATGATGATTTTCCTGTTCCTTTCTTTGGCACTGTTTTAGCCCTGTGTTGTTGCAGCACCCTGTGATATGTGTCCTTCTTGCCTGATCCTCTGTGCATGACCACAAAAGGGTAGTGCAAAGCACATGCTCTTATTTTCTCAACCTTTGACATGGGGTGGGGTGTGTGTGGGGTGGGAGTGAGGGGAGGAATAATGAATGAGCATATGGGCACACATCTGGAACTACAGTTACTGGTAAGCTGTCCCCTAAAGTGTGATAACTCAGATTCACAGCGTAGCTACCAGCAGTTATATCCTCTAGGGTTTGATAATCTGATTCTCTAGAAGAGATGTCCCATGGCTTTTGTTTGTTTAATGTGGGGTGGTGGGTGTGTGTTATGATAGCAATGAAGTACTTGGCAGAAACTGCTCTGCAGAGGTATGGAAGAGAAATATTTTAGTTACTGGTACACTTCTAACTACCGTGAAACGAGTCCTGACCTTCCTCACTTCCACAGCTCATCACCTCATTTAGGTAAGTTTCTCTTGGGTCCCATCTGGGAGGTCTCGGGAAGTGGTGCATATCAGGGGTAGAAATTTATGGGTGCCTTGATCATCCATACTAAACCTATGAGTTTTTCTTCAGTGCTTGAGAAGTGGTTAGACACTTGAGGGAAGATGCAAGGAAGATGAAATTTAAGAGCTCCCAACTCCACAGCAAAGCAAAGAGTCTGACAAGACAACAGCACTGTAGATGCTACTTTTGCACTTGAACTTCAAGCATTTGTGCAGAATATGGTATTTTTCTCAAACATTGCAGACCTCTTCCACAGGCATTAGTGATGGCAATGTGCCTGCTGCAAAACAAACTGCTAAGTATACATTCAATTCTTTTATTTTCTTTTTGTGGTTTTGAAGTTGACAAAAGCAAAAGTTCTACTGTGGATGAGGAAACAGCACATCTCATACGGACAAATAAATGAGGCATAATGCAGCAAGATGACAGGGCAGCTGTGAACTCAGGTTGAGGGTTTTGAGGAGCCTGAGGACAGCTGCGAGAAAAAAAGGTCTGAATGCTACCAACACCAAAAATTTCCAATATTCACAGATATATTCCATGTATATGTGGATGCTCACAAAAGGCACTAACCAAGGGCAATATTCTAACATTTCTTTGTTCCTCTCGCCATCAGGGATAGTCAGGCTTCTCAATTTCCTTTTGTGCTATTCGTATATGGATGAACTAACTGTTCATGAATAGTTCTGCCAGTGTGAGCCAGGACTGAGCAGCTAACTGAGAAATTGGCCAGTAGCCAGGAGTCTCAAATACATGCCTGTATTTGGTATTCCTCCATTGGAGCTTTCTGTCTTTCGTGAGATGTTCACCCACTGTATCAGACTAAAAGGAATCTGACTATATACAAGACAAGCAAGGAAGCAAACATTTAATACCAACTGCTGCAGCTCTGGACAATGTGCTGGGGCTCCCATTCACTTCTTTTCCTTGGCTCGTGGCAGTAAATGCAGTGCGATGTGTGTGATCCACATATACTCTGAAGTGGTTAGCTGCCAGTGCTACTGTCTACCAGTGGATCCCAATTACAAGTACTTCTGAAAGTGTTGCAGGCCTTTTGCAATTGTTTTGGACAGAGTGGCAAGAGTATACTGACAGAAAAGTCTTGAAAAGTGACAAAACTGGAATGACAGAATAAAAAGTTTGGAAAAGACCTTTAAGATCATCAAGTCCAACCATTCACATACTAAACTAAACCATATCCCTAAGTACCTCATCTACCCTTTTTTTGAACACATCCAGGGAAGGTGACTCAACCACCTCCCTGGGCAGCCTGTTCCAGGCCCTGACAACTCTTTCAGTAAAAAATTTTTTCCTAACATCCAATCTAAACCTGCCCTGGCACAGCTTCATGCCATTCCCCCTTGTCCTGTCACCTGGCTGAAGAGACCATCACCTATCTCTCTATAACCTCCCTTCAGGTAGTTGTAGGTGGTGATAAGGTCTCCCCTCAGCCTCCTCTTCTCCAGGCTAAACAGCCCCAGCTCCCTTAGCCGCTCCTCATAGGATTTGCCCTCCAGCCCCTTCACCAGCCTGGTTGCCCTTCTCTGGACTCGCTCTAGGACCTCCATGTCCTTCTTGTGGTGAGGAGCCCAGAACTGGACACAGTACTCGAGGTGTGGCCTCACCAATGCCGAGTACAGGGGCACAATCACCTCTCTAGACCTACTGGCCACACTGTTTTTGATACAAGCCAAGATGCCATTGGCCTTCTTGGCCACCTGAGCACACTGCTGACTCATATTCAGTCTGCAGTCAACCAACACCCCCAGGTCCTTCTCTGCCTGACAGCTCTCCAGACAGTCTCCCCCAAGCCTGTAGCGCTGCATGGGGTTATTATGTCCCATGTGCAGCACTCTACACTTGGCCTTGTTAAACTTCATCCCATTGGTCTCAGCCCATCGGTCCAGTCTGTTCAGATCCTTCTGAAGAGCCTCCCTACCCTCAGGCAGATCAACACTTCCTCCTAGTTTAGTGTCATCTGCAAACTTAGTGAGGGAGCATTCAATCCCTTCATCGAGATCATTGATAAAGATGTTGAACAAGACTGGACCCAGGACTGAGCCCTGGGGGACGCCACTCGTGACCGGCCTCCAGCTGGATTTTGTTCCATTCACCACCACCCTCTGGGCTCGGCCATCCAGCCAGTTTTTAACCCAGCTGAAGGTCCTCCTGTCCAGGCCAGTGACAGCCAGTTTCTCAGTCAGAATGCTGTGAGAAACCGTGTCAAAGGCTTTACCAAAGTCCAGGTAGATCACATCCACAGCCTTCCCCTTGTCCATTAAGCGGGTCACCTTGTCATAGAAGGTGATCAGGTTAGTTTGACAGGATCTACCTTTTGTAAACCCATGTTGACTAGGCCTGATCCCCTGGCCATCGTGCATGTGCTGCATGATAGCTCCCAAGATGACCCTCTCCATGATCTTCCCCGGGACTGAGGTCAGACTGACAGTCCTGCAGTTCCCTGGATCCTCCTTCCGACCCTTCTTGTATATGGGTGTAACATCTGCCAGGCTCCAGTCGACTGGAACTTCCCCAGTCTGCCAGGATTGCTGGTAGATGATGGAAAGGGGTTTGGCAAGCACATCTGACAGCTCCCTCAGCACCCTTGGGTGAATCCCATCTGGTCCCATTGACTTGTGGGTATCTAACTGGCCAAGTAGGTCGCTAATCATTTCCTCCTGAACCATGGGAACTTTGTTATTCTTCCCCTCCCTGTCAGCCAGTTCCGGAGGATGAGTACTCACAGAATATCCTTCTTTACTGTTAAAGACTGAGGCAAAGAAGGAATTAAGGACCTCAGCCTTGTCCTCATCCCTTGTCACTAATGTGCCATCAGCATCCAATAAGGGCTGGAGATTCTCCTTGACCCTCCTTTTACTATTAATATACCTAGAGAAGGACTTTTTATTATCTTTTACAGAGCGAGAGGATCAGAAAAATACACACTTCCCAAGAATGAGAGAAGCATCATTTTGCTTTGCTTTTTTCTTTCCTTGGTTGTTGTTTATTCTTACTTACTTTTTCAATACCTGTGCTAACAAATATCCATAAAGCTTATTATCAGCCTTGTTAAATTAAGAAAATCACTGCCACGTGCAAGCATGAACACTAAAACATCGGCTCTAAAATGAGAGCAGATTGAGAAGGGACAGTTATTTTGAAATGAAACTTGGAGGCTGTTTCTTGTTGACAGTTTTGTGGATTGTGGAGGAAGAAAAGCAGGGCAAAGATTGAGAGAGTAACAGAGATTCTATCTGCTCATCTGAGAAAAACTCCAAGCCAGGTCAGGTCATTCTAACCTCTTCTGTGTTTTCCCACTCTTCCTTTCCATTTAGAAGCAAGCCCAAAATACATGTGCTTCATGTCACAAGCTAATAGCGGGGTTGTTGTCTTAACTGCCTTAACTGGTCAAGGAAACTAAACTTTCAAACACTGCAGTCCTGGCTTAGGAACTTGCATAGTGCATGTGTTCCTTCAAGGACAGATAATGCATGGGACAGAGAAGTGTATTATCAGCAATCATCAGACCACATCTGCAATGTCATGCCTGTTAAATAATTCATATACTTAAAAATTACGCTCAAGGGAGAACAAAGGCTTTTGGACAGCTACAAAATCATTCACATTGTACCCTGGGCTATTTTTAGCATTAAAATTATGCGTAAAGGCTCCAGCTGAGACGAGGACACCATTCAGTCCATAGATGCTGCACAGATGGAGTAGTCACTGTAAACTCTCACTGGAAATCTGAACCAACAAAGCACAGGTGTCAGATCAAAAGTACAAAAAGCCCCCTTTATCCCCTCCCCCACCCTCCCCTCCTTTAGTGCCTTCAAGCTGTGGCAGAATCTCCTGTGAAGAAGGTAACAGGCCAAAACAAAAAGTATTACTCCAGAAATAGTTTCTAATTTCCTTATCAGCCCTTAAAATATGTCACGTTTACATGCTTTATCCTCCCTTTCTGTTCTATCACAGAATATAACTGATTGCCACACTGAACAAGAACTGAAAAAATGAGTTTTATATCCCCATAGTCTTTCTCTAGGTGAGAGGTGTGCCAGTCCAAGCTTTAAATTGTCAATCTTTTTTCTTTTATAAACCAAATCACACTAATGAAATGAATACAAGCCAGAGGACTTAGTACATTATAGGTGGTATCTGAAACTACTTTAAAAGTACTTTACAGGAAAACCACAATGATCTCTGTTATTCCTCCTGAAAAAACCCAACAATGTAAATACATTTCTTAAAAGAAAGCTACTTGGATGAGAGAGCCTCCACTCCAAGGTGCTTTCTCCTATGAAAATAGCCTGCCTTCTTCAGAAGTGTATCTGCAGATACCTGGTAGATCTGGCATACAAAAGATGCTTCATGCATTCATCCCACACAGAATTCCCTTATGTATTCCTTCCTGATGGTGCTACACAGTGTTGTTAGGATACCTTCACAGCAAACACAGCCACTCGGGTGAAGAGCTCCTGAGTGGCGAATTGCTATGGCAGCCCTTCCTTGAGCAGCTAAAAAAGTGGCAACAACAGTGGGCAAAGAGCCCCAAAGCCTCAGGGAGAGAGTTTCCAGAAGTCTGCTAAGAAAGGAGGCATTGGGGGTGGAGGTGGAGGTGTCTTAAGATCTGGAGAACAGCTCACGAGGAACTGACTGAGAACCCCATTCCCCCATTCCCTGCCCCTCCTTGTGCCACAGTGGGGGGAAAGAAGGGAACAAAATCATGACTAAAGTGAAAAAAATCATACTGGGAGTTACTGAAAAACACCTAAAGGACAAAGCAGTCATTGGTCACAGCCAGCACGGGTTCAGAAGAGGAAGGTCCTGTCTATCCAAACTGATTTCCTTTTACAACAAGGTTACCAGCTGGTTGGCCAAGGAAAACCAGGGGGTGTTCTTTTGGATTTCAGCAAGGCTTTAGATCCTGTGTCTCACAGTATCTGGCTGGACAGAATATCCTCCATGCAACCAGACAAAGCCACAATCCATTGGGTGGGCAATTGGCTTTTGGGTTGGGCCCAGAGGGTCATAGTGAATGGGGTTACATTTGGCTGGTGGCCAGTCACTAGTGGGGTTCTCCAGGGTTCCATTTTTGGTCAGTTCTTCGTAACATTTTCATAAATGACCTGCACTCAGGGCTAGAGGGTGTCTTAGGTAAATTTGCAGATGACACCAAACTGGGAGGAGCTGTTGACTCTGTTAAGGTAGTGAAGCCTTACAGAGAGACCTGGACAGATCAGAGAGCTGGGCAGTCACCAACAGCATGAAGTTTAACATGGGTGAGTGCTGGATTCTGCCCCTGGGAAGGGGAAACCCTGGCTGCACATACAGACTGGGGGAACAGACGCTGGAGGCTGCCATGCTGAGAGGGGTTTGGGGGTTTTGATAGAAAGCTAAACATGAGCCAGCAGTGTGCCCAGGCAGCCAGGAGAGCCAACTGTATCCTGGGGTGCCTTAAGCACAGCAATTGCTAGCCAGTCCAGGCAGGGGATTGTCCTACTCTACACTGTGCTGGTGCAGCCTCACTTCAAGTATAATGTGCATTTTGGGGCACCGCAGAAGGTTAACAAGGACAGTGAAGGGTCTGGAGGGGAAGTCTTACAAGGAGAGGCTGAAGACCCTTGGTTTGTTCAGCCTGGAGGAGACTGAGGGGACACCTCATCATGGTCTAT
The DNA here is from genome assembly GCA_020800305.1 of Porphyrio hochstetteri. NCBI lineage: Eukaryota > Metazoa > Chordata > Aves > Gruiformes > Rallidae > Porphyrio > Porphyrio hochstetteri. The sequence continues at coordinate 51,762,411 of CM036938.1, read as the reverse complement.
GGCTTCCTGGTGAGGAGGAGTGAAGGGGCAGGCACCAATCTCCTCTCTTTGGTGACTAGTGATAGAACCCAAGGGAACTGTATGAAGCTGTGACAAGGGTGGTTTAGGCTGGTTATCAGGAAGAGGTTCTTTACTGACAGGGTGTTTGAGCACTGGAACAGGCTCTCCAGGGAAGTGGTCACAGAAATTTGCATTTTACTAAGACAAAGAAAGCTGCTCTGAGTCTCAAGTTACCAGATTTGCTCCATTATGGGCAGGAAATGACCCTGTGGCATTCGGTGAAGGCAGTATCCCTGAGGAATCAGCTGTCTTGGTCACTGTTTTTTTTATGTGGCAACAAAATAATAAAAAAAGATATGTGTCAGAGAACTCAAGCAATCATGGAGTTACTTATTTTGATGGATAAAGAGATCAACATTCTGGGTCAAAATAATGCACAACAGGTGAAGAAGCAGTGATGTTCTCCCCCAGAAAATGCCTTTTCTTATTGTGAATTCCCAACAGCACTGTTAAGAATTGAGCATTATTTTCAGCATGAAAGGTATAAATGGGGATACTGAATATGTTTAACCCCAACAGTGGTTCACTCTTGTCACCCAGCATATACTGTCTTTCAAGAATCGAAAGATTATTGTGGACAGTATTTTTTTTTAATATTCCTGAACAGAAGTTTCTGACAGTGAGGGTGGCAGATCATTTTTTACTCTATATGGAACTTACCAGAGAAAAATCACATTCAACAGAATTAAACCTGTTTCCTCTTTTGCTAACAAAATATGATGCAACATCTATGAATTAGCAGAAACTGCTGATTTAATAAAACATTAAGAAGGGGATGAGAAACAAGTTTACTCCAAAACAGCCAAAAGCTACAGAGCAAGCTCAGTAGGTAGCAAGAATTATATCTTCCCTGTTGAGTTATTGAAAAATAAGGCATGTCACTGCATGGAGCATGCACTGGAAACATTTTCCCATGTGGTTACTGCTCTGAAGCACAAAAGTGTTAGAGACAGAAAAGTGGGCAAGGCTTTAAAACAAGAATGAAGGTTTTAAAAGCATTAAAGCATCAGTTAATGTGCACGACAGGAGTGTTTTTCCTTCTTTGCACTTCTTGATTAAAGAATTTGGTCTAGCATGAGGTAGGAAGCTAATAGCAAAGAGAACTTTGCATCTCAACATGAATGTGTTTTGTCCTCAAACAATTTATGTTACCTGCATCATGGTGTTAAAGATAACCAAAGTTAGTAATCCATGGCGAATGAGGAAATTAAAGACAAAGGCTTAAAGTACATTTTAAAGTTTTTCAAAAGAACAACCTAGAAGCTTGTAAAAGCAATTAAAATATTTTTCTTTGATGGATGAGAGACAAAAATTTGGAAGCATTACATTGTTCTGTGCAAGAGCACAGTTTGGACTGATTGTCTTTTTTATGCCTAAAGCTACCACCAGACAACTGCCTGGACCACCACTGCATATCCCTCTCCAAAAGCATACACATTTCATCCATGCCACTAAAGACCGAACCACCAGCAGCATCAGAGGAAGGCTCTTGCCAAGGAACAGCCGGAGAAGATGTTCCAGAAAAAATCAATTGCATGTTGCAACAGTTATGGGAGCAGCAAATCACTGCAGAAGGAACCTGTTAGTTTGCATGGGACAGCAATAGGAGGAAAGCAACAGAGCAAGACGTTTGCCCAAGCAAACACCTTCCATTTTGGTTCCTTGATTTGATAATCTATCACTCCCTTCGTGGCTTCTGAGAATCTCTGTAACTCCACTGCCCTGTCCTAGATCATTCTGGGGAAGCAAACTCTCAGAATTGCAGTTTGCTGGCTCCAGGCAGAAGAGTGATAAAAGCTACAAAAAATATTGTTAACTCTGCTTAGAGTTATACAATCACAAGCCCCAGGGGTCTTCGCTTTAGAAGTTTACTGTTGGCAATAAATCTCAAAATACTAAACAGAAACAGCAATCTGCTGACACAGGAATTGAAACAATTTGAGGATGCTTCTCTGAGCTCTTTCACTTACTGACCTCAACATACTTCTGTCTTACAAATACAAACCTGTGAGACATCAGTCCAGTTTTCCTGAGCTGTCAAACCAGTCACAAATTTCCAATTAACCTGCTGACCTGGCACTAGCAGATAGAATTGAATTGCTTATCAGATAAAGGCTTTGGCCAGGACAGCACAGAATTACCTATCTTGTGGAACCACATGGAAGTGTTGGCGCAGTTGTTCCTTGTACAGACAAATCAAAGCTCCATGCATTAGGAAGGTGGTTATCTAGCTTCTATATCTTAAAAGTGCACATTCTGGGTATTTTTTGTGGTACTACCACGCAGCAAGATAGCTGGCAAAAGGAATTGACACCATACTTCCTTAGCCTGGCACTGGTTTTCTTTGCAGTTGCAAAAACCTCCTTGCCACCTGACTCACCTGTAGCCCACTTTTAGGTAATATAACAGTTAGATCTTCCCAGGTAATGCAGAAACAGGATGTTTTCTCATGAACTTGGCATCTTTGACAATATACAGCATAGAGCAGCAATTAAAAAGGGCTGCAATTAATAATTTAATACATCTACTTGGCATATATGCAAAGCCAGGAATTTTTTGTGTTCATCCTTAATTAGATACAAGCACAATGTAGTACACCCTTGCTGTGGAGGCCAGATAGCAGGACATGGGCATCTCTGTGTAAGAGCACCTCAGTATTTATGACTGACAAAACTTCCCAGAGGCCCAGGTTATAGGGATCTGGGTTGGCAGAGGAATCTCTAACAAAATTTTGCTGTATTAACCAGGGCTCAAGGGCTCAGGAGTAAAGTCAAACTGCTTAAGAAGATTAAAATTCCCCCTAGCATTACAGGATAGAAATTCAGACACTTTAAAAAATGGAGTTATTTATTCTTTAAAATTAAGCACACAATGATGCAATCTGTTTCAGTCATCTTTTTTAATCTGTATTTCTATCTCACTGCATTTATGTACTGATGACAGGGACTGTAATAGAAATCCTAAAGACAGTATTCAGAAACACTCAGCTCCTGAGCCTAATATAAATGGCAGCAGTTTAACATCTAAGAAGGCACTTGTGAATAGGACTTGGAAGATTAACAGGGTGTTCTGGAGAACAGCTGACTAGAGACATATTGCTGTGGACTGCGGAGTTAGTTCATCCTTGAGACAAATCACGGAGATCACAACACTGATTAGATGGACATTGTTTAACTGTGCCAGAACCATAATTCTCAAATCCCAGAACCTTGCATCCCTAGAACTCCAGGTGGGAACAGGGGGAGCAAATCCCCTCCCATTGTAACAGCAGAGCAAGTCCGTGACCGCCTCATGAGACTGAATGTCTACAAGTCTATGGGGCTGGATGACATGCATCCCAGGGTCCTGAAGGAGCTGGCTGATGTGGTTGCTGAGCCGCTCTCCATCATATCTGAAAAGTCGTGGCTGTCAGGAGAGGTCCCTGGGGACTGGAAAAAAGGTCACGTCACTCCCAGGGAATTACAGGCCAGTGAGCCTCACCTCTGTGCCTGGGAAGATCATGGAACAGATCCTCCTGGATGACATGTTGGAGCACATGAGGGAAGAGCATGTGATCCGGGACAGTCAGCACGGCTTCACCAAGGGAAGGTCGTGCCTCACCAATCTGGTGACCTTCTATGATGGAGTGACAGCATCAGTAGATAAAGGGAAGGCAACCGATGTCATCTACCTGGACTTGTGCAAGGCCTTTGACACAGTCCCCCATCACATCCTTATCTCTAAATTGGAAAGATGTGGATTTGATGGGTGGACCATCCAGTGGATAAGAAACTGGTTAACAGACCGTAGCCAAAGGGTGGTGGTCAATGGGTCTATGTCCAGGTGGAGGCCGGTGACAAGCGGGGTCCCCCAGGGGTCTGTCTTGGGACTGGTTCTCTTTAACATCTTTATCAGTGACATCAATGATGGAATTGAGTGCACCCTCAGCAAGTTTGCGGATGACACCAAGCTGAGTGGTGTGGTCGACACCCTAGAAGGAAAGGAAGCCATCCAGAGGGATCTTGACAGGCTGGAGAGATGGGCCCGGGTGAACCTAATGAGGTTCAACACTGCCAAGTGTCAGGTGTTGCACTTGGGACGGAAGCATCCCAGACATAGATACAGACTGGGAGAAGAGCTTCTTGAGAGTAGCCCTGCTGAGAAGGACTTGGGGATTCTGATAGATGAGAAACTGAACATGAGCCAGCAGTGTGCTCTTGCAGCTCGCAAGGCCAATGGTATCCTGGGCTCCATTAGAAGAGGGGTGGCCAGCAGGGACAGGGAGGTGATTGTCCCTCTCTACTTTGCCCTCGTGAGGCCCCATCTGGAGTCCTGTGTCCAGATCTGGGGGCCCCAATACAAGAAAGATGTGGAACTGTTGGAGAGGGTTCAGAGGAGGGCCACAAAGATGATTAGAGGGCTGGAGCACCTCCCCTATGAAGAGAGGCTGAGGGAACTGGGCTTGTTCAGCCTGGAGAAGAGAAGGCTGCAGGGGGACCTCATTGCAGCCTTCCAGTACCTGAAGGGAGCTTATAAGCAGGAGGGGATTCAACTTTTTAAAAGGATAGACAATGGCAGGACAAGGGGGAATGGATTAAAGCTAGAGGAGGGAAGATTTAGATTAGATCTTAGGGGAAGTTTTTTTACAGAGAGAGTGGTGAGGTGCTGGAACAGGCTGCCCAGAGGGGTGGTGGATGCCCCATCCCTGGAGGTGTTCAAGGCCAGGTTGGATGGGGCCCTGGGCAACCTTGTGTAGATCCAGGCCTGGAGGTTGGTGGCCCTGCCTGAGCCAGGGGGGTTGAAGCTCTATGATCCTTGGGGTCCCTTCCAACCCATGACATTCTGTGATTCTATGATTAGGCTCAGCTGCAGTCACAGAAGTATCTCCTGTCCCCCAACACAAACACTGTCCCCTGCCCTGCTGCTGGCTATGGTGATGCAGACATTTCCTGGCACAACGAATACAAGCAGTTCCTGCCTCTGGGCCTCTGTCTGGTTGCACCCTGTCACTTTCTCCCCCAGTTTTGGCAAGTGTGAAGTCTATGAGACTGCTTCTAAAGCCATAAGTTAACCATATCAAGGAACTGACTAAGGTTAAAAATAACTATTAAGTAAGCAAATAAAAAGCAGCAGGTTTTCTCTGTGATCAGATGTCCATGGATCCACAGCTTGTATAGTGAAGATGGCAGGTTCTTTACAGTCCCACCGTTGCTTCCAGCCTGACATGTATAAATTGCTGATGACCTTAGCTCATGTTATGAACTGAAGAGAGTAAGGTCCTGTTAGCTTCTCTTGCAGTGCTGGGGACAATAGCCTCTGTCAAAGGCTGGAGAGAGGATGAGAAAGCAACCACTGGATTTGGTTCCTGGTGATGCTGGGTCAGTGCTCTTGGACTTTAAGTAGCAATGTGCATCTAGTTCAATTTCTCACATATTTATTTTTCCTTTTCAGAAATAGCTGTGTTAAAACAAAATTCCAAATTATGGAGTGTAATTTTGTGGCAAGGATGTGTGCAGAAAGCCAAGGAAACTTGCTCAGTAAATTGGGTAGGAGTCTGTGGTTGCTTCGGCAAATGTTTTACTTCCTATCACTTTATAATGATTTCAGCTTGGTACTGGGTAGCTTTTACCAGACTTTTTCATTCCTTCAGAGCATGAGAGCAAATTAATCTTAAGCCACTCAGTAGTGGTGATTTCTGTTCCAGTTCCTATGCATACAAAAATAATAATAATCATCATCATCATCATCAAGCAATTATTCTTTTATACTCTCATGACTAATCTGGATTGTCTGGTTTTCACATGACTAGTTTTACATTACAGACTTATTACTTGTCACTTAAACATTGCTCAAGCATCTGAAGACCCTGTCACTGCCCTACATAGGTAGGTCAGCACAATCCCCTTATGGAGGCACCATTACGTTGGTGTCTCTGGCTTCTACATGAGATGAGCAATTGTAAAAAAAAAAGAAGCTTTTACATTACCATGTGTAGTTTTTTTCCCATATAGCTACCATATAGCTACATCTAAGCTATTGTCATTTCTGTGACACTGTTCCACTTGTTACTGTAAAAGACAACTTTCTCTTAAGCACCAGGAGGCTTTTCATCAAGGAGCATGTACCCCTTTCAGCAATGCCTGATGTCTTTAATACATTAAAGCTTACCTTCTTTGGTTGGGGCCTTTTTTGGGTGAAGATCTGTTAACTAACTTTGGCACACATAAAATATCTAAAGAAGAAGAAGAAAATCCCAAATAATGTATCTTGGTTCTATCCAGAATTTAGAAGTTTAAATAACTTACAAAAACTAACAATTTTTACAGACAAACAAGTGACACCACTAATGTGCTGCAGATCTTATTCTTGGGGAGTACAGCTTAAAAACAAACATCTGCTAATGCATACTAAGTAATAACATGAGTTAATCATTGTCTGCAGTCACATAATTAAAAGAAGGGCCTTAAATAACTAATGCCAGTATATTTATGCCAGCAAGCTGGTTTTACTTCTGTAAAACTGAATTTGCTTTGACAATGCCTGCAGATTTCCCTCTGCTGGGATTATGGCAACACTGCTCACCAGAAATGAACCACTGCATTCACTTTGCAGTGCTTTTGTGGGGAACACTGATTTTAAGTTTATAAAGGCAGGAAGACAGTACAACCTCCCTCATGCATGTGCAGAGAACTACAAATCATTAGACTCAAGGGCTATTACAGTCTGGGGTCTGATGACATCTTAGATGGCGTCAGCCACTTCAATCTTCCAGGATGTGCCTAGCTGTTTAGGGCATGAGAGGAGATAACAGCAGAGGAGGTGCTGAGAGATACATCTCAATACTGCTATCCGTTTGGGAATTTTAGCTTTATGTTTTCATACAGGTATAGCATTAGCTGCCCAGCTCAACACTAAACCCTTGCTGTCATGACCATAGCATCCAGTCTTCCATACTTCCTGATCTTCAATCACTAAGCACTTGAGCTGAAGGCCCCTTATTCATTCATGCTGATGCCAGGAGAACTGGCATCAGCAGCTCTGGCTTGCATTCCTGTTAAAGCAATTCACTCCTGGTACAGGAAGGTAACATTACACATGAAAAAACTGACTGATCTGAAAAAAATTTAACAGGCTAGGTCCTGTTCTGCTCACTGGAGCTGAAGAGAGCCGTGTAAAGAGACATAGTGTTCATCTTTGCAATATGCACTTCCTCTGTTGGAGGACAGGGTTGTTAATGAATTCAGCCCAGTGAGTTTTCCAAACTTTTATTGGCTCAGCATGATTGTAGAGGGTCACTTCTTAGAGGATATAACTCTGTGTGGGGGAAGGAGTAGCTGACAGAGCTTATTGAGGCCAGTTTGACAGCTCACAGTGACAAAAACTGTAAAACCCTTTTGTGCCTCCATGAGAGACAAAAAATAGATATGCTCTGGACACAAGTTGGGAAGCTGATATGTTACATTTTAAATTAAGTGCTCTGCATATGTTTTTCATGTTAGATAAGATTTTGTTTTACCTTACTTTGTAGTCTCTTTCAGATACTCTTTCCCCCCCAGTCCCCTTGCATTTTTGATAGAAAAACATGTAGATCACTAACATTACTTTTATTCCAAAGAGGTCAGTGGTTTTGGCTTGACCCTGCACTCCCACTAGCTAGATGGTTCCACTACAACTCTAAATCCCAGTACACACTGTGGTCCTCCTCTGCTGGATACAGACTGCATTTGCACTGCTTGAAGATTATTTCAGTATTCATGCATATGGACCATATTATGTTCATATCACTAGATATCAGTTTGATTCAGGTATCACAGAATCACAGAATCACAAGGTTGGAAAAGATCTTTAAGATCATCAAGTCCAACCATTCCTGTCCTAGGACAAACCATGTCCCTAACCTCATCTACCCATTTTTGTAAACACATCCAGGGAAGGTGACTCAACCCCCTCCCTGGGCAGCCTGTTCCAGGCCCTGACAACTCTTTCAGTAAAACATTTTTTCCTAACATCCAATCTAAACCTGCCCTGGCACAGCTTCATGCCATTCCCCCTTGTCCTAGCTCCTGTCACCTGGCTGAAGAGACCATCACCTACCTCTCTATAACCTCCCTTCAGGTAGTTGTAGGTGGTGATAAGGTATCCCCTCAGCCTCCTCTTCTCTAAGCCAAACAGCCCCAGCTCCCTCAGCCGCTCCTCATAGGATTTGCCCTCCAGCCCCTTCACCAGCCTAGTTGCCCTTCTCTGGACTCGCTCCAGGACCTCCATGTCCTTCTTGTGATGAGGAGCCCAGAACTGGACACAGCACTCGAGGTGTGGCCTCACCAATGCTGAGTACAGGGGCACAATCACCTCCCTAGACCTACTGGCCACACTGTTTTTGATACAAGCCAGGATGCCATTGGCCTTCTTGGCCACCTGAGCACACTGCTGACTCATATTCAGTCTGCAGTCAGCCAACACCCCCAGGTCCTTCTCTGCCTGACAGCTCTCCAGACAGTCTCCCCCAAGCCTGTAGCGCTGCATGGGGTTATTATGTCCCATGTGCAGCACTCTACACTTGGCCTTGTTAAACTTCATCCCATTGGTCTCAGCCCATCGGTCCAGTCTTTTCAGGTATCATAACATTTCTTTAATGTATTCATATTCTCTTGCAGTTACTCTCAGACAAATAATAGAGCTTGATCAGTGTGGTATGTTTGACTCCAGGATATGGATCTACTCTTCCCTGTACTGCAGCCTGCTGCAGAACTATAGTACTCCAATTCATGCACATAGAAAATATTTTAATTGACTACTTCCCATAAGTTCCCATACTACCTCCTCCAGCTTTTCTTTAAAAGTGTATGAATCTCATAGATTTTTTATTGTCTAGGAATCTAATTTGGTAGCAGGGTGAAAACTATAACAAAACTAATTCACAAAAACTCGCATCACTGACCCACTTCTGTATCATCCATAGCTGGCATTTAGCACCTGGTGGGGATGGAGTTAACTTTCCTCACAGCAGCCCTGAGAGCGCCGTGCTTTGTATTCCTAGAAAAAAGGGTGTTGATGATACACCAGTCTGTTTTGGCAACAGTGCTGCCACAGCATCACTGCTGTCCTGGCAAAGATCAGGAGGCTTGGGGTAAGCAAGAGATAGGGAAGGGACATGATCAGGACGGCTGATGTAAAGTAATCAAAGGGATAGTCCATATGATATGACCTCTGCTCAGCAATAAAAGCTAAGAGAAAGGGGTTGGTGTTGTGATCAGTGAACCAGTGTCTAGTTGGAGGCCTGTTCCTCAGGGGTCAAGTCCTGGGTCCCACCCCGTTCAATGTATTCATCAATATCTTTGGTGAAGGGACTGAGTGTACCCTCAGCAAGTTTGTTGATGATACAAAACTGGGACAAGTAGTTGACATGCCAGAAGGCTGTGCTGCCATCCAGTGAGATCTGGACAGGCTGGATAGTTAGGCAGAGAATAATCTTAGAAAATTCAAATAGGGCATGTGTTCATGAAACTTCTTATGACAAGTTATGAACAATGTTATGAAATCCACTAAGGGTCCTGAACATAGGGAGGAATGACCCCATGTACCAGCACGGGGTAGGGGCTGACCTGCTAGAAAGCAGCTCTATGGAAAAAGACCTGGGAGTCCTAGTGGACAACAGGTTAAACACAAGTCACCAATATGCCCTCGTTGCCAAGGAAGCCAACAGCATGAGAAGGATGGAGTCAGTCATTTTTCAGTGGTGCCCAGTGACAGGACAAGAGGCAATGGGTATAAACCTGAACATAGGAAGTTCCACCTGGACATGAGGAGTGAGGGTGGCACAGAGCTAGAACAGGCTTCCCAGGGAGGTTGTGGAATCTCCTTCTCTGGAGATACTCAAAACCCACCTGGATGCTGTCCTGTGCAGCCTGCTCTAGGTGATCCTGCTTTGGCAGAGGGGTTGGACTAGGTGATCTCCAGAGATCCCTTCCAACCCCTATCATTCTAGGAATTTGTTATTAAAGTATTTGTCTTCTGGAGCAACCACTACATGTTCTGAGGCCCTACTTCTCTCAGTGTCACCAGCTGATGGGAAGCAGAGTACAAATATTTTGTTTTCCTTTGCTTCCACAGGCGGCCTTTGGTTTTTCTTTGTATAGCTACCTTTATCTTGACTAGCTAACTTTATCTTGACTCACGAGGTTTTTTCATCTTATTTTGGGAGGTGAAGCCACCTGACTGTGGGTTTTACATCTCAGACTTCTTATCATAAAATCATAGAATGATTAAGGTTGCAAGGGAACTTAAAGATCATCAAGTTCCAACCCTCCTGCCATGAGCAAGGACACCTCTTACTAGAACAGGATGCTCAAGGCCCCATCCAACCTCCCATCCAGGGAGGGGGCATCTGTGACCTCCTTGGGCAGCCTCGCCACCCTCATAGTGAAGAAATTTTTCCTACTATCCAATCTAAATATACCCCCTTCCAATTTAAAACCATCTCCCCTGGTCCTATCACTATGTGCCCTTCTAAAAAGTCCCTCCCCAGCTTTTTTGTAGGCCCCCTTCAGGTACTCTATGGCCACTGTAAAATCTCACCAGAGCCATCTCTTCTCCAGTCTGCTCCGGAGGACTGAGTTTGCTCGGTGTATTCAATTCGCATTGGTTACAGGGTGATACCCAACATCAACACCTGCCCTCCTAAACTCAGTTCACAGCCCTTTCTGATAAAGCAGCCAGACACACCTGCAAAATCCTCAGAATTGGCACTACATAGTTTTGTCTGGGTATAACCTCATCAACTTATCTAGGGCCGATCCTTAAGATGAAATGAATATTTATAGCTAAATATTTACAGGTGCATTTGCTTAGTCTTACAGATGGATTTTACAGTCCATTGTTAAAAAAATCACAGTATACCTGATAGCATCATGGACAGAGCTAGCATGGTAATCTTACTCTTACAGGAACTGTCAGAAAACCAGAATAGAACGCATGAATAAATGCTATGGCATGTACTCAGAGATTATGTGTTCTAATTCTACAATTAAAGGCTGAAGAACTTTCACATGTCTTTGATTGGATTTTCTATACCAAAATTTAATTAACAACATTTACTAACATTAACTAACTTTAACATTTGATTAAGCTTTTAGTTGGAACAATGCATAAAACTTCAGATAGATATTTTTTCTGCCCTGGATATACCCTTGAAGTCCACATTCTGTCATTCTTAAGACATTTGATATGAAACAATTAGGTCACAGAAAGTTTCCACTAGCAGACTGTAATCCACAGAGTTGCTTCCTTCCCAGGAATGCTGTGGTACACCATTAGCAGTTAGGGTGAAGTGTGCAATCTAATCAAGTGTGGTTTATGCTTGCATCCTAGTGTCTGCTCTTACATACATCAGAAAACCATGTCCCATTTGGACCCCTATTTAAATCTACTGAATAGGACATTATTTTATTGTTGCCTCATGTTCTACTCTGCTATTTGGAAAAGCAAAAATCATTCTTCCTACATGTGGATCTATAAGGCAGAATGAATCTCAGCATTTAGCCTAGAGAAAAGGAGGCTGAGGGGAGACATCGCTCTCTACGGGTACCTGAAAGGTGGTCTTAGAGAGGGGGGTGTTGGTCTCTTTTCCCAAATAACAGGGCAGTGTGTGCGCAGTTGGGGTATCTGGTCAGTCCTTGTGTTGTATAGCACTCTGTAATTGTTGGATGGTAAGATACTCTGTGTTATCACTGGGTGTGAGTGCAATTGGCTGTTACTGCCAACCTTTCAGGGTGCTTTGTCAGTAACCTGTCCTTATCCCAACCCATGGAGGCTCTGTATCTTTTGACTTCGAGCGTGAACAAGTGGCCTGTGGTGCTCAGCCACAGTTTGGGGCTGAACTACCACAGCATTTAAAATATGTGGTGCTTAGGACCATGGTTTAGTGGTGGACTTGGCAGTGCTAGGTTAACAGTTGGACTTGATGACATTAAAGGTCTTTTCCAGCCAAAAGAATTCTATGATTCTATATTTGAGATGCTTAATTAAGTTTTGTCTCAGACACATTCACATTTTCTGCATTGCTGGTGACACTGAATGCACAAATCATAAAGTTTAGAGGAGAACAGTTGGGACACAGTTTCAAATAATATATTTTATAATACTAATTTCATGCTACTAGTGATCTTGCTAATGGTCTTGCTTTATCCATACAGGTATGAGAAATAACAACATGACATATTAATTAATTGAAGAGCAATGAAGAATGTTGTGCCTATGACGTTCATACGAACCACATGAGAGTACCCGCTGGCATGGAAAAGACAGACACTATCAGCCTTTCATTCCTCAGAAACTCTAGAGCCCCGTTGGATGAACTCTGATAGAACTCCATGAATTTTAAGCAATCTCTGGCACTTATCCCGAAACAAGCACTGCCTATCATCCCCAAGTAATATTGCCTATTAAGGATCTCTTTTGTAGGGAGCTAGAATTTGCTCTACAAAGCTCAAGATTCTATATCCTCAAACAATTCACTGCTCTCTAACTCTCATTAAAATAAAGTCTAAACAGTTAGTTTGCAGACTACTTCTCCTTATTATGCTGCCACACAGCTGAGCTAAGGTCAAGCAATACCCAACTGGTTATAAAAAGGGTATACCTGAAGAGCATCCTTCCCAGTGCCTCCCTTTTTTATTTACTTCAGTAGGCATAGCTCCAGCCAAAGCAATTTGAGTACAAAGCATCCTGGGCAGGTGTTAAGGCTCATTTGTGTGTGTGTGTGTGAGAGAGAGAGAAATAGAGGGAGGGAGGGGTGGAGAGGGAGAGAGAAGAGACCTTCTGGTTGGCACAAGGAATACCAAACTGAATGGTACAGTGCTGGGAGGAGTGGAAGAAAAGGCTTACAAGGGTTACTCCTCCAGTTTTGCTTCTAGAAGGATTCTTCCATTGTATTTGCATTTAAGAGCAAAGGTACTGGGAGACATCTTGCTATACATACATCTGCAGACACTCCTCTGTACTCCTTTACCTCCTTGGCCTCCTCCAAATATGCTTCCAAGAAAAGATGACACTGAGAATTCTTTTCAGGTACAACTAGATGGGAAGATAAATGGCTTGGCTTTTCTTTAGTTATTCTTATGAATTATTCAGAAAGAATGGCACGTTTTAGTGCACTTCCTTAAGATATAATTTTGTTTCATTTCTAAAAATGCATAGGCTTGAACTAGCACACCAAATCTTTCCAGACATATATAAAAGAGTGGTTTGCTCCAAACAAAAGTATCTCAGGTCAAACTTCTCTCCATGACAGTAGCTACAACTTAGACATTTTTCTCCCCTAAACTTTATATATAATATATATTTTAGATTTAATCTAATAGTAAATAATAACAATAGCAACAACAATAACAGTAGGATATAAATGTATGTACAATTGGAAATATATGAGATGACTTTCTTTAAAAAAAACAAAACAAAAATAAAGCCAAGCAGTCTGGCAAACTAATGTCATCGTATACTTTTCAATATTAGTTTTTAAACTAGTTTTCTGTATAGTATTTATACTTTTCAAACTATTTCAAAGTACTTTTAATGAAAACAATACAGAAAAAGTAAATTTGAAGACATTATACATGAAGAAATCTTATAGACTGGGGTTTATATATTGGAATTCCAGTTTAGCATGAGACTTAGTAACTATCCCATTTCACTGTTTTGGGCAGATCTCTCAATTTAGAGTAACACTGCATTGTGTGGGTTTTAGACCTTCTAAAGCTAGATTTTAAAAAATTTTTATGACAAGGAGTAGTCTATTGTCTCCTTGGACAGTGAAGAGGAAGCTTTGCTTTCCATTTTTGGGGAAGCTTAGCCCCACCTAAGGATGAAAAATTAGATGAATTTTAAATGGGCCATACTCTAGCTTTCTAACCAAACCAAGCTACCAAAACTGTGTCAGTTATTCAGCATCTAAAATACCTTAAGTATATAGACTAAAGTCTTCAATTTGTAAGAATAAGCAGGCAGAAGGCCAGTAATTGACCACAAAATGCTGATGGTGCTGGTGCATGGGAGGGTGGGAATACAAGAAATTTTATACAAATTTTCTCATCTATTCCAAATTATGCTGGAGTTAAATGCATTACTAATTTTATAATAATGGTAGTTGTACTGGTTTCCAGCTAGGATATAGATAATTTTTATCAGAAGATGGGAGAGGTGATGCCTCGGAAAGCTGGAATCAAAACTCACCAGCCTTGGTGGCTATGAAGCAGGTATCCTTTATTGCAGCGCTGGGCACACAGGGGATCGCTCCTCCGAATGTCTGTGCCCATTAAAGCCACATTTCTCATATTTATACAGATTAACTATATATATTCATTACAATATCTAAGAAAAGGCAGGGTTATGCAAATTATTTCCAGGAAGTCATTTACATTAACCCCTCACAGATAGAGCATGCTCAGTGACACTCAGGGGGTCTTCTGCTGGTCTTCAGGGATGAAGGCTGGACATCTTCCTCTCTCTCAGCACACAGTCTTTACTGTTTTCTCCATAGTTTCCAAAACACATTCCTGTGCTCAAAACCACATTCCTAAACAAACTAGTTAGGAACCCCTTCTAGCTGAAAACAGGATATACTCTGTCTCTTAATTGGTCATTGGTCTCATTATTTATGAGTCCCCTGTCTTCACTTTCTTTAGTTTCAAGGCTGTTGCACTGTTATGGCTAAGTTTTGTAGCTGCTCTCACAGAGCAGCCCACACTGTTACAGCCATGTGCTACTAAAATCCAAAACTAATCTCTTCTTAAAGCCTTGCAAATACTGTCTGTTCTAAAACACACAAGTTCTTACTTCTTTAGCTTCAAGGCTGTTGTGCTGTTATGGTTAAATTTTGTAGCTGCTCTCATGAAGCAGCTCACACAGTTACAGCCATAAAACTAATCTATTCTTAAAAACATGAAAATTCTTATATTAAAGTTATATTAATTGTCTCTTAAGCTACATCTACATCAATGTATTCAGCGTTATTACATTTCATTGAATCAGAGGACAGAGCCAGGACAGCTGACCCAAACAAGCCAAAGGTGCATTCCATACTATATGGCATCATGCTTAGTATGTAAAGGCAGGTGGCCAGGATGGATGGAACGCTACTCAAGGGCAGAGTGCAAATTGCACTGTGTACCACATGCTTTGTATATTCTGTTAGAAGTATTGCTGCTTTTATTTTCCTCTTCCTTTGCTGTCCCAGTAAACTGACCTTATCCCAGAGATTTATCTTTGCCTTCCCCTTCTCTTGCCCATCTTACCAGGACAGGAGTGGTGAGCAAGTGGCTATGTGGTGCTTAGTTGCCAGCTGGGGATAAACCACAATAGTAGTTTACCTAGTAAAAATAATCTAGAAAAGAATGTTGCTCTGTGTAAATGTTGAATTTCTCAAGCTGAATGAATTGCACAGGTAATCTCTGAATTCAAAAAGCTCTATTAATTAAAGCAGAGAAGTTGATTTCTACCTTTTTTCTTCTGAAATTAAGCTATATTGAAACTATGACAGATTTGGATTGAAAAATTCAAATGCTGGACAATATCAGTGAGGGAGTGACTTTCTCCACACAGATCTTAGAAAAGAGTAATATAAGAAAGAAAGTCTGAAATCTGTAAGAGAATACAAGCCAATTTTCATTACCGAAGCCACTGGTAAGAAAACTCTCTTACTTATTACACTACACTACACACCCAGTGACACCAGAGTTAGATAATGAGAAGTGTGGCCACATCTTAAAAGAACTCCCCCCACCTCTCTATTCTTAGCAGACTTCACTTTAGTCATGATTATTCCCCACTCATTGTGGCATGGGTAGGGACAGGGAATGGGGGTTTCAGTCAGTTCCTCACAAGCTGTTTCCCTCTTGGCCTACGGGGGACATTCCTCACACACTTCCCCTGCTGCACTGTGGGATCCCACCCACGGGAGACAGCTCTCCACGAGCATCTCCACTGCAAGTTCTTTCCCACGGGGCTTCAGCTCTTCACCAGCTGCCCCAGTGTGGGTCACTGCTATGGGGTGCAGTCATAAATCACAGAATGTCTCTCAATGTCTCAGGCCCTGACTACTCCAGCAATGTCCTCCATGGAGTCACAAGCCTGCCTCCCAGCAAACCTGCTCTGGCGTGGGTTCTCTCCATCTCTGTGTCTCTGTCTCTCTCCATGGGCTGCAAGTGCTGGCAGAGGCTTGCTCCAATGCTGGTCAAAGCATCTTTTTTGTATGTCTCCACCTGCTCCAGCATGGGGCCTCTCCATGGGCTACAGGTGGGGTCTCAGCCTTTTCCATGGGCTATGGGGGGACACCTGCTCCACCATGGGTTTCTCCATGGGCTGCAGGGGCGTCTTCCTCTCTGACATCTGGGGCTTTCTGAGAGAACACTTTCGTGGCCTTAGTGTCTACACAGCTCCTTACATCTTCTCACTCCCTTCTTTGGTGGCAAAAAGCTGCTGCTTGCATTTTTTTTTCTCCTAACTGTGATTCCCAGAGGCACTGTGACCATCACTGATGGGCTTGGCCTTGGTCAATAACAACTCCAGCCTTGAGCCAGCTGGTGTTTGCTCTGTTGGGCCTGCATAGAGCTTATAGTTTCTTCTTGCAGAAGCAACCCTTGCAGCCCCCACCATTATTGCAGACATGCAATGCTAAAACAAAGTCTTTTTTCCAATAAAAGTTTCCAACTGAAATTATAATTTGGGGTTTTCAACTCCATTGGTTAAAAAAAAAATTACATTGACTTTTATTAAACTTGGCAGCCAGGGTGAACTCCCTAACCTAACATAAACCATGTGCTTGGAGAAAGTAGCTCCTAAATAGATTATTTTTTCAAAAAGTTAGTCATAGGCTGGTGCTTTTGTAGAATAAAGCTACCTCTAAAAGTTTTAGACATTGGCTTTTTCCATTTGGCTGACAACTGATACTTTTTTCTGAAAGCAGTGAACAAGACGAGTCTTGTTGATGTATGTTCATATTACAGAACATGAAAAACATTAAATTCAAGTGCATTTGATATATTGTTGTTAAATGGTTTAGAAATTTGGATAAAAATATAAATGGCTATGTTAGTGATGTAGTTAATTGACTATTTAGTCAACAGCTACCCATATGCAAAATTTAGCTACCATGAAGTACACTTGGTTTTTTTATTGCTTAGCTAATGACTGAGACAAAACCTAGCTCTAGAACTAACTTTCCCAACAGTCCTATCTGACAATAACATATCTCTAAATAAACTGCAATTTAAGACTTGAGAAAACTTGTGAGAATGCAAACACATTTTAAAAAATGCTTTGCTTTTTAAATGAAAACTATTTACTCTCCTTTATGATAGAATTAATTTAGCACAGCCCATAGCTTACTTTGTAATGCAACTCAGATCCAAAGTAAGCAGAGATATGTTGCTCTCCAGACCAAGTCAACAAGACAAAGAAAGCACACCTCAGATTTTTTTATTATGAGGAAACTGACAGCTGTCTGTTTTTTCTTTTGTGATGCTAGTGGCTAGAGCAATTCCCTGTATGTGTTGCCAATTCTAAAGGACACTAAACCAGACTTCTCTTCATCTGCCCAGGACTTAGGATGGTCACTTGTTTTCCTCCGCACATGGAGTCTATGTGGGAACAGCAAGGTTATTGTATTGAGCCTATGTGAAGAATGTGTGCCCATAAAACTTTGTTCTCCTCTACCTTCTCCTCGCCCCCCTAAAGATGTTACATTCATCAGTCTTTTGTGCTTCAAAAGAAGTTACATAAAAGGTAACTTTGGGTTCCTTTGGGTTAGGAATGCAACTCCATCACTATTCAACTATCTTTCAAAGTTTTTTGTTGTTTAAAAATATACAATACCTATTTTTAAATTAACCCTGATTCAGTCATCACTGCCCTTACTGATTCACAAGTTGGACTAATTGAGGATGTTTATATATGTTTGAGTTAATAAACGTATGTTTCCCTTAAGTAGGAACAGATAAACCTTAAAAACATGTAGTTTCATGTGCTGGAAGTTTTTGGTGGTTTTTGTTTTTTTTTTTTTTTGTGGTTGTAAGGTCTTTCTGAACAAGTGATCTCAAATTCAAGCCCTGTTGTTAAGGAGTATTTCTAAGTCGGTAGCATTCATCTCACCACTCCAGGAAGGATACTAAGGATCTTTTCTTTCCCCTTTCTTTTCCAGCATTTCTCCCCTTTTCTTTATTACATGTTTTGGGACGGACAGTTCACAGGCCACTTACTTAGTCTGATTTCTAACAATTTGTCTATTACAGCAGCCACTTGATCAGAGTATTCATATATGAGACTCAAGAGTCCAGCCTTTTGATAGCTGGGGTTTCTTACCTGATTCACAATTCTGTGCTCAGACAGTCTGAAAAATATATTCCCTGTTTCCCCAAAATGCTCTCTGCAGACAAAGACTTACTATAGTTCAAGAGAATTTCTTTTGAATTATGTTGAAGTGTTTATTGAAAGTAATCCATATTCAAGCAGTAGGCAATTAATTTCTGGTTGTAAGGCCTAAGCTCATTCAAGGGGAATCTGAAGCTCTGTGTTCCATCACACTAAGTGGATGTTCTTTGTCAAGAATGGAAATGTTCTACATTTTTGTCATTGCATACCATATACTGTGTGAGAAACAAAATCCCTGGTCTGATTCCCACTCATATTGCTTAACTGATAATACAGGCACAAGATGCACAGCTTTTTATTTAGAGAAAACCTATTTATCCCCTTTCAAAACGTACATACAAAACAATGAACTCTATTGTTTCATCATTCATGTGAGACTGCCTCATTTCTAAACTACTGCTTCTGAGAGTTTGTAGAAAAAAATCACTTCTTGTAAAGAATCTTTTTTTCTCCTAATCAGACTGAGGAAAGTGCAATGAGATTTTTTTCCCCCCGTACAATACTAACCAATTTTCTGTTCTAGTGGAACTGTGTGATCCCAAGAACTACATCTAAAATAAAAAGATGCGTCAGGAGTAAACAAGTAAAGAAGAACAGGAGTATAAAAATTCAGCTTTATGTTTTAATATTTTATTTTTCTGATTCATTAACTGAAAAATAGGTAGCAATCTAATTCACTGGCATCAGATGGGAACTTTATTATACTTATTAAAATGTGAGACATATGAATGTAAATTACCAGATAATACTTCCCAGTAAAAGTGCTTTACAGACAGAACAGTATGTAAACACAGATGCCAACTGGTATTCGATGGAAACTGAGTTTCTTGAGAAAGAAGTAAGGCGGTTGTGGTTTGGTTTTGGCAGGGGGTTGTGTGTGCATATGAAATATAAAATATACTCTAATTAATCTAGATAAAATCAGCATTCTTAAACCTGTTGCAAAATAGTGAAGACTGAAGTGCTGAGGTCAAACAGTTGCATGGCTCCCAAGCTCATGTGTGACATACTGCCCTTTGAGAGGAATGAAATGGTGATTGGAATTGCCTTGATGCTCCAGTACAGTAAACTTAGTATAAAATACAGCTTCAGGACAAAACCACCCTGATGCTGGGGGATTATGAGTCAGTCCTGCCTTTCAGGACAGCTGGGAGCCAACATCAACAGGAAGCAGAGCATCTCAGTAGTAGCTCTTCAGAACCAGGTGACCACATTTGGGTGTACGTATCTTAAACAGCAATGAAACTGTGCTAAATCTTCCATCTCACTGGCACATATGCAGAGCAAAATAAACTCTTAGCTTCTCTAAAGCAGCAGGAGATACATCCGACCTGCAGTTTCTGTCTCTACAGAACACTGAGTACACGACCTTATCCAATTATTATTTAAAAGTGTGATGTTTTCTTTTGGAAGAAAGCACAATCACAGCAAAGATTAGTAATGAGAGAAGCTGGAAGGCTTTTCTAATTCAAGGGGTTTTTTGCAATGTTTGCTTTTAATTGTCTCTCCAGTACTCCTTGCAATTTTAAGTAAAAAAGGCCAGTAAGTCTTTATAAAACTTTTGAAAGTTTACCACCTTCAACTGCAATTTACATGCATAAGGAAAAATACTTAACATGCAAAAAATTAATATTCTATGGAAGAGCTTGTATGTTTTCCCTCAGCTAGCATTTGAAAAAGGGATTTTGCTTTACCCTATAAAGCTTACCTCTGGACAGGATTAGGTCAGAAGCAACTATTTCTTGGGAGATTTACTGATTTTATACTGTAAGGTGGCATGAGATTCATTTCACCAGGTATTGATACTGCAAGGCATTGAGAGATGCAGAAATGGATTTATGCTTAGAATTAGCTGTGCAGTTTAGTATTTTGCTGCCACAAATAACAAAAAGAAAAAAGTTCATAGCTGAACAGTGAGTTCATATCCTATCAAAAAGATCTCATAATTTACAAATATTTTAAAAACTATTTTTGATCCAAGTTAGTTTATAAACACAGCATCTTTACCTTGGACCACTGTTACTTACAGAATCGTAGACTATCTCAAGTTGAAACCAACCCATAATGATCATTAAGTCCAACTCTCTGCTCCTTGCAGGACTACTTAAAACTAAACCCTATGACTAAGAGCATTGTCCAGACACTCTTCAAACTCTGACAGGCTTGGTCCATGATCTGCAGAGCCTGTTCCAGTGCCTGACCACCTTTTCTGTGAAGAACCTTTTCATAAGGTCCAATCTGAACTTCTAAGACATGCATTGCAGAGATGGAATCAAATATTGGTTGGACATCAGTTAAGTCTAGTGGAACTAAGCAATTACCACAAGTTGCTCTAAGATCTTATCTTTATAATTTCTGCCTCTATTAGGACCTTCTGAGACACTACTTTTGGGGTTTTAAAATTTTTCTCTCTTCCCACCTTGATATTAGTTATTATTTTTACTATTTATATATATTTTAATAGGTTTATATATTTATTTAGCATTAGTTATCTATTTGAGGGGAAAAAATCTCTTTCTAGACACAGTAAATAGGTGTAATGGATGATCCCAAGTCAGAAGCAGTAAATTGAATGTCGAGAAAAGTTTACTTCTAGTCAGGTTCAAGATTACAACTTTTAAGACTGCACAAATTTTTGTCTAACAGTCAAAATAAGTGGTAAAATTCATTTAAACAGAGCTTTCAATTAGCATAGCTGTATAACAAAGAAATTAATTTCATTCTCATAATTCTAGCATATATAAAGCTCCTCAGCAAGTTAAAAGTTTTGCATTAGACAAACTGCAGGGCAACTCTAGTCATATCTTTTGCAGAGTCATCCTAAGAAAACTAATGAAGAGCCTTGAGACCCCAGGTAGCCCATTGGCTAAGTTTATTTAAATTAAGTGGTGATTTTGATTTTCAGGAAATGCAACTAGTTTCTGAAATAACAATTTCAAAATTTCAGGTAGGACAACCCAAACTGATACCACTCAACAGTGGAAGTAGTGACCCTGTATGAAAACATTACATTCTGTTGAAAGCAAATAGCTTATTAACAGCTTCACTGGGGGATGATCCTTGAAATACAGTTGGAAGACAGTCAGTCCCCCTTCACTATTCAAACTACTAACATAGAGGATAAAATATTCCATGTGAATTTTTCAAAATGGCTGGAGCACTTTCCACCATACTATAGAGGTAGGTTTAAAGACTTGATATTCTACTATGTTTAGGTATTATTTCCTGCATACTATAGTTCTGTCCTGAAATGCACACTTAAAAATGTTAAGAACTATTAATACAGGGGAGTAGAGGACCACAACACACACTTTTTGGTGTTAAAGACTGAATATGAGGCATCACTACAGGAATTGTTTCCTTAAGCTACTTATTAGCATGTTATTAAAGAGGTAAACAAAAACCTTGTATGTAATTGGACTACATATTATGCAGGGCTCACCAGTAGAAAGAGATTAGCATGCCGTTTTTTGGGGAGCCACAGGACACCCGTGGTTCTTACAAACTAGAAATAATTTTGAATAAAAGCTCTACAGATTTTATTTTAAAATTGGTACTTTCAGATAACTGTCAGCTAGGCTTTCTATATTCTTATGTGAAATTAGATAAAATAAATCAAAACGCACTGTGAAAAATGAATGTTGCTTTAAGTGCTATTTGTTTGGTGAAAGTTATAACAATGAAAACATTAAATCCTTAAAATTCAGTATTGTTAAGATTTTAAAAAAGGAGAAAAATTACCTGAAAGGTCAAAATTCATTATACATACAACAATTCCATGTATAACAGGAGGGATGGACAAAAAAATCACCAAACCCTACCAAGTAAATGATACATGGATGGAAAAAAAGGATAATATCCTTCAACTTCCAGTAGAGGTTTTTAATTGCTATGTAGTACTGCTAAGTAATTACATGGGTGTTTTTGTTTATTTTTTCTCTTGCTTTACAGAACACCTGTACAATTTTACAGTTTGTACCTCAACAGTGGAATCACATTGAAAACATTGTACTTGACATTTGTATGCAAAATTATGCTGTGGCCCAACATATAAACTTAATGCATGCACAGAACGTACATATAAACTAAGCACTGGAGTTGAGCATCTGCAGTTTCTTATGCAACATTCCAGCAATAGCTTCAATTCTAAGCAAGTGAAGTTGATGGACTTGGAGGAGATGCACTTCTAATTCACTGCCTGCATAAATTACACACCCAGTATGCTGCCAGATCAGTATATTTGGTGACAAGTTTTCAATTGCCCTTAAACACAGAATTATCTAACTTTGTGAGGATGACTAATTCAGATTCAGAAAAAAACCTTTGTAGGTATGTAATCTGACAGCCTGCATAAACACAAGCCATAAAAACTTCAATGCATTAGGTTCTGGATTGAATTTGGTAGATAGTTTAACATAGTGTTTCTTTAAAAGTTGACATTGATAACATTGCTAAATGTTGGTATACTCTTGAGACTACCAAATGCCTCAAAAGTCTATGTGAATATATGTGTGTTGAGATTTTTTTTGCAGGGTAAGGAAGCAAGAAGTAAATTTCATCTGGTCCAATGAAGTCCTTAAGTAAAGCCTCTTTTAAGAGGAAAGTCATTAATATATTCATTCTGATATTAACTCTGTCCTTCTCCTGCATCAGTCAGGATCACTGAGGTGCTGTAACTGAGGGAAAAACAAGTGTCCTGTTACATACCTCCTTTGTATAGTTGCACCAGGCAATTAAGGGAACTATTCTTCTTGGACAAGAATTCTCTTACTTTCTGTATCCACTTCCCGCAAATACTACAGTGAGAAGAGACACTAAATAGGCCAGATTCCTGTATATTAAAAGATAGAATATCTGGAATGGCTCCACTGTGGTTGACAGAAACTGTCTGGCCTTGCAGACTTGTCACCAGGAGGAGCAGCTGGCTGACATGTAAGTTAGCAGTCACCAGAGTGGCAGACCAGCCATTAATAACCTAGTGTTTAGCTTAACAGAAACATCTTGGGAGACTGGCAAGTCAGCCAGCCAATGAAAACCAACCAACCTAACCAAGCCAAACGAAACAAAACATAACAAAAAAACTCAAAACAAAATCAAAATTGTGTAGAAGATGAGTAGTTGCATCACCTTCTTTCTTTCCTGCCTCCCACTGTAATTTCTGTGTAATCTATGTCACTTTCTATAGCTAAATGGAAATTTAGGGAATTATTTCGCTACTAAAAATGCTGAGTCATCTTTGCTGAGACGGGACTAGAACATAATAATGACACAATTTGGGAATAACTTGATGATTTAGCATTTAACCCAGGATTTCATGTGGTTTGGTTGGGATAAATAAGGCATAAGGACAGACAGCCTTGTTCCTTGCAATATTTTAGGCTGTGGTTTGTACATTAAATAGCACTTACAATACTATGCATTGCCTGGTGGGAGAGGACATGTGGTTTAGCTAATAATCCTGACTTCATTCTGTGTAGAAAAAGAGCTTGAGTCATCAGTACTTAGCTGAACACAAGATGCTAAAGAGTGAGATGTTTGCTTTACTAGTTACTGTCCCTGCAGACTTACAAGGAATGATGAGTTACTCAGGGTTTTTTATTAAAATCCACAGTATTTTGATGGAGTGTTTTATCAGCTCCATCTAGCAATTGCTTTTGAAAACCAAGGTATAACAGATTTACTGACAGGTTTTAATCCTAATCTCAGAATGACAAAGGTGAATTAAATGCTGATGCAAGACAGGAATTCGTTTCAGCCAAGTGTCCTTTCAAAACCAGCAGAGGATGGAAGGCTGCCAAACAAAACATGTATTTGGCTCCCACAAAAGGAGGATGTCTTCCAGGTTAACTATGCAGTAAAACCTCACTTTTGATAGTTTCTCAAAGGAATAGGCTAGAGGACGCAAGGATGATCCTATTGCTTTTGTTTTCTGTAATAGCTGACACACTACTAAAAAGCAGGATGACAACCAAACCTCTAACCAGTTCTTTGTTTCTCTAATATATATCGAGGTTCTAGTATGTCTCCAAGCTCACTCTGTTCTTCCTAGCCCAATTTAACACTGAAACCTGATTTTGGACCAGACTTTCCTAAAAACAAAAGAAAAAACCCACCCCAGAAAACCAAAGCCAGAGCCTGAAACAGGAATCCTACTCCAGGGCTTCTCACAACCAGTGTTAGACAACAGTCATGATCCTGCTTGTGCTTTCTTTTGATGATAGAATGATATTTCCCCTTGCTTAGTGGCAGCACCAGTCAAGGTGGAGGAAGAACACTCAGCATTCAGCTTGTCCTTGTTAACCTGACCTTCCATGAACCAGAAAGACGGATCTGATCCTGAATCTCCTACTTTTAGATAACAGCTTTCACCAACACCCCATTCTACTTGGGTCAAGAGCACCAGCAACCCATAGAGCTTCACTGCTGCTGAGCTGTCAGAATCCTCTTCTCCCTGATGGCTATCATATCTATCCAGTTTGTGTATACTTTAGGGTGTGTTGTTGGGCTGGGCTTCATTCATTTGCTGTCTCTGCTTAGCACAGGAAGAGACTAGGAAATTTTATATTTTATGTGACAGTTTTAAGGGGGTGGGATGGTGAACTTCACTGTTGCCAAGGTAGAAGCCACCCCTGCTTTCAGCTGGGTTGACACAATAGTTTGTCATAAACCAGCAATATTACACATTAAATGTTCTTGGAGCAGGTTCACTTCAATACACCACCTGAGCCATTATGACTGGTGGATTTTTTGCAAGCATGTACTAGTTTCAAAGTGCTTGATTATGAAAGCATCCAAATGAGGTCACCTTTTCACTTAGCACTCCGATAGAGGTGGCTCTGGATTTTAGTCTTAGTCTAAATGCAAGAAAAGGCTAAAGCATATAGTCATGGATTCTCAAAACCCCCTAAAACTTCTCAAGTGAGCTCAATGCTAAATGAATAGGGATTTTTTTTCCCCCAGGTTTCTATAAACTAAACATGATGATGAATCATTAACACTGTGTAAAACATTTTATTAATAAATGGCTAACACCCATAAGGGCCTTCTCTTGTTCTTTTTTTTTTTTAATATATATTTTCTTTCTCTCTCCTTTTTTGTTTTCTCTTTTGCACTTTTATTTAGGGGCATAAGCACAACTTTATAGTGACTTTTCCAGAACTGTCTGTATAGCGACTTGCTTTTCCTACAAGGATTCTTCAGGAACAGTGACCTTAGGCAAGCTAAAGCAGAACTATCCCTGTCACATGTAGAGTTCAGAGAGGTGTCTAGTAGAAGAAAAAAAATAACCCTTAAACTTCTAAAGTTATGAATGAACCCCAGTAGGCAGAAGACTTTTTATTTCATACAATCCCTCTTTTACTATACTTCCAAAAAATTTAATGCATTTCTTCAAAAGCATAATTACACAACACTAAATACTGTAAATCATGTGTGTTTAATAAGAGATAAAAAGAACAAAGAAGTTTTATAGACAAATTAAACTGGAACTGTTTGAAAGGAAGTTCATAGGGCTTTTTAAATATACCGGTTTAAAAATAACTCTTCCATTAGCTTCAAAGGAAAAAGACCATGACATCTGACATTTAGCTCTACACAAAGTACCAAATAACTTTGATTCTATGCAATTGCCTAAGGTGCAGAAAAAAACAATAGCCTAGATTCTGTTTTCAGCTAAAAACATATATCATTTTAAGCCCACATAAACAAGTAAATGGAGAAGTGAATGAAATTGTGCTAGTAATATGACTGCTGGTAATGGTAGGTAACACCACTTATTTATTTGAAATTGTCCTGGGGTGGAAATATTTTGGAAATACTACCTAGAAAGCCTGTTGTTAATCTTTGAGAAGCACTGTAAAAATATACTGGTATGCCAGATAAACAAATCTACAATTTTCATTATGCATGCTATGAATACTAAGAAAGCTTATACAGAAAATATATCATCAGTAGGGATTTTTCTTCTCCCACTTAATACAGGAGGATTGTTTCTATGTACTTAAACATCTACTAGGTGAAGACTGATTAATGATCTTTGCTCTGCTAGCGCTCCTGTGCAGATATAAAATTCTATAGTTGATGTTAAATATCTTTCCTTCTTCTTTAGCATGTGAGTTCCTCAGTCATATGATGTGTCTCCCCAGAAAAATAAAACTGCACTTCTCTGAGAGGCAAATGAGACTGAGACACTTACAAGTATGACGCTGTGTTTCAAATCAAACCACAGTCTACTGAATTTCAGGCTAATGCATTAACTGCTGCACAGTAACTAAGAGTAGTATTACACAGATGACAGACCTGTCTAATATCAGCATAAGGTTAAAAAAAAAAAAGGGTAATCAGTACTGTAACAAAGTATTCTATTTCAATATACATACCAATATTCACTATGCTTAAGGACTGAAGGCCTTCAGAGGAGGGCCAGCAAAAAAGGCTAGGGTCCTTACTTAAGTTTCTACTGGAGTTTAAGAAGAACTTAAGCCAGTTTTTCACTGGTTTAAGAAATAAACACAGGTGACAACCTTCAACCAGCTCAAAGCATCTGTATAAATCATATAAGCTTATCTATTCTGATTAATTTTTAACATCTCCAACGCATTTTCCCTAGTTAACATATTCCAGTTGCTTACACATGAACAAGCTGTTTGGTATTTTAATGGTAGAAATACCTCAAGATGTCTTTATCTTAATATTAGTTACTGTTTGAAGGTACTCTGGAGGACCACTACTCTGTGAAGAAAGCCAGGTTTGTAATTTTTAACTTCTGTTATTAGGAGGCTCATAACATCTGTTTCACATTGTGTAACCATATGTCCTAAGACAGAAGCACAAAGTCAGTGCTATGACATATTTGTAGAAATTTCTTGCACATAGCAAGAGCAAGGATAGTAGAAAGAATCAAAAATCCTTCAAGACTGTTCTCAGCTGGAACTAGGTCACTGGATGGTAGGTCTTAACATTCAAAAGTTTTAAATAGTCCCTACTTTTTTTTTCCTTGAATCTCAAGGATCAGTCTGGAATAGCAAGAGTTGATGCTACAGGAAGAAATCACACTTTCTTACAATGAACAGAAGCTTCTGACTAGTTACAGATCTATTTTTCCAAAATCTATGGGTGTCTGAGCTCAGCATTTCCATTCTAAGCTCATCTTGCAATGAAAAGTGCACTGAGGACAGAAGTGTCAGTCAAATGGAGTAGATGAAAGAGCAGCAAGAACTCCAGCTTGTTTCAAAACTTACTGTACATGCTGGTTCAATTTCCACACACTACTCCATCTTAGTACTTTGTGTCAGTCTACATAACACCTTTGTCAGAGTTGTAAACATGAATATCTAAATAGTCAATTAATCTAGGCTGATACTTCTCTATCAAATGGTAGATATAGTCTGACTTCTAGCAGCCTTAAAAAATTGTCACCAGGTGTAATTCATAAGGCTTAACATATTAGCTTCTGCAAGGTAGCAAACTTTGGAAAACTTGTCAAGAGAGTGTAAAACAGGAGGAAGTTGTCTTTTGCTTCCTTTTTTTTTTTCTGTTGTAATATGAGAAATCAGAATTTCCCACTGTGTTGATGGCCATAATTAGAATTAATTTATAAAGCCTGTAATCAGAGAGCACTGTCCCTCCTAGTTCCACTTTCTTGTGACTAATGTCAAAATGGAGAAGAAATGGTAGTTGAAATTACTGTAACTACAACAATTTGGACCAGCTTGATTAGCTCTGGCACATGATTAATGCATCATTGATTCGGTGAAATGTAATCATGCTGAATAGATTGATATAGGTGTAGCTTAAGAGGCAATTAATATAACTTTAATATAAGAGTTTTCATGGTTTTAAGAATACATTAGTTTAGGAGAAAGCTGTAACTGTGTAAGCTGCTTGTGAGAGCAGCTACAAAACTTAACCATAACAATGCAACAGCAACAGCCTTGAAACTAGAGGAAGTAGGAGATAGAGGAGTCATAAATAATGAGACTAATGACCAATGAAGAGAAAGAGTATATCTTGTTTTCAGCAAAAAGCAATGTGTTTTTGAGCTCAGATAATCACTGAGAAGAAACGTAAAGAGCATGTGCTGAGAGAGGGGAAGATGTTCAGCCTTCAGCCCTGAAGACCAGCAGAAGACCCCCTGAGTGTCACTGAGCATGCTCTGTCTGGGAGGAGGTAATGTAAATTACTTCCTGAAAATAATTTACATAACCCTACCTTTTCTTAGAAATGATAATGAATATGTAGAGTTACTCTGTATAAATATGAGAAATTTGGCTACAAAGGGCGCACACATTTGGAGGAGTGATCCCCTGTGTGCCCAGTGCTGCAATAAAGGATACCTGCTTCATAGGCACCAAGGCTGGTGAGTTTTGATTCCGGCTTTCATCATCACATTATCACAGAATCACAGAATCACAGAATCATAGGGGTTGGAAGGGACCTCGAGAGATCATCGGGTCCAACCCCCCTGCCAAAGCAGCTCCCTAGCTCATATTGCACAGAGAGGCGTCCAGACGAGTCTTGAATATCTCCAGAGAAGGAGACTCCACCACCTCCCTGGGCAGCCTGTCCCAGGGCTCTGTCACCCTCACTGTGTAAAAGTTCTTCTGCATGCTGGTGCGGAACTTCCTGTGCTCCAGTTTACAGCCATTGCCCCTTGTCCTGTCTCCACAGACAACCAACAAGGGGTTGGCCAATTCCCCCTGCATCCCATACTTAAGATATTTATAAACATTAATTAGGTCCCCCCTCAGTCTTCTTTTCTCTAGGCTGAACAGTCCCAGCTCACTCAGTCTTTCCTCATACGGGAGCTGTTCCAGGCCCTTAATCATCTTCGTAGCCCTTCTCTGGACTCTCTCCAGGAGATCCCTGTCTGTTTTATACCAGGGAGCCCAGAACAGGACACAATACTCCAGGTGGGGCCTGACCAGGGCAGAGTAGAGGGGGAGGATCACCTCCTTCGACCTGCTGGACACACTCTTCCTGATGCACCCCAGGATTCCACTGGCCCTCTTAGCCACCAGGGCACACTGCTGGCTCATAGCCAACCTGTCATCAACCAGGACCCCCAGGTCCTTCTCCACAGAGCTCTTCTCCAGCAGGTCATCCCCCAGCCTGTACTAATACAGATGGTTATTCCTCCCGAGGTGCAAGACTTTATACTTGCTTTTATTAAACCCCATCTGGTTTCTCCCTGCCCAGCTCTCCAGCCTGTCCAGGTCTCGCTGGATGGCAGTGCAGTGTTCCTGCGTGTCAGCCACCCCTCCCAGCTTTGTATCATCGGGTACTTGCTGAGGGTGGATGCTATTCCCTCATCAAGGTCGTCGATGAAGATATTAAACAGGACTGGACCCAACACCGAGCCCTGGGGAACACCGCTAGTCACAGGCCTCCATTCAGATTTTGTTCCAGTGATCACGACCCTCTGAGCCCGGTCCGACAGCCAGTTCTCAACCCACCTCCCTGTCCACTTATCTATCCCATGATCTCTCAGCTTTGCTATCAGGATGTCATGGGAGACAGTATCGAATGCCTTGCTGAAGTCAAGGTAGATGACATCCACTGCTCTCCCTCCATCCACCCAGCCGGTGATGAGATCATAGAAGGCTATGAGATTGGTTGAGCACGATCTCCCCTTGGTGAATCCATGCTGACTACTCCTCATGACCTTCTTCTCTTCCAGTTGCTTGGTAATGGCATCCAGAACAAGCTGTTCCATCACCTTTCCAGGAGCAGAAGTGAGGCTGACTGGCCTATAATTGTTAGGGTCCTCCTTCTTGCCCTTTTTGAAGACTGGAGTGATATTGGCTATCCTCCAATCCTCAGGCACTTCTCCTGTTCTCCAAGAGCTGTCAAAGATGACAGCAAGCGGCTCCACAATCACTTCCGACAGCTCCCTCAGCACACGTGGATGTTTCCCATCTGGGCCCATGGATTTGTTTGCATTAATCCCTTTGAGCCGCTCCTGGACCACCCCTACCTCAACTAGAGGGAAGCTCTTCATTCCCCAAACACTCCTACTTTTATCCAGGATCTGCGGGTCCCGAGGGGCCTTTGGAGTGAAGACTGAGGCAAAGAAGGCATTCAGTATCTCCACCTTCTCATCATCACCCGTTACCAGGACACCCGCCTCATTCATCAAGGGACCTACATTATCCCTGGTCATCCTCTTACTATTCACGTATCTGAAAAGACTCTTTTTATTATCCTTTATGTTCCTTGCCAGTTTCATCTCCAAGCGGGCTTTAGCCTTTCTAGTCGCGTCCCTACAGGCCCTGACAACATCCCTATATTCCTCCCAGGTGCACAGACCCAGTTTCCATAGTTCATAAACCCTCTGCTTCCCTTTGAGTTTACACATTAGCTCCCTGCTAATCCACGCAGGTCTTCTGCCTCTCCCAATTTCTTACTCAAAGTGATGCACCTATCCTGTGCTTGGAAGAAGTGCTGTTTCAATGCTAGCCAGCTCTCACAGGCTCCCTTGCCTTCTAACAGCGTAGCCCACGGGATAGCTCCTAAAAGGTTGCGGAAGAGATCAAAGTTAGCTCTTCCAAAATTCAGGGTAGCTATCCTGCTTTTTGGCTTGCTTCTTCCACTCAGGATCTTGAACTGGATCATTTCGTGGTCGCTTTGTCCTAAGCTGCCCCCAACCTTCACCTCCCTGATGAGCCCGTCCTTGTTAGTAAGAACAAGGTCCAGCACCCGCCCTCCCCTTGTAGGTTCCTGCACCATCTGTAGCAGGAAATTGTCCTCAACATACTGCAGAAATTGTCTGGACTGCATACGACTGGCCGTATTGCTTGCCCAGCAAATATCTGGGTAGTTGAAGTCCCCCATAAGGACCAGCGCCTGGGATCTCGAGGCTACTTCTAGCTGCTCATAGAAAGCACTATCAGCCCTCTCCTCTTGATCAGGGGGCCTATAGCACACACCCACAACAGTGTCACTCATACTAGCGTGACCCTTGATTCTCACCCACAAGCACTTGACTGATGGGTCATCTTTCCCCAGGTGGAGCTCAATACATTCAAGCTGCTCTCTAACATAAAGAGCAACTCCTCCACCTCGCCTCCCTAGCCTGTCCTTCCTGAAAAGCACATAGCCATCCATGACAGCGTGCCAGTCATCCAGGCTGTCCCACCACGTCTCTGTGATCGCAATGAGATCGTGGCCCTGCGACCGCACAAAGATCTCTAATTCTTCCTGCTTGTTTCCCATGCTGCGTGCATTTGTATAAAGGCATTTTAGTGGGGCAGCAGGTGCAGGTATCCTCAGCAGATCACAGCGAGATTTCCGACAGGGGATGGGCAATGGTGGCTCCACTGAGGAGTCCTCAGGGCAATCCCCAGAATTTTCCCCACTATCACATGGAACAACATCCCCAAGTCCGTCACTGTGCTGCTGGCATTTACCTTCTTCCACCGCCAAATATTATACCCCAAATATTTCAGTTCTGTGGTGTATTTGGATAACAAACAGGGTTTCTGAGCTTTCCTTTTCTGGCTTTGCAAAGTTTCTTTTCTTTTGGATTGTGAGGAAGCTTGAAATCATACTATGAAAGCCCCGACCTCCACACTTTGCAATTCCTCAACAGCCAAGTGGTGTTTCCAGATTGCTTCTAAATATGGCTTAATGAAATGTCCAAGTAAAGGAAGCTTGATTTAAGGGAGAGAAAAAAATAATTAGATGTAAAGTAATCTGAGCTGATTAGTTTCCATCAGTTTATACGTTTACCAGGGCAGTATACCTAAAACATATTATGTTCTTTCCTGAATTTCAGATTAACATGAAGAATTGTGGAGTTCAACTAAAGTCCTCAAACACACATAATATTTAACTATTACAGTTGCTGAAAGAGGCAATTTATAATAATCAGGGAAGATTCTAAATTGCATTTGAGAAGAAGACAGTCATACATGCATATTACCAGATATTTGAACGTTTTAGTTACAGGATGCTGTTCCCAGGTCTTGGACATCTCTGGTGAGGATACACTACGCTTTTTGATGCAAATCTGCTCTCTAGTGGTGAAAAAATACCACACCAATTTTACAGAAAAAATTTCAGTTAATCCTGATGTCATAGTCAGTTCAGTGTTGCTTTGCAAAAGTGGGTAATAAGAAAAAGAAATAATTAATGAAATAAAAATTTCAGTGACTGAAACTAAGAGTATGTAACTTTGTTTGGATTTAATAATTCTAGTTTAATTTTCTGGCAGTACCAGATTGATCTGTTAGTATATACTTAAAGTATATTTAAGGTAGCCAGGGTAATCATAAGAAATTTAACAAAAAAAGAGCTAGTCTGCTGCTGGTGTGAACTGTGCAAGATTTTATCAGGTCTGAATCAGCAAGCTTGTAATACTGGAATGTCAACTCTCAATGCACATACACATTATTACTCATCAGTAGCATTTCTTTCCCTTTAAGCTAGGAAGTAACCATAGAAATAGGAGATGGCAATGTCATTAGATCATTGCAATAATTACCCAGTTATATCTCTCCTTGCATAAAGTTTCAAGAGAGACTGGAAGAAAGACTGGGAAGAAATACTGCACAATTGAATTTAGAGAGACTACTCATTTCACTTTAGAGACTTGTAAAGCTTATCATTAGATCCTGAAATCATAATTGTGTTTAGGTTAGGAGGAGTAGCACAACCCTTTCTAGCTTTCCAGCTACTTCATTCTTCATTTGAGTAGTTCTCACATAAATGGGTGTCTGTCCTGGTTTCAGCTAAGATGGAGTTAATTTTTTTTAGCAGTGAATGGAATGCCATGTTTGGGAGTTAGGATGAGAATAGTGCTGATAGCACCCTGATGTTTCTAGTTGTTGCCAAGCAATCAAGGACCTTTCTCGGTTCTTCATACTTCCCTACTAACGAGAAAGGAGAGGACGCAGCCAGGACAGGTGACCCGAATTGGCCAAAGAGGACATTCCATGCCAGTTACGTCATGGTCAGTATAAAGGGGGGCTGGGGGGAAGAGGAGGAGACAACGCCAGGACGTGCGGTTTTTGGGGACAGTCGGGTTCTGGGACGGTTCCAGAGTGTACGGCCTGAGTTGTGTGGTTTGGTGAGAAACTGCATTCTGTATCACCAGTTTCATATATTTTGTGTTCTAAACTCGTGTTATTGTTATATCTAGTTTTCTGCTATTTTAGTAAACTATCCTTATCCCAACCTGCAGGGTTTTGGTTTCTAGGTTGTGGTTTCTTTTCCTCCTTTCTTTCTCCTCTTTCCACCCCCCCCCCCCCCCGCCAACTTTCCCTCCCTCTTCCTTTTACAAGAACCAGCGACTGTGTGGGGTGCAGCCCTCAGCTGGGCCAAAACCACGACAGTTATTTTGGCACCCAACGAGAGGCACAAACGATTGGGATAACGGTAGATCTGACCCTAACTCTATCGCAATTAAGATAAGCACTGTTGTTTAAGCAATCTCTGGTCACGATGCTGTGGTATTTATTCACAAGGCTGTGGTCATGGCTGTGGCAGCGAAACCACCGCATGCTGTATACAATCCTGGCAGGATTCTTTACCATCTCAGGTCTGTGGCTCCAGTACTTGTTCCCGTACTTCATTATAGTGTATTTTATGATATCGGTCTATGATACAATAATATCGATGACCATGAGCTTAAGCTGGTACTTGTATGAGGTTTTGCTGTCCTGTCCATTCTTTGGACAGGGAGGGGTTAATAATGGCAGCCGGTATGGTGGGGACACAGAGGGGCATAACTACACAGCTTTCTTTTCCTTTGGGCTAAATACAACAGCTCTTATAACAGCTTTTGAAATTCTTCAATATCCCTGGGATATTCAAACTAGAATTTCACTATTGGTATGTTTGTTGCTGATGGTTCAGTTTTTGTTATATATCAAGTGTAGGTTTATGAATACCACTGAAGACCTTTCTCCGAGGCTGGATAATCACGAGTGGCAGGGCATGAGGCAAAGTATGGGCAAGTACCTAGGCACTTTCTCACACCCGATGGTTTGGAACTTCCAGACCAAACAGGAGACAGTCCATGCAGTGGCCCTTGGGCCTGTCTGGACAGGGACAGATATTAAAAATGTGCTCTACACTGCAGCTGGGGAGAACGGCCCGACCTGGAGTCTCTGGCAGAAAGCACAAGGGGAGACTCGAGGTCGACCTCTGGGGTTTTGGAGTCGGGCCTACAAAGGATCTGAGGCCAATTATACTCCAACAGAAAAGGAAATACTGGCCGCCTATGAAGGGGTTCGAGCCGCTTCAGAAGTGATTGGAACTGAAGCCCAGCTCCTTCTGGCACCCCGACTGCCGGTGCTGGGCTGGATGTTCAAAGGGAAGGTTCCTTCTACACACCATGCCACTGATGCTACGTGGAGCAAGGGGGTTGCACTAATTACACAGCGGGCTCGAATAGGAAACTCCAATTGCCCAGGAATTGTGGAGGTGATCACAGACTGGCCAGAAGGCAAAGATTTTGGGATGTCACCAGAGGATGAGGAGGTAACACGCGCTGAAGAAGCCCCACCCTACAATGAACTGCCAGAGAATGAGAAGCGATATGCCCTGTTCACTGATGGGTCTTGTCGCATTGTGGGTAAGCATCGGAGATGGAAAGCTGCTGTATGGAGTCCTATAAGACGAGTAGCAGAAGCCACTGAAGGAAAAGGTGAATCAAGCCAGTTCGCTGAGGTGAAGGCCATCCAGTTAGCCCTGGACATTGCTGAGAGAGAAAAGTGGCCAAGGCTCTGCCTTTATACTGATTCATGGATGGTGGCGAATGCCCTGTGGGGGTGGTTGCAGCAGTGGAAAAAGAACAACTGGCAGCATAGAGGCAAACCCGTATGGGCTGCTGACTTATGGCAAGATATTGCTGCTCGGTTAGAAAAACTTGTTGTAAAGGTACGTCATGTCGACGCCCATGTACCTAAGAGTCGGGCCATGGAGGAACATGAAAACCATCAGGTAGATAAGGCTGCTAGGATTAAAGTGGCTCAGGTAGATCTAGACTGGCAACGTAAGGGTGAATTATTCATGGCTCGATGGGCTCATGATACCTCGGGTCATCAAGGGAGAGATGCAACATATAGATGGGCTCGGGATCGAGGGGTGGACTTGACCATGGACGCCATCGCACAAGTTGTCCACGAATGTGAGACATGTGCTGCAATCAAGCAAGCTAAGCGGTTAAAGCCCCTTTGGTATGGAGGACGGTGGATGAAATACAAATATGGGGAGGCTTGGCAGATTGATTACATCACCCTCCCACAAACCCGCCATGGCAAACGTTATGTGCTTACAATGGTGGAGGCAACTACCGGCTGGCTAGAAACATATCCCGTACCCCATGCCACTGCTCGAAATACAATTCTGGGCCTTGTAAGTCAAGTCCTGGGGCAACATGGCACCCCAGAAAGAATTGAGTCAGACAATGGGACTCATTTCCGAAACACTCTCATAGACACCTGGGCCAAAGAGCATGGCATTGAGTGGGTGTACCACATTCCTTATCATGCACCAGCCTCTGGGAAAATTGAACGATATAATGGACTTTTAAAAACTACACTGAAAGCAATGGGTGGTGGGACATTCAAGCATTGGGATACACATTTGGCCAAAGCCAAGTGGTTAGTTAACTCTAGGGGATCTACCAATTGGGCTGGCCCTGCCCAGTCAAAATTTCCACGTACTGTAGAGGGAGATAGAGTCCCAGTAATGCATAAGAAGAGTGTATTGGGAAAGAGAGTTTGGATCATCCCTGCTTCAGGCAAAGGTAAACCCATGTCTGGAATTGTTTCTGCTTAAGGACCTGGCTGTACTTGGTGGGTAATGCAGAGGGATGGAGAAGTTCGATGTGTACCTCAAGGAGATTTGATTTTGGGTGAGAATAGCCAATATAATTAATAAAGTAGAAATTATAATAATTGCTAAATAACCCATTATTGTATATTCATTATTGTTATGATTGCTGTATGTTGTACCAATGTCATTATAGCCGGAGTCATACAAGTTAATGAAGGATGAGTGCCATGATGATGGAACTAAAGCCTGGCCTCTCAAGAACTTTTTTTTTTTCCTTTGAAAATAAACTCTGACCCACAGACTATGAGCATGGACCATGCCAGGTGTATCAGTCAAGGGCCTGAGATGCAGCATGCAACGATCCAATGGCACATACGATTACCCTGAGAGACTGTTATGACAAATGGAGCCTGAAAATCATGGACTAAATGAACTCAACCAATTCAGAGGGATGGTTCATAGACTAAGGGAATAAGATCTGTATGCACGTATGTGTGTATACATGTGTACATACATATATGGGTGTGTGAAACACGAAACTGGTTGTACCCAAAGAAAATTGTTGGATCTGGTCATGATGTAAATGGTATGGAATAAGGGGTGGATAATGTCCTGGTTTCAGCTAAGATGGAGTTAATTTTTTTAGCAGTGGATGGAATGCCATGTTTGGGAGTTAGGATGCTGATAGCACCCTGATGTTTCCGATTTGTTGCCAAGCAATCAAGGACCTTTCTCGGTTCTTCATACTTCCCTACTAACAAGAAAGGAGGGGACGCAGCCAGGACAGGTGACCCAAATTGGCCAAAGAGGATATTCCATGCCAGTTATGTCATGCTGAGTATAAAGGGGGGCTGGGGGGAAGAGGAGGAGACAACGCCAGGATGTGCGGTTTTCGGGGACGGTCGGGTTCTGGGACGGTTCCAGAGTGTACGGCC
Organism: Porphyrio hochstetteri; assembly: GCA_020800305.1. Taxonomy (NCBI): domain Eukaryota; kingdom Metazoa; phylum Chordata; class Aves; order Gruiformes; family Rallidae; genus Porphyrio; species Porphyrio hochstetteri. The sequence goes on along the minus strand of CM036938.1, from coordinate 51,725,236 downwards.
TGAGTTGTGTGGTTTGGTGAGAAACTGCATTCTGTATCACCAGTTTCATATATTTTGTGCTTTAAACTCCTGTTATTGTTATATCTAGTTTTCTGCTATTTTAGTAAACTATCCTTATCCCAACCTGTGGGGTTTTGGTTTCTAGGTTGTGGTTTCTTTTCCTCCTTTCTTTCTTCCCGTCCCCCCTCCCTCAACTTTGCTTCCCTCTTCCTTTTCCAAGAACCAGCGACTGTGTGGGGTGCGGCCCTCAGCTGGGCCAAAACCACGACAGTGTCCATCTATGAACACTGGTAGATTAAACTAGAATAGCTACATGGCCATGACTCCCACATGTCAGCTTTTGGCTGAAATACATACATGGGTTCAGGAATTAACTGCCAGTTTCCAGTCCAGGAAGTAAAGGCTATCCCAAACTGGCCATTTTTAATCTGCAGAGGTTCAGCAGCAACTAGGTGTGCATTTTTCAGCTAGAGAGAGGAGGATGATAACCAGTTCAGCTATAGTCTACAACATAACTGATACTTGGGAGGATAAAACTGAGGACTTTATGAGGACTTAAGAGCATTTAAGTGACTTCAGAAATACTTTGAGTTCTCTTTATACCAATGTATTTGTATGATATTTGGTGGATTTCTGAAATGTTCAGTAAAAGAAAGATTAATAATTGTGGGAAAAGAATGGGTTAACAGTCAAAATGAGATTGCACTTCATGACAGAGCCTTTTTAGGGCACACTGACTTTCATAATTGCCAGCCCTCAAACCTGGGAACATAAGGCAGACATCTTTTGAAAACTTTCTTTTTAGGCACTGCAGTAAAAGGTTGGTATCTGTTGAAGTCCTGATTCTGTATTTTCAACACAGAAACTCATTCAGATGTAGACATGCAGACAGCTGCATAACCTGTGCTCCTGATGGTCAAGAAGACCTACAAATAGCTAATCCCTTAGCATTTTCCCCCTGCTGTTTTTGTACTGCAGTAGCACACAACAGCTCTTCATTGTGCATTGGCTCTTCTTATTTTGTAACCAGGCAACTGCCCTATCTAAAAACTAGCTGATCCTTGCCCCAAACAGCCAGCAATCTAATGGACCGATGTGACAAGAGCTGAATATAATAAACAGTGTGTTGTAGACCGACAGACTGGTCTGCATAACAGAAGCTGTCACAGTGCAGCACCTGCCTAACTAGCAAAAAGCGCTCGATGGTGGCATAGTACAGAGGATGGTCTGCTGGGAGATTTAGCAGCCAACAAGGTTGGTTTGTGTTTATACAAAGCTCCTTGCAATTCACAGTACTTGCAGATTCCTGTTATGGCCAGGTTGCTGTAAAAAAAGTCAATCAAAGTTCTTTGTGAAGAAGACACATGTATTTTGTTTTGTTCACAGAAAGAAAAAAAAAAGTAGTTATGGGAAAGTAGTGCCTGGGGAAGCAAGCTGTTAAATCCTGTAAGAACAGGATACCTTGTTGTTCTTTCCCAGACACACCTTGGATGGGTATTCTACAAGCTACTCTTGATATTTCTACCCACAGTATTAATTCTACAGCAAGTAAAAAAATCTGCAGTACTAAATTCAAACCTAGATTTAGTCACAGTTATGCTACGCCATCAAGGGATACCAATCCAACTTAATTCAACTTAAATCCAGAAATATTTACATCAGAACCGATGCTAAATTAGAAGACACACATTTATAAGAAGAAATGAGACACAACCTTATAAGAAAAGCTGAACAGTATTTCCTATGGAGTGACTACTACAAAACAAGCAGTTCATATAACTTACCTGAATTTTCCAATGCAACTACCCAGGACAGTTAAAGTGATAAGGAAACAGATGTACTTGCCATTCCCAGGCTTACCTGCATACACACAGATGGGAAGTGTACAAGGACATCTCATAGTCTGCTCTCATAAGTTGTATGACCTAGCTCAGTTCCAAATTACACAACATTACTTACTTATTTTTTTTAAAGCAAGGATTGCCACTGCTTCTTACATCCTCTGATAACGGGATATTACTACTTTACGTTGTTCCTTTTGCACAATGTTCTTTAAGAACACTTGCATAACCACAAATGATTCGTATAACCATAAAAGACTATTCTAACTAAACCAGTCAAGGGTTAGCACATTTTTAAGTAACTGCTTCACAGCTGTAGTTTCCAATAATTGTGAGATTAGTACTGATATAACCTGATGCTTTTAGAAAGCATTGGGTTAGACATTCCTGCACCACTTCTAAAAGACTTGAGAAAACAGAGGCAAAGCAGTGTTGTTCCCAGCATGACTAACTGCAGAAATTGCTTAGAGCAACCTTGGCTCATGTTTTGCAGGAAATTAAAGAAAAAAGTAATTAGTGTGCTGGAGGAGAAGGGGGAGGGCTGCAGGGGTGGCTTCTGCAAGAAGCAGTTACAAGCTTTCTGCAGGCCTGACACACCAGCTGGCTCAAGGCCGGAGTCGTTGTTGACCAAGGCTGAGCCCATCAGTGTGGTCACAGCACCTCTGGGAATCACATTTAGGAGAAAAAAACCCACAAGCAGCCACTTTTTGCCACCAGAGAAGGGAGTGAGAAGATGTAAGAAACTGTGCAGGCACCAAGGCCAGGGAACAGGGGTGGGGGGGGTGGGCTGGGCATGCCCCAGGTGCCGGAGAGAAAGATGTCCCAGCAGCCTGTGGAGAAACCCATGGTGGAGTGGGTGTCCCCCCACAGCCCATGGAAAAGGCTGAGACCCCACCTGCAGCCCATGGAAAAGGCCCCACGCTGGAGCAGGTGGAGACACACAGGCGATGCTGTGATCCACGTTGGAACAAGCCTTTGCCAGCACTTGCAGCTAAGACTTAAAACAGTATGTCTAACATCTGCTATATGTTCTTTGTACTCTCATCCCTCCCCGGGGAGGAAATGTGCTGAGTTCTGTTTGCAAGAGGATTTGCTTTTATTGTCGGGTTTTTCGTGGTTGGTTTTTTTTTTTTTTGGGGGGGGGGGGGGTTGTTTGTTTGTTTTGGTTTTGGGTTTGGTTTTTTTTTTTGTAGCACATATGGAAATTTAACTTATCAGATCCTTGGCCCAAAAAGAGGGAAATTCATTCAGACTTGGCCTGACAAACATTGCCAAGTCAGCAATGTTGTTTCCTTTGCAGGTGGCATAACACACCACGGGAGCCTCCTGAGCACAACTGCAGTATTACCTCTGGGTGGGAGATGGTCTTGTTCCCACCAATGGGAGTGTCAGAGTTTCATATGGAAATCCAGAGGCACACAATTACCTCAGTGTTACAGATACCTGGTGCAAGGCACCAAGCAGTGATGTTCAATTTCTGAGCAGTATTAAGGTTAAGATCTATGTATAGTCTTTATGGTAGCTTAATTTTGTGGTGTACACAACTGCTGCGATTAATGATTTGTCTGTCTTACACAGGAAATAGATATGATCACAGTTGCCATCTAACAAGATCAACACCTAGCAAGGCAGGGGTTGGGGGTGGGGGGGAGCGGGTTTGGTTGGGTTTGGTTTGGTTTGGTTTTGGGGTTTTTTTTCATTTAAAAAAACCCAAACAGAGCCAGCTCACAGAGTTCAGAGCACAGGTATAACTTTTACACTTTTTCTGATCCCTGTGATTAATTTGTTTAGCCTTCTCCCAGATTGATTTAGCTAGCTAAACCAAAACAATTCCTGACTGCCATGATATTTTCATTGGTAGGGCAATGAAATGCTGTTACAATTGTGGTAGTGAACACACTGATGATGCGTTACACTGGGAAGTCCAAAGATATATGAAAAATCCCTATGGCAGACTGAGCAACACAAGTCTTAGTTTTGTCTTATGATAGCTTGTTTGTCTCTTGACTTTTAAGTTAAATGCCCTTATTAATAGGAATACGCTTACTGATAGGAAATGCACTTTCTTAGTCCTCTCAAAGAGTAAACACCATTAAGAAAAAGGAATAATCTATGTTTGAAAGGAGTTTCACCAATTGTCTAATGATAGAGCAGTACATATTTTCCAAGTGGAAAATGAACATAACTGTGTCACCTGAAAGTTACACAACTGGAAACAGTCCAGGTCCCAGGAATAAATAGTGGTTTTCCAGTGAGATATCAGTGTGTGCCAATCTGAGATCCCTCTGACAATTGCTCCAACAATGTCCTTTCCATACTGAATAGATTTAAGAAAAGCTTGTCAGTATCCTTTTATGCTTTGGTATATTTGCTAGGGATTGCTCAAGACTTCTAACATATACTTTAAAAACAATTTGGTTGCAATGGGACCACCACCAGGTCAGACCCAATCCTGCTGCTCACTCACAGATAACTACTGCTCCATGTTGTTGCCTTCTAGGGTTGTGCTAATACCTTGCTTGGTGAATGAAAAGACTTTCAGGATTTTTAGGGACTGTGACAGCTATACCAAAACATAACCATCCCTTCAAAGTGTTGCTTAAGCACCTTGGTAAGCAAGCCCTTCTTACAGCCCTGAGGTGAAGGAAGAAGTGAGATCTGGTTTTCCAACTATCCCATGTTGCTTTCTTGCTGTCCTTTCCAAGCCCACACACACAACACACACAACCACACACATATACACACCATAATCCTCAGACCATTCCTGGAGTTTGGCATAAATGTGTCAGGGAAGCGTAACAACCACTATTGTTTTTACTTTCCTACAACGTTTTTGCATGAACTCTAGCTTCAAGTGGCTTCAGTGCATCGCCTGTTATTGTCAGCAGATGTCCCCTTGTGCCCATCTGTCTGCATTTGTAAAAAAAGGCTGGCAGTTGCAAAATTACATGAACAGTTTTCATCTGCTGAACAGCATTATTTTTTTTTTTTTACTTCACCTATTTTCACAAGGGTCCAGGAATATGCAAAATATGTTGCTTGTCTGTTTTGTAAATGTAAGACTGAAGGATCAAGAAAAAATATCAAAATCCTGTGAATCTTACTTCAGTTTTTACATTATGCTTTCATAATTAAGATTTTCTTTTGTTTGGTTTGGTTCACTTTGATAATTTACCACTAAAATAACGAGTCAATCCATAAGAGACACTCCACCAGGATTTCTTGGCTGGGATTTAAATGCAATTCCTCTCTAACACAGGTCTTGTTTTTCATAATTGAGCATCCAAACATCCATTCTCAGATCCTGGTTTGGGGAGTTTGGAGATTGAAATCAGAAAGCAAGTAAAATAACTGCAAAATTTTGGATTTGGTGTCAGGTACCTGATTGGGCACTCTTGAGAGTAGCCAAATTAATTTCAGAGTGTGCACTACTTTAAGTAAGCACAAGTTCACAGCTTTGGATACTAGAACACTGCATCTCTTCTAGGTTGGTGGGAGCAGGAGTAATCCTCTTGAGTTACTTACAGCCTTACAGCATTTGTCACTGACAGCCATTGTTAGCTATCAAAGCTAGTTCAGTGGAGCTACAGAAATTTACACCACTCACCAAGCATTGCTTTGGTGGCAATGTTTCCAGATCTAGTCAATTATGATGTTCTTTCAAACCTGCAATACACTTTTGCAGTCTTAGGAACAATAGTCTGGTATATAAATTTTGCACAGGTCTATGAGGCAACACAAGTGTGGTTGGAGGTATGGGAAAGGCCTTGTTTCTGTAGCTAGCCACACATGTCCAATTTTGGTTAAAATATTTAACAGAAAAATAACTTGGGAAATGCACTGTAATTTTGCAAATGGCTTTTACACATTTGTTTCTCCATATGGAATAAAGAAATGCGTCTGGGAATGCTGGTACCACAACTCCAAATTCTTATTGTCTAGCTCACTTCCTGATGAGATCCATAAACAAAAAGCCTTGAAATATTAACTGACTGTAAAAAAATCCAGTGGTACAGGCCACCCATTTCATGGTAAGACCGTTTGGTAATTTAACAATGTATGATTCTCTTTTCACCAGCTGTGCTTGGAGCAGAAGGAAACACAGGTAATGTTACAGCATCACAGAACCAACACAGAAATAAAGGAACTGCTGAAGAAGAAATGCTGCAGAATCTACCTAATGGTTTACTTTTCTTTCTACATAAATACTGGCACAATACAAAGAATCAGTGAAGGGATGCAAAGGATTAATGAAAGACCTTTGTGAAACCAACTGTAGCTAGAATGTAACAGGAGCCCTGAGTAAGCAGGACATCCTTGAGAAAGATCTGGCTTAAATTGATTTCATTATGTCATTAGGTTAACTTACTAACATGAAAACTATGGATAAGGATGTTTAGTTTAGCAAAAGAAAGACTTTGAGGAGAAAACTTCATAGACAAGCAGCAGTGGAATTCTTGCTCTGCAAGCAAGAACGGGTGTGTATGTGGAGATCAGACCAGCCATGAACTTTAATGAACTGAAGAGAGTGATGGGATGAAGCTGCAACCCTTGAGAAAGACAAGGATTAGGAAGAGCACCCCTCAACTCAAAATAGTTGAGAGGCAGAAATATCATAAAAGGAAGAAAGAAGGTAGAACCCCCAATTCCTGGAATAGCTAGGAATATGTATTAGATTTCCCAGAAATTTTGTGAATATGTATACAGTGTATGTATATAAACACAGCTTGGTGTGCCTTGAGAGAAGCAATCCCCTAAGCACCCAGCACTGCAATAAAGGGTACCTGCTTAACAGTTACATTGGACACCCCCTTGTCCAACAGGACACCCACACTATCCCTAGTCATCCTGTTACTGTTCACATACCTAAAAATATCCTTTTTATTATCCTTTATATCCTTCAACAGTTTCATTTCCAGGTCAGATTTAGCCTTCCTAGTTGCATCCCTACAGGCCCTGACAACATTCCTATATTCTTTCCAAGTGCTCAGACCCATTTTCCACAATTCATAAACCTTCTGCTTCCCTTTGAGTTTATGCATGAGCTCCCTGCTCATCCACACAGGTCTTCTGCCACCCTTTCCTGATTTCTTACTCAAAGGGATGCACTGACCCTGAGCTCAGAAGAAGCGCTGTTTAAAGGCTGACCAGCTCTCACAGGCCCCCTTGCCTTCTAACAGCCCAGCCCATGGGATTGCTCTTATTAGGTCCCGGAAGAGACCAAAGTTTGCTCTCCTGAAATCCAGGGTAGCAATCCTAATTTTCACTTTGCTTCTTCCACTCAGGATCTTGAGCTCCACCATTTCATGGTCACTTAGTCCCAAGCTGTCCCCGACCTTCACTTCCCTCATGAGTCCATCCTTGTTGGTTAGAACAAGATCCAGTACCCACCCACCCCCTTGTTGGCTCCTCCACCATCTGTACCAGAAAATTGTCTTCAACACATCTCAGAGACCATCTGGACCACATATGCCTGGCCCTGTTGCTCAACCAACAAATATCTGGGTAATTGAAGTCCCCCACAAGTACCAGCGCCTGGGATTGTAAGGCTACTTCTAGCTGCTTGTAGAAGGCATCATCAGCTTTCTCCTCCTGGATGTTGTATTGAGGGATATGGTTTAGTGGGAGCTAGTAGTAATAGGTGAATGGTTGGACTGGATGATCTTCTAGGTCTTTTCCAACCTTGATAATTCTGTGATTCTGTGATTCTGTGATCAGGGGGCCTGTAGTACACCCACACCAGCGTCACCCACACTGACTAACCTGCCCCTTGATTCTCACCCACAAGCTCTCCACTGGTACATCACTCTCCCCCAGATGGAGTTCAGTACATTCTAGCTGCTCTCTCACATAAAGAACAACTCCTCCCCCTTGCCTCCACAGCCTGTCTTTCCTGAAAAGCACATAGCCATCCATGACAGCGTGCCAGTCATCCAGGCTGTCCCACCACGTCTCTGTGATCGTGATGAGATTGTGGCCTTGTGATTGCACAAAGATCTCTGACTCTTCCTGGTTATTTCCCATGCTGTGTGCATTAGTATACAGACACTTTAGGGAGGCAGCAGGTGCAGGTATCGCTAACGGGACACAGGAAGATTTCAGGCAGGGGATGGGCAATGGTGCCTCCTCTGAGGAGTCCTCACAAGATCCTACAGGACAATCCACAGAATTTTCCCTGCTATCACCTAGAACAACATCCCCAGGCCCATCACTGTCCCATTGATCTCTACCCTCTCCCCTCATCAACTCTATCCCCTGAAATAATTGCCTGACCCCAGTGAACATCATGTTGTCCCCCTTCCCCCTTCTTACCTAGTTCAAAGCCCTCCCAATGAGCTTCACCAACTCCTGGGCTAGGATCCACTTTCCCCTTGGGGACAGGTGAGCCCCTTCAACAGTCATCATGCCAGGTGCTGAGTAAACCATCGCATGATTGAAGAACCCAAAGTTCCTGTGGCGGCACCAGCCTTTCATCCACTTATTCAAATTCTGTGTTCTCCTAGCCTGCTCTGAATCCCACACCTCACCAGCAGGGACAGAGGAAAATACTACTAGTGCTCCCCGCCATCAACCAAGTGCCCTAGATCCCTGAGGTCTCTTTTGATAGCACTACAGGCTACATCACATTACATCAGACCAAGGCTTTTCACCTCCCAGGTACAGAAGAAACTAAGATTTGCTTAGAAATACCCCTAAATGGTTTTGGGGTATGCAGGTGTGTGTTTGGGGGTTTTTTGTTTGTTTTTTAATTATGAAAAGACAATGTGTTATAATTGAAAAACATAACAAACTACTGGGATAGAAAGGTATTAAATTGCTTTACTTCCTGGCTTTGATAGTACACATCAGAGCTGATAAAGTTGACTGGCATTTTTGTGCAGAAATTTAGCAAAAAGTGTCATTTTTCAAGAATGAAACATTTATCAGACTTTTCTGCAGATTTTTCCTTCTCCACAAAGGAGCAAGTATTTGCATTTGCATTAATCAGTGTTATTTATACTAGTCAGAGAAATTAAGCTGTCACCTCACATTCTTCTCTATTTGATAACTGCCCAGACAGTGAACATGGTGCTCCTTTATAAATCAGAATCTTTGGACAATTGTTCAAATTTGTTACTATATTTAAACAAAGACCAACTAATTTTAAGCTGCTTTATAACTTTACATGCTAGTAAAGTCTAATGTCATCCTTTTAAATAATCAGTCAGAATAGAATAGCCAGGTGGGGAAAAAGTCACAAAGAAGAAAAAAACAACTGAAAACTGGCTGGCTTGTTTTCAAAACCAAAGACACACCAGTCAGGCAAGCTCTACTCCACTGAGTTTCTCAGAAGACTGTTCTAAGACATTGGCTGTCCTATTCTAAAGTGAAACAATGTTATAAATAGGAATTTATATTTAAAATATCCTACCATTATAGCTGCAAAATTGCAGCCATTTCCTTCAAGAAAAGATGAAAAAAACTGTCAAGACAATCAGGAATAATTAGGAGAATATTCAGATGACACACAAGCTAAGATGTGCCAACTTTTTTCACCAGAAACTGCACTAGCTTCAGCAGCCGACATAGAAAATTGCATGCAGACCTGTCTTCCAGTACAAATTTCGTAACCGAAGCGAAGCTACAAAACCAGTAGGCATTTCACAATGCTGAAAAAGGCAATAGGAAATTCTGAAAAGCTTTAAAACCCAAGTTATTCTTATCTTTGATTCCAGCAATCTTTCACTTAGATTCTCAGAGGTGTCACAGAGATCAGAAACTGTCTTACAAAACCATCAACTTTCACACAAGTATGAGGACTGTGCTGTTGCCTCAATTCTCTGTTCAACCCTATTGTCCAGGTCCTTCTGAAAGGTACATTTCACCAATTGCTTTGTGTGGGAAAAGTGTGTGGATGGGTTCTCAGTCACTTTATTTCCTGGCATTACCAGTTTATCCAGTTTATTTTCTCTTTTAGATGTCAACTACTTACTTAGTTTTGTGAAACATCCAGGGTGACTATGGATGGAGAACACGGTATTCCACTAATTGCCTATGAAACAGCAGTTGAATAGGGCACTATGATCTTACTCCGGACTTAATCAGGTAAAATCATGCAGAGTTTAAAATCCATGTAAGAATTTCAGAGCTTGGTAGAGCATTGCTCTATCAGTTCAAAACTGTTTTCAGTCACATCTGTTCTCAATTCATAGCAGTTATGTTGCAACTCTCTGGGTAGCAAACATGCAAGGTGTTGCCTGTCATTCTTGGCTAGCTCTGCCAACACATGCACACATGTTTTACCTATAACCACAAATAATTTCAGCTTGCATTCTGGTATGCATTACATGGGTCTGTAAACAGTACCGTGCCTTCCTGTGCTTCAGTAGATCGGCCAGAATGGTGAGTTGGCAAAGGACTAGCTTCTATTTTTCTGGCTGAATTTTAGTTGCTTCTTTTATATGCAATTTTACTAGTGTATATTCAAGGGAGCAAACTCCATGGTGAAAAACATGCATTAAAATGCCAGTTACCACAATTTTTCAAATTTCTCTCTGCTTTGGTAATACCAGCTGAGGTCTCTTGTTTCTAAATGCAAGCATGCTAACAACGGCTTTATAATCCCATGCTGCAGACTACACTATTAAGATCTAAATACAGAACCACCTAAACAGCAAAGGAGCTGAAGAAAAAAACTAGCAAACTGAAAAAGCCCCATCAACATCTGTAGAAGGTGTCACAAAGTCAATGAATGCATTGGTAATCAATGCTTGGTACAGCCAGCACAACTGAGTTACTGAGAGCAGCGAATATCCTGCAGACCTAATTGCATTCTCCTAAGGCTCCTAGAAATGGTTTGTGAAGATTTACATCTTGCTTAAAACTCGAAATAAACATTCAGCCTAAGGATGTTAAGACAGCATGGGATACAAAAATACTTTAATACCCTACAGTGTCACATGGTTCTAGGAAGCTACCAGAAACAGCCACACACAGCACAAGGAAGGTATGATCAAGAGATGCTTTTGCTTTCAGCAAAATCTGCATCTATTTGCCATCATTCCACTCTCCCTAAAGCCAACAAAAATAGCAGCTGCACAGAGCACAACTTCATCCCAGTTTTGATCTGAGTTCTGCAATTTTGCAGGCCTGAAAAAGTTCAATAGTTCAGAATTTGTTGGCAATTAACTGTTGAAAAATGAGGAGAATAAATCTGCTGCTAATTTTTAAATATGACCCACTACCTGAATGGATTTAACATGCATTCAAATTTAAGACTAGGAACTGGGGTTTTGGGACTTGAACCAAAGCCAATTCATTAAGGCTAGTGCTGGAAGATAGGTATCTATTACATGTCTTTGTATCAAGAGTAAAAATTGCCATTTTACTCTTAGAATCACAGAATATCCTGAGTTAGAAGGGCCATATAAGGATCATCAAGTCCAGCTCCTGGCTCCACACAGGGCCAGACAAGTCAGAGCATGGGACTGAGTGCATGGTCCACACACTTCTTGAACTCAGTCAAGCTCGGTGCTGTGACCACTTCCCTGGGGAGCCTGTTGCAGTGCCCGAGCACCCTCTCAGTAGAGAACCTCTTCCTGATAACCAGCCTAAACCTCCCCTGTCACAGCTTCATACAGTTCCCTTGGGTTCTATCCCTTGTCACAACAGAGAGGAGAGCAATGCCTGCCCCTTCACTCCCCCTCACCAGGAAGCCATAGACCATGATGAGGTGTCCCCTCAGTCTCCTCCAGGCTGAACAAACCAAGGGACATTTCCACTGAATGCCACTTTGTCACTGCAGTTGCCCAGCGTGCCAAGCTACAGTTTGGGAGAGCTAGAATGCACCAGTGCTGTGACTAGTAGGTACCCTTACTCCTACACCAGGCTTGTGTCAAAAGCTGCTATCTCCAGATTTTTCTCAGGCAGATCTAAGGTTTCTGCTGGTGAAGTTAATCCAGAAGTAATTTGCTACAGAACTAGGATTAAGCACGTTTCCAAGATGCAGTGTTGCATAGCTTGAGATAACACTAAACTCACTCATCCTGTATGCCACTTGCCTCCTGAACAACTACACCTCCACATATCAGGTAAATTACAGAACTTGATATTCAAGTTCTTCTTAGCACTTGCACAGTACTCTTGCAACATCTTCCTGCTTCCCACTAGAAGTTGGGACATGATCCTGGGGCTTTAATACTAAGCTTTCCACTGACTTTGGACATTTTCTGTGCTTGCTGCCAGCATCTTGGTCGAGTATCAGGTTTCAAGAAAGCAAAAACTAAAAAAAGGCTACTGGTACTATTCTGCTCTTTTACTTGCCAGAACAGGATCATGTTCCCAAAGTTTTATGTGTTTATTTGATTATTTTTTGAGGGTAGCCACGGAGCCAGTGTTACAACTAGGCACACTAAAAACATAATAACATAAGCTAAGTTTTCATGTGAGAATGGGGCAAATCTCCCCAGCCATTATCCCCCTTCTGTGTGTATTGCTGGAGGAGACAGGGAGAATGTGAATGACTCTTGGGATCTATTACCACCAGTTTTCACATTTCTCTTCCCACCAACCTCTCCATGTACATATCTCCAACAGAGCAATACAAGTAGGATGGCAGCAGCTCAATGGCACAACAATGGCTTGATGTCCAGATGGAGAGATGTGAAAAGTGGTGTCCCTTGGGACCAGTATTACTTAATATCTTCATCAGTGACATTGATGATGAGGTTGAGTGCACCCTCAGCAAGTCTGCAGATGACACCAAGCTGTGGGGTGCAGCTGACATGCTGGAAGGACATGATGTCATTCAGAGGGACCCGGACAAGCTGACAAAGTGGGCCCATGTGATGAGGTTCAACAAGAACAAGTGCAAGGTCCTGCACCTGGGTAGTGGCAATCATCATCAATGCAGGCTGGGAGATGATGTGATAGAGAGCAGCCCTGCAGAGAAGGACTTAGGGCTGTGGGTGTATAAGAAGCTTGACATGAGCCGACAATGCTCGCAGCCCAGAAGGCAAATCATGTCCTGGGCTGCATCAAAAGGAGCATGGGCAGCAGGTCGAGGGAGGAGATAGTGCTCCTTTACTCCAATGTCATGAGACCCCACCTGGAGTATTGTGTCCAGATTTGGACTCCCCAACATAAGAAGGACATGGAACTATTGGAACAGGTCCAGAGGATGGACTATGAAGATGATCAGAGGGTTGGAGCATCTCTCCTATGAAGACAGGCTGAGAGAGTTGGGGTTGTTCAGCCTGGAGAAGAGGCGGCCTCAGGGAGATCTTATAGTGGCCTTCCAGTACCTGAAGGGGGCCTACAAAAAAGCTGGGGAGGGACTTTTTAGAAGGGCATGTAGCAATAGGACAGGGGGGAATGGTTTTAAATTGGAAGATCGTAGATTTAGGTTGGATAGTAGGAAAAAAATCTTCACTACGAGGGTGGCGAGGCACTGGAGCAGGTTGCCCAAGGAGGTTGTGGATGCCACCTCCCCAGAGGCATTCAGGGTTGGGTTGGATGGGGTCTTGAGCATCCTGTTCTAGTGAGAGGTGTCCCTGCCCATGGCAGTGGGGTTGGAACTTGATGATCTTTAAGGTCCCTTCCAGCCCTACCCATTCTATGATTCTGTGAACTACTGCCATCCCCTCACAGACATGAATCACTTCCTATTGCCATTCTCCCTTCTTCCTAGTTGACAAAGTACAGGTCAAAGGGAGCCAGGGATGAGTGCAGGAAGAGGGTGGACATCATTCCCTCACTTCCAGCTCCTACTGTCTCATACTTGACAGAATAAGAATGAAGAGGCCAAAGGAAAACTGATACAGCAAAGAGGACTGAAGGGAACTGGCATTGGCTATGTCTGTAGATGCATCTGTGGGTCCTGAAGGAACTGTCGGATGAAGCGGCTCAGCCACTCTCAGTTGGATGTGAGAAGCTGTGGCAGTCCAGTGAAGTTCCCACTGAATGGAAAAGGGGAAACATAAACCGCATTTTTAAAAAGGGAAAAAAGGAAGAACCAGTGAACTACGGGCCCTTCAGTCTCACCTCTGTGCCTGGCAAGATCATGGAGCAAATCCTCCTGGAAACTATGGTCGGGTGCAAAATAAGACGTGGAAATAAGGTGGCTGGTGACAGCCAACACCGCTTCACAAAGGGCAAATCATGCCTGATAAGTTTGGTGGCATTCTATGATGGGTTACAGCATTGACTGGATAGGGGAAGATGTCATCTCCCTGGATTTCTGCAAAGCATTTGACACTCCCACACAATATCCATGTCTCTAAACTGGAGAGACATGGGTTTGACAGAAGGACTATGCAGTGGATAAAAAACTGGCTGCGTGGTCGCACTCAAAGTGGTCAATGGCTCAATGTCCAAGTGGAGATCAGTGATGAGTGGCATTCCACAGGGGTCAGTACTGGGACCAGCGCTCTTTGATATCTTTGTTGGAGACATGGACACTGGGACACGAAGCAACATTGGAACAAGTCCACAGGAGGCCACAAATATGATCAGCAGGCTCGATCACCTCTCCTATGAAGACAGGCTGAGAGAGTTGGCCTTGTTCAGCCAGGAGAAGAGAAAGCTCCAGGGAGACCTTATTGCAGCCTTCCGGTACCTGAAGGGGACCTACAGGGAAGCTGGAGAAGGACTTTACAAGCATATGGAGTGACAGGGGTAATAGCCTTAAGCACAATGAGGACAGATTTCTATTAGTTACAAGGAAAAAAAGTCTTTGATGGGAGGGTGGTGAGACACTGTAGCAGAGAAGCTGTGGCTGCCCCCTCCCTGGCAGGGTTCAAGGCCAGGTTGGATGGGGCTTCAGGCAACCTGGTCTAGCAGAGGATGTCCCTGCCCATGGCAGCAGCACTGGAACTAGATGGTCTTTAAGGTCCCTTCCAAGCCAAACCATTCTGAGATTCTACAAAAAACAGAATGCCTGATAGTCCTGTTTTGATGCTTCTGGAGTGATCACAGAACAACTGCGGTTAAGTGGCAAGCCACGACTGCTAGGGAAATTGAACTGGGAATTCAAAGCAGGGTGTGGGAAACAAGTGGAGTGGTGAGGAAGGCCCAAAATAAGAGCCATTTACTCATACTCTGCAACTGAAGGACATAGGGGAAGAGAAAATTTCACACTTCCAGAGCAGGAATTTCCACGGGGCACTATCTCGACAGCTCCTGTCAGGGTTTGAAATTCAGAGATAGACTTAGGATGTTTTTCCTCTCCCCTTTCTTCTCAGCTGTAAACTGCCAATGCAAAGGACTTCTCCCCTCACGTCTCCCTTCTTTTTTGCTGTCAGATGTATAGCAACCTTGAGAAATTCACTGCAGTTGCCTTGTGTTGGAACAATGAAACTGCTAAACAACATGGATAGGCTCATTATTACAAGAGACCCAGCCTTATGATAATCCTGTCCAGGAACTCTGAATTCACTGCCAGAGCCTCCTAATTGTACATCAAAAGTCAGAATCTGATGCTGAGGGTCTAACTTAATCTGCAGTCCACCAAGACAACTAATGTGGCCCACTCTTCTGGGACTACCAGATACATCCTTTGAGGCTGGTAGTAGCAGCCAACCCCCAAGAGCCCAAGACTCCTCTCCAGCATGATGCAATGGCCACAGAAGTACTTAACAGTGAACAAAATATTCTTCATGCAGCTAAAAACCAAAAGCGACATTTATTGACTCTATCTTCATTTCTCAGATAACCTCAAACCACATTTTTTTCTCTTTACTGTGGAGAGCCTGGCATTTGACAAATACATTTGTAAGTTTAGAAACTCAGGGAGATGAACTACTACACATTTCAGTCAGCATGAAAGTGAAGTTCATAGATTTTAAACATCCGCTACTGTAAAACTGTAACTGTTTTCTTGCAGTTAGCCACAGCACTCAAGGGTTCTGCTATCATCTGTTCAATAAACTGCTGCCAAAGGTTCCTCTTCTCTAACCATGGAGAATCATAGAATCATAGAGTGGTCTGGGCTGGAAGGGACCCCAAGGATCATAGAGTTCCAACCCTCTGCCACAGGCAGGGCCACCAACATCCAGGCATGATCTAGAAAAGGTTGCCCAGGACCCCATCCAACCTGGCCTTGAACACTTCAGGGATGGGGCATCCACCACCCCTCTGGGCAGCCTGTTCCAGCACCTTACCACTCTCTCTGTAAAGAACTTCCCCCTAATAAACCTTCCCTCCTTTAGCTTCAATCCATTCCCCCTTGTCCTGCCACTGTCTATCCTTTTAAAAAGTTGATTCCCCTCCTGTTTGTATGCTCCCTTCATGTACTGGAAGGCTGCAATGAGGTTCCCCCCACAGCCTTCTCTAGGCTGAACAAGCTCAGCTCCCTCAGCCTCTCTTCGTAGGGGAGGTTCTTCAGCCCTCTAACCATCTTTGTGGCCCTCCTCTGAACCCTCTCCAACAGTTCCACATCTTTCTTGTATTGGGGACCCCAGATCTGGACACAGGACTCCAGATGGGGCCTCACAAGGGCAGAGTAGAGAGGGACAGTCACCTCCCTGTCCCTGCTGGCCACCCCTCTCCTGATGGAGCCCAGGATACCATTGGCCTTGTGAGCTGCAAGAGCACACTGCTGGCTCATGTTAAGTTTCTCATCCACCAGAATCCCCAAGTCCTTCTCAGCAGGGCTACTCTCCAGGAGCTCTTCTCCCAGTCTGTATCTATGTCTGGGATTCCTCCGGCCCAAGTGCAACACCTGACACTTGGCAGTGTTGAACCTCATTAGGTTCACCCGGGCCCACCTTTCCACCCTGTCAAGATCCCTCTGGATGGCTTCCTTTCCTTCTAGGGTGTCGACCACACCACTCAGCTTGGTGTCACCCGCAAACTTGCTGAGGGTGCACTCAATTCCATCATCAATGTCACTGATAAAGATGTTAAAGAGAACCGGTCCCAAGACAGACCCCTGGGGGACACCGCTTGTCACCGGCCTCCACCTGGACATGGACCCACTGACCACCACCCTTTGGCTACGGTCTGTCAACCAGTTTCTTATCCACTGGATGGTCCACCCATCAAATCCACATCTTTCCAATTTAGAGATAAGGATGTGATGGGGGACTGTGTCAAAGGCCTTGCACAAGTCCAGGTAGATGACATCAGCTGCCTTCCCTTTATCTACTGATGCTGTCACTCCATCATAGAAGGTCACCACATTGGTAAGGCATGACCTTCCCTTGGTGAAGCCGTGCTGGCTGTCCCGGATCACATGCTCTTCCCTCATGTGCTCCAACATGTCATCCAGGAGGATCTGTTCCATGATCTTCCCAGGCACAGAGGTGAGGCTCACTGGCCTGTAGTTCCCTTGGTCCTCCTTGCTCCCTTTCTTATAAATGGGAGTGACGTGACCCTTTTTCCAGTCACTGGGGACCTCACCTAGCAGCCATGACCTGATGGAGAGCAGCTCTGCAACCACAATAGCCAGCTCCTTCAGGATCCTGGGATGCATATCATAGAGAAGACTAGTGAAAGAAGTCCCAAGGGGTGCAGCTCCATGGTGCTCTTCCACTGAAAGCCCTTCACTGCTGTTGAGTTTCAATGAAGCAGCTCCCAAACAACTCCTTCAGCAACAATGCCCTCTGCTCTCTCTCCATGAAGTGCTACATTACTTCCTAATCAAACTTTTTTCCAGCTCTCCCTCCCCTCCACAATGTTTTAGGTAGTCACTCAAGTCCTGTGCAGCAGCGCATGGGGCTTCAGTCACCTCCCCACATTCAGGTCCAACCATGCAAGATCTTCACCATTACTCTTCTTCTTCATAGTGTTTATCTCTCCCAAACAATGTTCAGTTTTTATGACTGCTCATTTTAGCAAGACTTCTAAAGCTGTAATTTCCCTTCTTATTTGAGTTTACTCATTATTTCCTCCATTGTTTTTGCTTTTGCTATGCAATTCATTAGCCATGTATCTCAACAACAGTTCCTTACAGCTTTAAATCACAAGGTGCAGGATTAGAGGCAGCAAGTGCAATGTGTGTTGATGAGGTACCAAAGCACACGCTTTGCCCCTCTCCTGGTTCCAGCTAGGGCCAAAGAAACCTATGGGTGTGGAGAAAGTGACACCTGCATGTTCAACAGGTCCTGCTTTGAAGTACAGTGAGAAAATACACACCAATCATAGAATCATAGAATGGGTTGGGTTGGAAGGGACCCCAAGGATCACAGAGCTCCAACCTCCCTGCCACAGGCAGGGCCACCAACCCCAGGCCTGGATCTACACTAGGTTGCCCAGGTACCAATGCATTACTACTTCTTAGTCAAGTTCAATTTACAGCTAATTTTAACTATTTCACACCAAAAAGCACATCTTCCCAGCCCAGCCTTGCTCCCTGCTCAGGGACACCACAGAAACCTGCACTCCACAACGACGACAGACAGCGGTAACCATGAAGCTGCCCACACAGACGCGCCAGAGGGCTACAAGCTCTGTCAGAACACGTTGCTTCCCAAACCACCATTACAGGATTGAAGGAAAGCGGCCTCACACCCATGCCATCCTTGGCTGTGCCAACCCCCACCCAGCACTCCGGGCCGCGCTGCCCCGGCGCCGCGCCGCGCCACGCCACGCCCGCCGAGCCGGGCCGGGCCGGGCCTGCCCCTGCCGGGCCGGAAGGGGTGCTCGCTCACCGCCCTGGGCCCGCCCCTCACGCCGCCGACGCGTGGGCGGGCCGCAGAGGCGGAAGAGAGGGCGCGGCCATGGCGGCGGGCATGGGCCAGCAGTGGGTGTTGGTGGAGATGGTGCAGGCTTTTTATGAGGTGCGATCTGGGGTGCGGGACCGCGCTGCTGTCCGCCTGCCAGCCGGCATAGGGTGTCTGGAGGAGGGCTGGGCGACTAGCACCCACCACCGGCATTGTGGGGACGGGTGTGCCGGGGGGATCCGAGCCGCGTCGAGGCCGCTGTCGGAGCTCGGGTGATGGGCGTGAGGACGCCCTGTCCCTACGCCGCTGTGTGCGGGCGCAGGGAGCGGGAGGGTAGAGTGAAGCCGGGCGCGCCCCGGTGCTGGTGTCCGGTGAGCCTCGCTCGGTGGCGGGGTTGGGGGGAAGGGGTGGTGGCTCACAGGGTGGTACTGTGTCTTACCTGTGTTGAATCAGGCTGGTTGTGCGTCAGTGCCGCCTGTGTGCGGCTGCACCCGCGAAATTAATATATATGTGTGTGTGTATCGTATTGATACATTGAAAATAATAGGTGCAGGCGCTGAGGTTTCTTCAGGTTTGTAGAGCTACGCTTACTGTGTAGGCCAGAGCATTAAATGTTGGTAAGATTCACGATGTTCTTTGACTGGAAGGCTAGGGTTCATAACTTACCAGTCTGATTTGCAAAGAAAGAACTTTTAAATGACCGTGCTTGGGTTCTCTCCTGAAAGAGGATCAGCGTGGCTTGTTTGTGTACAGACATTGTTTCATGATTTTAAAAAGGATGTCCTGATGATAGTGCTGTTCTTGTATTAATAGTCTTTTTCCTTTTCTTCCCTTCCTTTGATAAGGGTTTGTAACTTTTTAGAAATTTATATTAAGGTTTTCATTACAGATATAGAAGTGCTTAGCTACTGAAGCTGGCAGCACAGTCCAGTATACTGAATTCAGGATAATTGTAGGCTCTGAAAGGAGCAGGAAAGTAGTTTGTTTGGACCTGCTACAATACTGTCTGTTCTTTATGTGTCACATTGTACATATATATTCTTAATGTGTTTAAACTGAAAAGTACTCTGAAAATGATAAATTTGTTATTTGCACTTTGATATGCCATAAGACTCCTTACTGGCTTTAAAAAGCTGTGTTCAGTTTCCTGCTCTGTGGTGCATACCACTTGCTTTGTTGGCAGGTCAGATCCCACCAGAAAACGTTGGTGCATGGGAGCTTTTCTGAGTTGAAGAGGGAGTACACTAGTGTGTATCTGCTTTGTGGGTGTCTGTTATTTTTAAAAGGCTCAAGGCAGACAGAATCTTTCTGAGATGGAGTAAATAAATATGTCATTAAAACCAGGTGTCAAGTTGTGATGCTTTAACTTCACATCTACTTTAAACTAGCTGTGCTGCCAGGGAAACTTGGCTTTCCTCTCTTCAAGCACCTTAAGAAGCTCATTTTAACTTCAGTCAAGTCTCTGGTCTGGTTTATATATTCCTAAATATAATGTCCACGCAGGAAAGTAAATGACACAAGGGGAGAGATGCTTCTGATGACTGTGGTGTGTTACAAACCACCTTTGAAACTAACAAAAATCGACTGTGAGCGTGGGATTAGGTGTTTCTGTAAATACTAGAAGTTAGATGAATGTAGGGTTGAAACAAGTGTGTATATATGATTCTGACCTTCAGGCTCTTAGGAGACTTCTACTTGTAAAAGCTTTGTACCTTCACAGATACTGTTGCAGCCATATAGCTTATCTGCTTTACTCAATATTTGATTTATGTGCATGTGTGGAATAGAAACCACTTACTAAATTAGAGCGTGCCTTAGGTAACAACAGAATAAATCCATTTGAACAGAAGTTAATGGCTACAAGTAGTAGTTGCAAAATCATCCAGTTTGATACATTTGTAATTTTTACTGATTTAGAGATACATATCAGCTGATCAGCTTTGGGATTTTTCTGAGTGTACCAGTAGAGACAAAATTGTTGCACAGTGTCACACTGATTCAAATGGAAGTCTGAGTAGCTTTTTTTTTTTTTCTTTTATTTTCAGGCTCCGGCTTACCATCTCATTTTGGAAGGAATTCTAATTCTGTGGATAATCAGACTTCTTTTCTCCAAGACATACAAGCTTCAAGAGCGATCTGATCTAACTCCTAAGGTATTATTCTTTAGATAAACAGTTGATAGCTGTTTAGTTTATTTGGCTGTTGAACCACTGCTGCATCACAAATTTTGCTGTTTTTCTTAGGATTTCAAAGGGTAAGCTCACTCTACCCTAAGAAGCTGCTTATTTTTTAAACACTTCAGTTTATGATTTTTAAAGTAGCACTGTGTTTGAAAATCTGAGAATACAAAAGAACTAAAGTGCCCGTAACTTCTAAGCTGTAAAAAGCTATTACCTGTACTCAGTGGATGTCTTTGTTTTAAAAATGAAGGGTATACTAAAAAAAAAAACCTAAACAAAATTAACTGTGAGTGTAAAGTATGAAAGTGATCGGTCTGTATGGTAGTGTCTGAGAAGTAAGTCTGTGAGTTTACAGCGTTAAGTAGATTACAGAAAACTCTGTAGCTTACTGGCAATTTTCTTCTTTCGCTATGTAGATGCCTCAAATCTAAAAAAAAAAGCTGTAATTGTTTGTGAAGTCTGGAATTCTCCATAACTTCTGGCTGGAAACTGTAATGAATGAGTAGGGATTGTTTTGGAGATGTCTCTCAGCTGGTTTGTCTGAGATGTGGTCTGTATTGGGCTTTCTGCATTATGTCAGAGGATGCCATTGGATATATTAAAAGGATGATCGAATGTACTCTCTGAATGTGAAGAGTAATTTTTCTCACTTTTCTTAGTCAAAAATGAACTCTAGCAATGTATTGCAATGAGACATCCAGCTTGTGTATGTGCTGAGTTGGTCTGAGTGATCCCAAGTCCAGTGCAGCAAGTCAGCTTAGTTTGCCAGAGCTTCAGAGAAATAGTTTTTATGAATGGATTAAAATACTAGAATTTCTTGATGGTTCTGAGGAAACATGTGAATCAGATTTATGGATATTTTACCTTGTCATTCCCATGTATATCCTGCACTTGCCTGTGTTTTGACCTTACTCTTGCTTTGGATATGTGTTAAGCATACAGGCTCAGCGTAGTGCATTGGTGAGCAGGATGCTGGGGCTGCAGGCACAAGGCTGTAAATGTGGGTAAATCTGCCGGCAGTGTCCTCTTTTGGGGAGTACGTACTAACAAGCTAGAAACTTAATCTGAGTATTCCTGGGAACACTTCAGCATGTATTAATTGGAAGCGTTTAATGTTGGAGGCAAGAAGTGAGTTGAGCAGAAATGAAGTAGGTCCAGTTCAGTTTTGGGCTTGGAAGTGTTTGAGTTGATCCTGGGATTCTTGAAGTTTGCTGGCTTTGATAAGAATACAGAGGAGGAGTCAATGCAAAGGGACGTCCAGTGTGGTGAAACGCTCAGTGTTCAGATCATCTAGAAAGACGTGTTGCAGCTTTGAAGTAGCCCTTGGTTTTCTGTTAAGAAACTATGACAGTTCATTTGGTAGAGTTTTCCTGTAGCAGATGGTTTTGATCTCTGGTGTTCTGGAGGATAGCTATTTCATCAAAAGATTGATTCTTTCTCCAGTAGATGGTGGGAAAAGGCTCTTTGTTACTCTTGCATAATTGGTGACCTGAAAAAAATGAAACCTATCCCTTCCTTAGAAAGTAAGGATTGTGCTCAGATATTTCTGTGTGCATCTTGAATGTTACCATCCAGTCAAAAGTTCGTCTCCTTAATTGACTGACAGACTATTTTGCTGAAGTTTAAAGTGCTGAAATGCTCAAATTTGCAACAGGGTTATGCAAGGAGTAGTCCTGTATCCTCTTAATTGGAGTAAATGAGCAATTGGGAGATTGCACGCGTTGCTGTAGCTCAATGGAAGCAGAGGTTTAGAAGGGGGTCAGAAGGGGAGAACACATTTGCAAATTGCTCATGCTTAATAAGAATCCTACTTTTGCAGGGTGACAGTAGTAGAGTTCATTGGCAGGACAGCAGTAGCAGACTTACTGAAGAACAGAAGCAGGCAAATACTTTATTGTGACAATTCTGATGAATTTTATACAAAATACTGAACTTGAGGCGTGGGAAGGAATGCAACTACTAGCAAAAAATCCACAGTGATCAAGAATTGCACTGTGTACATGCTGGCTATCTAGATTGATAGCTGCAAGGCACAGAAGAAAGAAGCGTGCAGAGTGCAAAGGGTTTGACTTGGGATGTTAATACATCAACTTCTCTAGCTTTTTGTTACCTGTGCCTTAATGGCAAAAAGAATAGTCTTAGGCAACACTCTCTGCTCTGGTGGCATGTTCAGGTTGGCTGATGATGAGTGAGATGCAAGTTAGTCTGGTTCGATTTGCCATTGATCTCTGAAGTGGGAGCGGGGTTATCCACAGGGGGAACTGCAAGTAGAAGGGAAGTAGAATAGATACAACAGTGAAGTGAAAGTGTGAATAAATCTTCTACTATGGAGGGCTTAAGTAGACTGACATGTCAGAGGTGTAGAGTGATTCCATCTGTTTTTATACAGTGTTGTTAATCACTGAGAAAAGAGCTCATTTATTTGTGATGGGAGGGGAGCCTACCTTAATCTCCATTAAAAATACACAGATAGCTGATACTGGTCTCTGTTATGGATTAAGCCCAGTGCAGCTAAGCACTGCTGCTGGCTCACTTTCTCTGTCCTCCCGAGTGGGACAGGGGAAAAAGGAGAGAAAAGGGTAAAAGCAAGAAAACTTGTGAGTGAAGATAGAGTTGTTTAATAAGCAGAATAAAAGTGGAAGAAAAGAGAAACAAGACAAGTGATGCAAAGGCAGTTGCTCACCACCTCCCATGGAGGGACCAAGACCCAGACAGTTCCCAAGCATAAGGTGGCTAATTAACCCTTCTTTTCCCTTTTATTGCTGAGACATTATATGGTATGGAGTATCTGTTTAGTTAGTTTGGGTTGTCTGCCTGGTTGCGTCCGGTCCCAACCTCTTGTGCACCCTTGCAATCTCCTTGCTGTGGGACCAGAGTGAGAAACACTCCGTGCAAACACTGTTCAGCCAGAGCTGTGCCATTAGTGTGTTCCCAGCATTGTTTCGGTCACAGATCTGGAAACAGTGCTATATTAGCTGCTGGGAAGAAAATGAACACCATCCCAGTCAGGCCCAGTACAGTCTGTTTCCTGCAGTGTGGTAGCCCCCGCAGCCAGGTTTCTCTGTGTGTGCTGAGCTGTGCGTAGTAACATGCCAGCTGTTCAGCAAGGAGACTGCTGGTTTGATTCATGCTGTGCTGTCTAGTCTTCACTGCACCACAAAGAAACACGAGGTTGCTCACAGACAAGTGCTGGAGATTGGCCAGCTGAGGCAGTAGCTGAGGCTACCTTTATGCCAGCTGCTTATGTAATGATACGTGTGGCTTTCTTTGTGAGTTATGCCAGAGCAGAACTGGCTCTGTGCGATAAATATTACTGAAGAATACCACTATTGCTTAGTCATCTTAATGTGATCTGTCAGGACCAGTCTGTGCAGGGAAACCAAAGGCAGGTGATACATTGTGCAACCTGGTGCACTTAGGAGCCACACTTGTAAAACAGTGAAGAAATCCACCCCAAAGGTGGCTTCTGGGTTTAGTCAAATATGTAGCAAGAGTACTACAAAATGCAGTGCAGGCATCAGCTTTCAACTGACTGTCATCTGTGAATATAACTGCTTGTAGGTGTTCTAAATAATGAAATCTCCCAAATTTTTAACTGAAAAGGTGGAGTACTTTGCTGTGACTCTATGCTCCTGATTGGGAATTTGGGAAGTACAAAATACTGTATGGCCAGTGTTGTGGTTTCACCCCAGCTAAGAGCCAGGCAACACGCAGCCACTCTCTCTGAGAGGGTGTGGGAGGAATTAAGTGAGTCGGGGGGAAAGGGAGGGAAGAGAAAACCAAAAAAATCAAACCTCACAGGTTGGGATAAGGAGAGTTTACTGGGATAGCAGAGAGAGATATGTAATAATACTAGGACTTCATAGCAAAATATGCAAAACTGGTGACACACAATGCAGTTTCTCACGGAACTGCAGGACTCAGACTGTACAGCTCAGACCTGCCCCAAAACTTGACCATCCCCAAGACCACGTGTCCTGGAGCCATACGTTCCTCCCCACACACCAGTAGCCCTTTATGCTGAGCATGATGTAATTGGCATGGAATACCCTCTTTGGCCAGTTTGGGTCACCTGTCCTACTGGCTGTGACCCCTTCCAGCTTCCTGGGTGACCCCCACCTTCTCATTAGCAGGTCAGTATGAACAACTGAAAAGTCCTTGACTGCTTGGCAACAACTAAAACATCAGTATGTTATCAACATTACACTGACTGCTAGAGAGAAAATTAACTCTACCCTAGCTGAAGCCAGATGTATAGATTTTTGTGGATTTTCACCCAAAATAAAATCTATAGGGAAGTCACAAGCTGAGGACTGGAGTGGGCTGTGGGAGATTGCAAGGCATCATTGAGCTACAAGCTTACTCTCCAGTCAGCCATAATTTCTGTGAAAGGAAGGTACCCTCCAGATCTACGTGTCTTTCGCTCTGCAGTAGATCATACTGAACCTTTCTCTCAAAATCTCTGAAGTGCTACTAGGACTCATGTCCTACCATTTGTGGGTGAGAGGAATTATTGTTTTCTTTGGTTTTAGAATTTTCACTGCAGTAATTGTATAGGAATAGTTTTGTTACAGGTGTATTAACCAGGAAGTTGGAAAGTTGCTGGCAGAGACAAATGTTTCACGTGTGACTGAGAAATACTGTAGGCCACATGAGCTCTGTCTTGAAGGAGCAGGATTCAGAGATGGGTCAGGTGTTCTTTGGGGAAAAGCAGATGTAGTTTGTCCTTGCAAAGGTATTAAATAGTTTTGAGTCAAGACTCCCTGTGTAGGTAAAGATTCTCTTAAGTATTAGCATAGTTTGAAAGAAATTTCTAGCTAGTGTGACTGTTTAAGACCTTATTATTTGATGACCAGCAAATGAAAAATATTATGGTGGGACTAGATGATCTTGGAGGTCTTTTCCAACCTTAAACATTCTGTGATTCTAATTTTTCAATACTGATTCAGATCCATGTATGACAGTCTTTCAAAACACTAGTGCTAACTAAGAACTACCTTCATGAACATAATTGCTATCTATTCCTAAAAACCCAGACTCAGTAAGACAATATATTTAAATAATTTGGGTTGCATGTATTTACACTCAAGTATTTATTTTACATGGGGTATCTAGCATTTAAAAAATAAAACCAACACTCAAGAAAATACAGCCACCCAAACCCATTTTATTTATCTGTCTGTCTATCTGTGTGTTTAAAGCAATATATTTGAAAAGTTTATATAGATGCACAAAAGAATAAATATGTGCATATATTATGATTTATAAAATACAGTTTTTATAGCTTATATGTTTGTATGTACTGTATACTAGTAATAAGGTATATTTGGTTTATATTTATATTTATATCTTATGTAACATGCCTATAGAAATTTAAAAGTATTATGAAAGGGAAGAGGAAGACCTGAGAGATTTTGAGTTCGTTCTTCGGTAGTGAATCAACTATATATTGAGTATGTTACACTGTGAATTAAAATCTGTGGTTTTTTGTATGTTTGAAAATTAACATTTTTAGTCTTGATATTGGTCTGAAATTTAGTGCCTGTTAAGGAGGTAGAGGAAAAGTTTTGAATGTGGGGTCACTGTATGAAGGCCTGCTGCTTCTTTGTCTTTTTGGTCAGGGGGAGATGGGTCATGTTTGCTCTGAAAAGTCAGCAGGAGAGGCAGTGTACCGAGAGATTTGGTGAATGGAAGAAGGAAAGGGGTATGGACTGTCCCATCTGCAGTCTGGGTTGCTGTTTTAGATTGAGATTGGTACTCATTTTCATCACCAGCATATCTAGTCCCCTACCATAATACAGGAATTTACATCACAGAAGGTTATGGTAAATTACTGCCTGTGATAAGTACATGGGGGAACAGAAGATGTAGGACATGGAGATGCTGTTTGTCACTTATGTTCCTATGTCCACCAAAAAGCAGGACGACACATAAAGGATGAGGAGAACAAGTGTGAGCTAGAATTAGTGAAATGGTGTGGTCTGAAATGAGGATTAGTCTTCTCCTGTACATTTTATTTTGTGTTTAAAAGCAACAGGATGTTGCTGCGTCTTATCTGTGGTTTGTCACCTCTGCTGTGTGCTAGAGACATTTCAAAGGGAAGAATGGAAACATCTTACAACTTAGTATAAATGAGGAAGATAATTACTAATTAGGCATTGCTCATTATCATATGTTGACAGATCTGAACTGTAATTGATTTAATATACACTGATTTAATGTAGTTACAATATTGTTCTATAAATAGTATTTTTTCTTTTTGCTAGACTCTGTGGCAAAAATATTTTAATTGAATTTGTGTATCAGTTGCTGAGCTGCTTGGTGATGTTTTGTACCCTTAATTCAAAAAATCAGAAGCTAAGTACCTGCTTGCACACCTTTCATTCTTCCCTCTCTGAAGGAAAGGTATGTTGTGTTGCCTGTACTGCCTTTGAATTATGTTGCATAAAAGCTGTAAAAATGTTCTTTGTGTTCGAATCTTACTTATCCTTTCATAACTGAAGTGGCTGCACAGCTTCTCAACTGGTTTATTCTGCTTCCTAATTGAAACAAAAAGAAACAATCACCAAATAACACACCCCTCCTCCCTCAGCTCTATGCTTTAAAATGAACAGGAAACTGTTGATGCTGCTACACTGTACTTCATGGAAGCTCTTGACACCTGCTGTTGCAGGAGCCGAGTGAAGGCTGCATGAGCATCCATCTCACTCTCTGATTCCTGGAAGTCTTTTTGCACTGTTGTGGAAAAGTATGAGATACCAGTGGGCAGCTGTAGCTCAGGATATGGTGTCCCAGTAGCATCAGCTGACCTAGGTTGGAATCACTTTGTTGTGGGATGTAGTTTAGCTATCTTTTGATATATTCATCGTGCCTTCACTGAGTTAGTTTTCATCTGGATCGTTCTTCTAACCCAGGTTATTGTCTGGTTTTTAACTGTCAGTGCCTGCACAAGGAACAGGAATGGAAGGGAGAAGACTGTAGCAGATGCTGGCTAGCAGTACTGTGAGTCAGCACAATTAGAACCACAGAGTCATGGTTTGGTTTGGGTTGGAAGGGACCTTCTAGTTCCAGCACTGCTGCCATGGGCAGGGACAGCCTTCACTTGATCAGGTTGCCCAAAGCCCCATCCAACCTGGCCTTGAACGCTGCCAGGGAGGGGGCAGCCACAGCTTCCCTGGGCAGCCTGTGCCAGGGCCTCATCACCTTCACAGGGAAGAATTTCTTCCTTGTATCTAATCTAAATCTGTCCTCATTGAACTTAAGGCTATTACCCCATGTCATATCACCCCCTGTGCTTGTAAAGTCCTTCTCCAGCTTCCCTGTAGGTTCCCTTCAGGTACTGGAAGGCTGCAATAAGGTCTGCCTGGAACTTTCTCTTCTGGCTGACTAAGCCCAGCTCTCTCAGCCTGTTCACATAAAAGAGATGCTTCAGCCTTCTGGTCATATCTGTGGCCTCCTGTGGACTTGTTCCAACAGTTCCATGTCCTCCTTCTGTGGACTGAGAGCTGGTCACAATACTACAGGTGAGGTCTTATGAGAGCAGAGCAGAGGGGTAGAATCACCCTTGGTCATGTTGTTTTGATGCGGCCTAGGACACAGTTGGCTTTCTGGGCTTCATATGCATGTTGCCAGCTTATGTTGAGCTACTTTTCCACTGTCTTGATTCTGTATTACATGTTAAACTTTATATCATGTATTATCTGTTAATATTCTCCTATAAATTTCTTGAGGTATTTGCCAAATCATGTCAGACTTGAGGTTTGATAATAGAATGAATTAATGAAGAACAGTCAATAGCATTTACACTCTTCTGTTCTCTGGTGCTCAGTTATCTGGATTTTTTAATTTAAGCATTAAAATCTAATATTTGACATGCTATGAAAGGCACCAGTACAGGATAAACAAATAAAAAATTAACAAATGCTTTCCTTGATATGTGGAATAACGTTTCAAAGCATACATAACTGTGTGCAAGGCTCCAGCTGACATCTGTGCTGTGGTGGGTAAATAAACTAAGCACCTTTTCTAACGCAACTGTAGTTAATTGAGAATTTTGCATATATTCGTTCTGTTGCACGTATTAATGGCTTTTTATTTCCCATGAAATATATGCCCCAAGGGTTAAATTTCATTAAGAAATCTGACCTGAGAAAGTTAATAAAAAGGTATTTGAAGTATATCTGCAAAATATTAGAAATAGAAGTGACTATGTTCACCCAAAAGGGATATTTTCTGAAATGCAGGGCTATTCAAATTTCTATTTGTGTTTTGAAATAAGACCTTTGTGGAGCTTCTGGGATACTAATTAATTCTCTGGAAATACCTAGAAATAAAGTTATTCATTGGCTTAGTAAAAGGAAAGTGATTAAAATGCAGGAGACTAATTGTATAGTTGCATTTATTTTTATTTTTGATTTTTTTTTTTACATGTCCCAATTTGGTTTTGTACTTTGAAGTTTGTGAAATATGTATTTGGAAAAAAAAAAAATAAAATGGAGAAAGATATTGCTGTGGTGTTCCCAGAAATCAATTGCAGAATTTGTATTTTGGTATTGAAATAAGTAGCCTTAAAAATTCTGCATCTTTTTGAAATAATAGAGAAATATAAACCCATTGTAGTCATAACATTCAAAGTTAATGTGTTAACAAATATGTTATGGGATGTGTCTTCCTGTACTGTGGAGGATAAGTGGTTTAGTAGTTGTTACCAGTTCTTGAGCATTTGGCAGTTTTTGCTCTGTTGTGTTCTGCTCATGTCTGTCGCTTTGCTGCGTATTTTAGTACCGTAGTTGTATAAACAGCACTGTTGAAGACTTGAGAATGTAAAGTGAGGCAATTTATATTTAATTATTATGCAATTTGTGTTTGATTAAATAAACTGTAGAGGAGGATTTTCATAATTAGCAGATTGAACAAGCCAGTATTGATTAAAATTTGGCAGGGACTCCAAGTTAGTATCTCTTCTTTTGATTATCATGTCATGAGATCTTCAATGTATAGACACAACTGGGCAATCTTTCTTTACATCTCCTTCCCTATGAAGAATTCAAACCTCCTCAGTTGTGCATACTGAGATAATATCAGTTCCTTAGAAAGGTGACACATTAGCATACATTATTTCTCATACAGCTACTACCTCCTTTCTTTGGTACATAATGTCTTTTGTAAATGGGAATCCTTTTCAGAGCAGTATTTCTTTTCTCCTCTTCAGGAAAAAGAAGAGTTGATTGAAGAATGGCAGCCAGAACCTCTTGTACCTCCTGTACCAAAAGATCACCCAGCTCTCAACTACAACATTGTTTCAGGGTAAATATAACCAAGCTAAAGTCTGTTATTAATTTCATCTCACATACATGATGTCTACATTTTAAAGTGCATTTCTTACTAAGCATTTTCATATCTCTAAATCTTTCATAAACAGAAGGCATTTTTACATAGCAAGTCTGAATTTGCTACTGAAGAGATGGTTTTGGTTTTGTAACATTATCAAGATTATCTTATTAAGAAAATCTTTCTTACTTTAAATGTAATTTTATTTTTTATATGTATATTGGGGGTGGGGAGAAAGAGACTGTCTTTGCCTTCATTGTGGGTTTGTATTGTTGATTTATGATTTGTTTCATTTTTTTCTGAATACATATGTTACCTCCAAAGGAGGTTACAAGCTTTTGTATAGGGGTTTTGGGGAAATTGTTTCATCACAAATCACTTCAGAAGAAACTGATTTTGTGGTTAGCTACTTGGAACTTCATGAGAAGTTGTTCCCCATTGGAGAGTCTGAAGTGGAGATGGTTGGTGACAAAGTTGTTTTCTGTTTTATGGCTAAGCATTGTTCTTGGGTGTATTGAAGCTTTTAAAATGTGTGTTTAAACAAGAATCACACTATTTCAGAAATTGCTTTGAAATTTTTTTCACAAGCTTTGGATTTGTTTGTCAGTAACTTTTACAGTATAAGCAGTCTTAATATCCCCTTAGTGACACTAACAATTCAGAATAATTCAGTGACAGAGCACCATTCTTTGCTGTCATAGGGAGCTCCATGTTGATGGTTCTGCCACTGTGGAAAAGTCCACCAGAGGAAAGGGATGACTATTTTAGTCAACTCTGATGTGAACAATCTTGTTATTGTACAGAATTTTGAAAGAAGTGGTATTGTGGAGTTAAAGGAAGTGTTAGATGTTTATAAAAAAATCATAACAAATACAACTTCTAGACTGATTCAGAAAATGTTTAAATTCTTTAAAACTTTCCAGTGCTTACAGCTACAGAGTGTGTTGTGACAGAACGTTAACCTGTTGTTGCTGTTAATGGTAACTATGGGGAGAACTTGGCATTTATTTGTCTTAAAAGCTATGAGATTGTAATGTGGGCTATAAACTTAACCCACCTTTCAAAATCAATACAGAAATTAAAAAAAGTGTCTTCATTCTACTTCCTGCTCAGGAGCATTTCTATCCCCTTTTTTATTAATATTTTAAGGGAATCCTATTGATGCTAATGAGGTAGTCTTCTTTCAATGAAGTATGTTCCTTTCTGCTGAACACTTGGTGTAACCCCGCAATTGTTGCCAAATGATAACCAACACTAGTAATGCAGAAGCTTGTCCTAAGAAGAATGTGGCCAGTTTTGAATCAGTGGTACAGAAGTTACTCATGATGGCTCAGTCACAGTCCAGAAATTGCTTAGATCTTTTGTGAACTCACCTATGCAGGATAGCTTAGCTGTACAAGACCTCATTCAGAAAATGTTTACATTGAGTATGTTTACAGACATACTGTTTCCTAAAACAGTATACCTGTAAAACTCTTGTAGTGATTCTCATTTTGCTTTAAAATAATAAGGTACTTATTCTCTAGCTTTTAACATTAGCATCTTCTGCAACTGATTTTTCAATACAGGCAGCATGAGATAAGCAAGAGGTTTGAGTTCAGATAGAGTGCTTTAGGTTCTTAGAAGAGATAGTTTCTGAAGGACTTGGAAATTTTTTGAATATAGCTTGAAATTACGTTTTTATTTACGGTTTCAGCTGGATTACTCAGTATCTCCGAACTATTATCACTCACCATGATGCCTAACAAACTGTTAACTGGGGGGAGATACATGAAACTGTAAAGAAATTAAGTGTTTCACTGTTTGACTTTTGCAAAGACCTGTTGGTTTTGATGTTGCAAGGAAGGTTTTATGATACTGTCAGCATACATGTTTTGGTTATAATTATTCACTGGAATAAGCCTTTCCATGAGTGTTTTCTGCCTAACCATGAGTGTTTCTTTACAAGGTTGGGTAAAATTCAGATAGCCAAGTGTGGCTGTGTTTTCTTGAGGGCTGCAGCACTGTTAGTGACAAGTTGTGAATGTTAGTGTGTTTTCAAGGTTTGAGAATAAAATTGCTGTAAATTTACCAGGTTTCATAGTGTGCTGGGAATGTACTGAGCCTTGTGTAAGTGCCAAAATACAGAGGCATAGGTCTGCTCTTGTGAATATCTGCAAGTTACTTCACTTGATAGGACTTAGCAATGTTTGGTACAACTCATTGATGAGCAAGACAAAAGAACAGATCGAGATATATTTTTAATGGCAGTCAGTTCCCCAGGACAGTACATCTGTATAATGCTATTACTGTGCAGAGGAGGCACAGCAGTAATACAGTGCTGCCTCTTTCTGAGGTCACGTTCAGCTTGTGTCAGTTCAGTGTCATGAAGATGCAGGGCACGTGCACTGTGTTAGTAGGAAGCTTTCCAAAGCTGTTTTAGTCATCTTTGCAATTGCTGGGTTGAAGCAATATGTGCTTAATTTCTACAGTGAATGATATAAAATAAAATCAAGTCAAGTTCAGGCAACTCTGTTTTTCTTCAGCTGTAGTCAATAGCTTGGACTTAGAGTTGTGGTTTAACCCTAGCAATTTATGACACTACACACACATTGAAACCAGTGTAGGATAATGAGAAGTAAAACTAAATCTTAAAATACATCCCCAACCCCTCCCTTCTTCATGGGCTCAACTTTATTACTGATTTCTCTCCCTTTCTCCCCCTCCTGCTGCCAGGTGACACAGGGGGAGATGGGAAATGGGGGTTTCGGTCAGTTCCTCATGAGCTGTCTCTTCTGGTCCTTCCTTTCTTAGGTGGAGGACACCTCACACTCTTCCCCTGCTCCAACATGGGGTCCTGCCCATAGGAGAAAGTCCTCCACAAACTTCTTCAACCTGAGTCCTTTCCCACGGGTCTTCGGGTCTTCACCAACTGCCCCAGCGTAGGTCGCTTCCACAGGGTGCAGGCCTTCAGGAACAGACTGCTCCAGCCTGGTCCCCCACCGAGTCACAAGTCTCCCCAGCCAGACACTCTCCAGCATGGGCCCCTCTGTCCAAGTTGCAGGTCCTACCAGAAGCTTGCTCTAATGAGGGCTTCCCACCAGGTCACAGTGTCCTTCATATTTCTCCCCCTGCTCCAGTGGGGTGTCCTCCATGGGCTGCCGGTGGGATCTCTGCACTCCATCATCTACCATGGGTTACAAGGGTACATCCTGCTCCACCATGGGCTTGTCCATGGGCTGCAGGGGAATCTCTCTGGTGCCTGCAGTGCCTCCTCCTCACCCTTCTTCGTGGACCTTGGTGTCTGCAGAGTTTCTTACATCTTCTCACTCCCTTCTAGGGTGGCAAAAAGTTGCTGCTTGTGGGGTTTTTTTTCCTCTTCACTCTTGTTAACCCAGAGGTGCTACAACTGTTGCTGATTGGCTCAGCCTTGGTCAGAGGCAGGTCTGGCCTTGAGCCATCTGGTTTGCTCTGTGGGACCCAGGGGAACCTTCTAGCTGCTTCTTGCAGAAGCCACCTCTGCAGCCTCCCCCCCACCCCGCCCCACCAAAACCTTGCCACACAAACCCACAACAGAGGTTGTTTGCTTTGCACACAAAATGTACACATTGAAATACTGTCAGTAGCAAGATTTGGAGCAGCTGTGCACACGTACTTGATACTTGAGTATCACTGTTTAATATTGATTGTGGTAATTCCTCAGTGCTAGTTTGCACTTGGGAAGAGCTTTGTGGAAGCTTGTGTTTGAGGAGTAGTGTAGGATCTCAGCTGTAATGTTTGACAACACATACAGAAGTGTGCAGACATAGCTTTGAGATTTCTCAACACTCAGGTTAATTGAAACTTTTGATTTTGTAGTATTGAAGTATATGGTTGCCAAAACAGGATTTCTTAAGAACATGGCACACAGATGTCATGCTTGCATTTAAAGGGTAATGGCTGGTTTTATCTTCAAATTTTTAGTAACTTTAAATAATAATTTTTCAGGGCCTATATTTTTTTGTCTGCCCCTTGCTTTATATATATTGTGTTCGTGTTCATTTGTTAATATTAGTTGTTTTCACACTTTGTGTTTCGTGATTACATGAGTTATTCAGACTCCTAGGGATTAAAGAGAGTTGTCGGAAACTTCAGATGACAGATAACATGATACTTTTGTCTGCTTGCAGTTACTATGTATATTTCAGGAGCCCTATTCAGTACCAGATTGGTATTGTGAATTTGCTTTATGATAAACATTGGGTTTAAATTAGTTTTTATTATGGAAGTAAGCATTAGTATTCCTTCTTTCAAATAGATGTCACTTTACTTTTGAAAGAGTAGCTATCTCTTCAGGAATCGTTTTTGTATGAATTAAATACTCAACAAAGCATCGTTAAACTAAGTATCTCAGGAAGGTATTTACAGTTTCTTTATTAAACTACATAAATACAGTTTTTGCTGAGTATGGTGTGTGTCTGTGACTTGACACTGAGCTTAAGTGCTAATTGGCAGCTGTAAAGGAAGAAGTGAAGAGAGTGAATCTTGAAAAAGCTGTATGCCTTTTAACTGAAAAACAAAACTGTACTGGTGGACTGTGAAAAATAGCAACTGTTTATTTTAACAACATATCTGGTTGGGGTGTTTTTCAGTCCTCCCACCCATATAATCACTGTTAATGGCAAGGAATGTGTAAACTTTGCATCGTTTAACTTTCTTGGACTTCTGGATAATGAAAAGGTTAAGGTGAGTTCTTCCATTTACTATATATGTATGATTATTCCTCTTTTACTTTATATGTTATCTTGAAATTAAGAATGATTTCAGGAAGCACTAACTTTTCAAGGAAATGTACTTCTAAAGCAGCAAGGAAGATTGTAAACATTGTCATTTTGAGCTGTTTAATTAGTCTTTTTACTAAAATTTCATCTGGTGTACTTAACTGTACTATCTGATTATCAAGTTAGATTAGTATCTGGTGTCTTTAATCATTAGAATATAGTGAAATATGTTTAAACAGCTGTCTAAAATAGTTTTAATGTGAAAGTAATTCATAGAAGTCAGAAAATTATTATATTTTATGTCAGGCAGATCATGTTACATGATGCAAGAACGTGTCTGTGTACTTTGCTTTAAAATTGTGAATGTCAAGTGTATAGAGGAGTTAGAGAGCTGAGCTAGTGTTGGAATAAATATTCCATGTAAGGAGTAAATATTTCATGTAATTCTTTTCTGTTAAAAGAGTGCAGCCCAGGCATCTCTGAAGAAATACGGTGTTGGGACTTGTGGACCTAGAGGATTCTATGGTACTTTTGGTGAGTAACTTACTTTGATCTGTCTTTAGACATTGTGAGATTGGTTTGGTATGTCAGCCAAAATAGTCCTGTATAGAAGCAGCAAATTATCTCTCTTGCTGTGAAGAATGATTACTGTCTAACACATTTTTTACTGTATTTGTCAAGAATTGGTAGTGTTTATTGCTTGTAGCTTTGTTTCTTATTCATTGTACATGTTTCCTTACTCTTTCTAATGCTGCTCTTGGAGGAGAGTTGGGAAATTAAATATCTGCTGTAGTTCTGGTCACCATTGTAGAAAGAGAAAGTAAACATTCAATCATGTATGGTGAAATGAAGTGTAAATTAATACATGTCTAAGTGGACCACAAGAGGGCAGTCTGATTTCTGTGATAAAAATTATTAGTTGAGATTATCTAATGCTGTAGTCAGAATGAAGTTTTCCCTTACAGATAAATTTAATATTGTAATTTAAAAAAATGATGAGATAGGCAAGTATTACTAAGGGGTTTTTTTCCATTCTTTTTAGGAAGACATAAGTTTTAAACATCAGTCTCTGGAAATAGTTCTTTATAGGCATTGCTATTTAGAAATACTGCATGGAAACCAACGAATAGCTTCACAGCTGCAGGTTAAAACTATGGACTTACCATCTTGCTAAGTTTCTGGTCTCTTCACAGAGGTGATGGAATTCACAGTGTGTTTGTACTCTAATGGTTTCTTAGAGTTAGGTTCCTATAGCCTTGACTTGAATTCAAGACTAACTTGAACTTTTCTCAGTTAATCTCAGTGATCAACCAGGTGCTATACCTGTATTAATTTGTTAGAAGTATATATATCAGAACAAAGTTGAGTCTTTGATATAAATCTTATAGATTGTTCTTTAGCCTAGAGCCATAATTCATTTCTTAGCAAGGTGATGGTAGCCCATTTTCTGTCACTCAGAATTATCTGCTCTTAGGGGCTGATATTTCATATCAATATTAGAGATCTCTTTATTTGGAAAAGTAGATACGTTACAGTTTTTTGAATCCAGACTTTATTCTTCCTGCTGCTGCCTGTTTGAAGGGATCTCATAGATTTAGTAAGCCCCTATCAAGACATTTTTGATATATGGTCTGTCCCTGAAAACTGCATCCATGCTTTTTATCAAGTCAGTAAAGACTATGAGAATCAGATAGTATTGTGTTTTTGTCATGGTGGAATGGCAGTGAAACTTCAATAATGTCTTAAGCTTTTCAACTTCACAGTTACACAAAGCTTTTTTTTCCCTCATGTAATGATGTATCAAATTTTTGTATGCTGTATGTCATTCTAGATTTAAGTGTTCTTACTCTTGGCAAAATTTGCTAGGCTTATAGAATTTTTCTCATTGACACAAAACTGATTATGTTTGTTAGCTCATTATTGCTGACAGCATTGCTTTCACCCACTGTTTTTATACAGCTCTTGGTGTAGTGCTGGTTGTTGCTGAGTAAAGCTTAGTGAGAAGCATGCAGCTTTTAATTTTTACCTGTGATGGTTTCATCATCTTTTCCAATTTTTTAGTTAAAATGATGTAGGTGATCTTTTACACTCAAAACATTTTTCCCAATTGGGTATCAATAACTGTGCACTCAAACCAGTACTTCAGTCCTTGTTTCCCTAATTTGTTACTCTCTGCTGTCAGGACTTCAAGAAGTAACTTTTTTTGCTAAATGTTGTTTATATTGCATGTTTTAAATACCATGTGGCCAGCCTCTGTTGGTTTTTTTTTTTGGTGCTTGATGCCAGAAAAAAGATTTGTACTGGACTTTTTGTTCAGTGATCGAATGACATTCTTCCTGTTTCTTCACTTCAACTGGTGATTCTTTCATTGACCCTGAAGTCCATGTAACAATAATCTCACACAGATTCACAGGAAAAAACTACTCTCTATCAGAAAGTAGACTGGATAACTCCAACTAGTATCCTTCCTATCAAAGACCCTGGAGAAGAAAGTCTGTTTTAGGTTTCTCTGAATGTTTGGTGTATCTGATACAGCTGGATCAAAGTGATAGGTAGCAAAAGAAAATTTTCAAATCAGAATCATAGAATCATAGAATGGCATGGGTTGGAAGGGACCCCAAGGATCATAGAGTTCCAACCCCCCTGCCACAGGCAGGGCCACCATCCTCCAGGCCTGGATCTACACAAGGTTGCCCAGGGCCCCATCCAACCTGGCCTTGAACACCTCCAGGGACGAGGAAAGCAGTGAAACTTTTTGTTTCCTTTTAAAACCATGGAAAAGCAAAAAAGAATTCTGTTCCATTACATTTTTTTATGCTGAGTTGAAAGCATTGATGAAGAATTGGAGTTAGCTGTCTATGGATAAAATATGGTTTTAGGGAAGTTATTGGTAGACAAGCCTTACAAGTAGTAAACACTGAGAGAAACACAAGTAAACAATTTAAGAGCTTTTCATATTATCTCTCAAATAGATGTGCACTTAGAATTAGAAGAACGATTAGCAAAATTCATGAGGACAGAGGAAGCTATCATATACTCATATGGATTTGCAACAATTGCCAGTGCCATTCCTGCATATTCAAAACGAGGAGATATTGTGTTTGTGTAAGTATTGTTTTCCACTTAGGACATTCTAGATTAAAGAGTTACTTTCAATTTTTCTTTTTCATCATTGCTAATCATATTAAGTTAAGTATTTAGAAAATAGAGTTGGTTTTGATCAAGTATTTACAAAACTCAAATATCTTTTCTTTACCAAATACTCCAGATCAAATCAGCTACTGCTTTTATCATGGAGGAGCAGACTTGGGCATTCAGGTGGAAAAAAAACCCCTAACCACCACTAAGCTTGTGCATGCAAGAACAAACAGAAGTCTAATACACATTTGTTTCTTAATGTACAGTCATATTTGCTTATCTCTGGTTTACTGGTGGCTTTTCACCTTTCTTTCAGGACAGTTGTTGCCCATATACATATTTACAGTGTATTAGTTGGATAAATATTGGTGTATGTTTAAATAACACAAAACCAGCTACGCAGGGTCCAACTACGAGTTCCGCCATCCCAGTATCTGGTCCCTGAGAGCAGCCATTCATAATTTGTCTAGGGAAGCATAAAAAAGCCCAGGAGGAACAATGTAACAATACTCAAAGCTTTCTGAGCCCAAGGAGGGTTTCGATTTAATGCTAGTTGATGGATTTTTCTTACACTTTCCAGTTCTTTCAGTAAATCTTTAGACATTTAATATCCACAGTGCTTCTGTGATGTGTAGTTTCACAGTTTAATTTGAACTTAACTTTTCACTAACAAACTTAACTTTGATCATGTTTTTTGTCATCTTTGAACATTTTCCTGATCAGCTTTTTGAGATGAACCACCAGGATTGTGGACAGTATTTAAGATGCCAGTGTGTCCTGGATTTACATATCTGGTACTCTTTCAGCTTCTCACTGACAAAAGATCCCACTATATTTAGAATCAACTCGGTTGAAATTACTGCATGTAGCATGTGCAACAGGTCTGATTTAGTTGCCTCTTTTAAAACATAACTCAACCTAAGTAGCTATGAAATTGCATATCTCATCATGCATGGAGATTTGCTCTTCCAACACTTAAAAATGGTGGGTAGATCTTTGAACACCAAGATAGTAATTCCCAAAGGATACTAAAAGAGCAGGTTTGGAATACTTGGATGACCACTATAAATGTGACGGGCACATCTTTGTGCCTTTTTCTAAGACCCAGAGCAAATGTAGTGAGAGGTGTTTCCCAGATGTCTACCATGATATTCATAGAATCACAGAATGCTTTGGGTTGGAAAGGACCTCCGACCCTATTGCCATTGGCAGGGACACCCTTCACTGGATCACATTGCCCAAAGCCCCATCCAACCTGGCCTTGAATGCTGCCAGGGAGGGGGCAGCCACAGCTTCCCTGGGCAGCCTGTGCCAGGGCCTCATCACCCTCACAGGGAAGAATTTCTTCCTTGTATCTAATCTTAAGTTCAGTGAGGACAGATTTAGGCTATTACCCCATGTCATATCACCCCTTGTGCTTGTAAAGTCCTTCTCTGGTAAACACTGCCAGTGATGGGGCTTCTGCAACCTCTCTGGCCAACCTGTTCCAGTGTCTCACCACCCTCATAAGCAAAGAATTTCTTCCTAACATCTAATCTAAACCCACCATCTTTCAGCTTGAAACCATTGACCCTTGTCCTATCACTACACTCCCTGATGAACAGTCTCTCTCCCACTTTCCTGTAGGACCCCCTTAAGTATTGGTAGCTTGCAATTAGGTCTCCCCAGAGCCTTCCCTTATCCAAGCTGAACGAGCCCAACTCTCTCAGCCTGGCTTCATAGGAAAGGTGCTCCAGTGCCTTGATCATCTTCCTGGCCCCGCTCTGGACTCGCTCCAACAGCTCTTGTCTTTCCTGCACTGGGCGCCCCAGAGCTGGACACAGCACTCCAGGTGGGGTCTCACTAGAGCAGAGTAGAGGGGCAGAATCACCTCCCTCGACCTGCTGGCCACATGTTCTTGGTGCAGCCCAGGACACTTCTGAGCTGCTAGCACATACTGCTGGCTGATGTTGAGCTTTACATCGATCAGCACAGTCCTTCTCCTCAGGGCTGCTCTCAATCCATTCTCTGCCATTGTACCTGCTGTTTTACCCAGACCATGGAATGCTGTGCTCAAATACACTGCTGTCACATAGAAAAAAATGGACCAGTGTACACTTCCAAGAAAACACCTGTTGGCTTCTTTTAAGTGACTGTAGTGCATATGAAAGTTGAAAAGCCTTAGAAATGAGTTTTCAGAAAGTAAATAAGATGCTTTAATAAATCTGGTTTTAATTACACCCAGGTACAGTTATCTGCTGAAAAGCAGGGTAGTCATAATAGCCTGCTTTCTTTGAATAAATACTAAACCAAGTGGAAACTTAAAAAGGCTTGCTGTATTCACAGAGATGAAGCTGCCTGCTTTGCTATTCAGAAGGGGTTACAAGCATCTCGTAGTAATATCAAGTTATTTAAGCATAATGATATGGCTGACCTTGAACGGCTGTTGAAAGAACAAGAGGCTGAAGATCAAAAGGTACCATTCCTTAGAAAATATATTTGTACTGTTTTCTGCCACCTGCTGTTAATGTTGCTTATATAATTAAGATTAGGGGGTTTAATTTTTTTATTGATTTTCATGTGTCTCTAACCACTGGAAACAAGCTTAGTTGCATTGGTAGTGAGGGAATATCTTCAGATGACTGAAGTGTAAGATTATTTTATCTTTTAAAAAGACTCTTAAAGGACTTTTTTGTTGTCTTTAGAAACTTGTATAATTGCATTTACGTAGAAAATCATGGAACTTTAATATCAGTTCAAATGGCACACCATAAAATTAACATGGACAGGGAAAATCCTAACCCTTTAATTTATAGAATCAACATGATTCCTTTTTTTTCCCCTTAAACTCATCCTCTGTCTTGTACTCAAGTGTTAAAATGTTTTCTCTTGAAAAATTTGGACCAGTTTGAGTACCCAAAATCAGCTACTAAACTCGGGATCAGCAAGTACAGGTGACTTGGCTCAGTGAATTTTATAAGAATTAGTTGAAGAGCTATCACTGTTACATGCCTTGTTCACAGAATGCTTGAAAGCTGCAGACAACAGGAATAAAGTTGATTTTGTGCTAACACAAAAAGGTGGAGTGGATGAACTGCGTAATTTTGAGCCGATCAGCTTAGTGTCAGTCTGAATCAGTAATTGGTCTGATTAATGGCAAATTTATAGAAAACATACCAGTTAGCATAGCTTCATGGTAAATTATTTTGTCAGATAATCTTTACATGAGTTTTTAGATGTGGTTGACAGACTAGCGATGCAATCTGTGTAACTCATTTGATTTGTTAGAGCAGAGTGCTTTGATTTAATTACGTGGTTACAGTTTCTTAATGTAATTAGCTGAATGTGAACCTAAAGTTGGTGGCCAAGAGCTTAATATAGACCCTGTGTATAATTAAGACATACTGACTAGGAGGGTTTAGATACTACCACTAGAGATGGTCCAGCTTGTGGAGTGGACTGTGACTTGTTTTGCTGCCTCCCATGCACAAAAGTCAAGCAGATGTCCTCTGAATCTCTTTACAAGAACTGGAAAAGATAAGAAGCATGACAATATCCTTGTGAGAAGATATTAATAAGGTTTAAAGTAAAGACCAGGGGAGTGACATTTTAAAACAACAAAACTCGAATCATACCATTGAAGTTTAAACAGAAACCACTGCAGGATATTCTTATGGCCAATATTGCCCAGAGATCAAAGAAGATGATTGTAACTTACGCTTTTGGATTGTGAGAAGTTTGTGCTGCATTGAGAATCCTGTTGCACAAACTACTAGTTGCAAAACATTCTCAGTGCTCAGAATAATGATGAATATAATAAAGACCAAGATTTATAGTATTTGTTCTGTAGTTGTATTGTTTGTAGTTTATTCATAAAGTTCAAATGGATTGGTTATGATTTGTTGCATGAGTTAAAACCTTTAAAATTATTACAAAATAAAGAAAAAACTAATCCAATGAGACATTTCAATTTTTACTGCAAATGATAAATACTAAGTTTCAACTAAAGTGAAAACTTACTTGAAAAGGAGACTTTATCTTCCTTTTCTTAGCATTACTGTCCTCCCTATCAAAAAATCTTCAGAGCTTTACTTGCTAGTAACAATGGATATGAACTGAAACCATATCTTTCTCTAAAGAATCCTCGCAAGGCCCG
The DNA here is from genome assembly GCA_020800305.1 of Porphyrio hochstetteri. Taxonomy (NCBI): domain Eukaryota; kingdom Metazoa; phylum Chordata; class Aves; order Gruiformes; family Rallidae; genus Porphyrio; species Porphyrio hochstetteri. The sequence continues at coordinate 51,683,233 of CM036938.1, read as the reverse complement.
TGTGACTCGAAGGTTTATTGTAGTTGAAGGATTGTATATGAACACAGGAGACATCTGCCCTCTTCCAGAATTGGTAAGTGGTTTCTGTTTGCCTTTTAAACTCTGCATATGAAAACATGTGGCTAATGAAATTGTAGTACCATACAGTTAAGACTACATAGAAAAGCTCTGCATGTAGGTTTTTTGTTAACCTTCTTGATTTATGAAACATGAAATGGTGATCCCAAATTTAACATTGCTCTGAAACATCTAATCAGGATTAGGTTCCTGAAGCTATATGTAACGAGACTTGCAAATGAATATGTGGTTATGAACTTATTTTTTAACCTATTAGAAATACTGTATTTGTTAACTATGCTGTATGATGCTAAATTGTTAAACTAAGTACTCATCAAAAAAAATGTTTTCAAAGAAACCTTCACCCAGCTGTTGTAAACAGTGACTTCAAGGAAAACATTTGCTATTCAGCACAAATTGGCCTTTTGTGCATGCTATATTGTTGCAGGTAATGGAAGAAATGCTGTGAAAATGCATCATCTTGAGAGGACTTAATAGCATGTTTTTAATTTGTAGGGGTACATGAATATTTATGAAATTTAGTCTTACGTGTAGAAGAATTTTGAAGGCTTTTAATATGTCTTAATAACAGAACACAACTCTAGAGCTGACATTTTTGCAGTAGTTGGGATCTACCCTGCTCATTTTGTTACCAAATTCTGATGGGTTTGGCTTGTATTTTATATAATTTGCTCTGTTTTAGATAAAATTGAAGTATAAATACAAAGTTAGAATATTTTTGGAGGAGAGCCTTTCCTTTGGAGTCCTTGGAGAACACGGAAGAGGAGTTACTGAACACTTTGGTATAAATGTAAGTGCCTTTCTTGTGAGTTTTGTTGTGAACAAGAGATTTATGTAGAACCAAATTGCATGATTGATTACTGATACTTATGGCATTAACAGTGTTTAGTAGTACAATAGTAATTTAAACATGTTTTTTTGTCTTAAGGCATTCAGGTATTGTCATTTTCCTTTAATGTGCTTACTTGAAATAATGCTGCTTATCTTTAGTGAGGAAGATAACAAAAGAATTTTAAAAATGTGTAATTGTATCTCTTTTTTTGGTACTTGGATCAGGATTGCAGTATTTCCTAGCTGCGTATACTAAAAGTGTCATGCTTACACAGCAACATTTTGGAGCTAGCAGTAAGTCAGAAAAGGCTCAGTTAATAAACAGCCTACTTTGTTCTATGCCTTTTGCTCCAGTCGAGCAAAATAGGATAAAGCTATTAATGGACCTTTCAAAGATGTTGACTTTCTACTCTACTGGCATACTAAGCCAGTTTCCAAGAGTATACCTTTTGTGGTGTTTATTCAGCTTGAGGACTACTGTGGAAATCCAAAATTGGATCCTTGCAGTTTGCTACCACGGCCACCTGAGCTGGGTAGGGTTGGTTTCCAACATCCTCATGTGGAACATCTTTCACTGGCAGTGTCTGAGTTCAGCCTGGAAGTAAAAACTGAAATATCATTCATTCTGTCTTCTCCTATCTCCTGGTGTTTTCAGTTTAAGTGTCTTAATACCAAATGTGGAAAAGATAAAATGAGTGTTGAGCAGCTTTAGAAAAGGAAACAAACAGTGCTGCTGTGATGCTTGCCAAGCACTGTCTGATTAATTGGCTTCTATTTAAATTAATTTATAAACATGATCTTTCAGTTTAGTCTGTTCGGAATGGGAATTTGTAATAGTGGCCATCAGAGTGCATTATAGAGCCTGGCAAAAAATATATTTGGAACTAACAAGTGAAATAAGACAATTGTGTCTTCAAGGTTCAAACTCTAATTTAGGTAGGCTTATGCTCAATTTTAGTCGTACTCTAATGTCTGACTGCAATGGGACCACTTATGTTCTTAAAGGACACTGTCACACGGAGTACTTTGAGGTATTGTCATTAGTATCTATATAATTTGTTTTTTATGTTTGTGTATTTCACATTATAATGCCTGGAATAGTGATCCTTTGTAAATTTTCTAGAGATGCATAAGTCTCAATTTCTAAAGTCCTTTTTTATTGCTTAAAATTGTTATTTCAGTTGTAGCTTAATTTTAATACGTGATCATTTGGTGGATCTTCTCTAATACTCATAATAATATGAAACAAGATACATCTTCAATAGACAATTAAAAGCATCTTTTAATAATTTGTTAATTTAACTGGCAGATTGATGATATAGATCTTATTAGTGCAAACATGGAGAATTCACTGGCTTCTATTGGAGGATTTTGTTGTGGAAGGTCTTTTATTATTGACCATCAGGTAAGCCAGGTCTCATTTTTATATGGTATGGGAGGATTCGTTTCTTATAAATGAGTTAGTTACTAGTATCAATTTGTAAGGAGTTTTATGACATAAATTATTATTCAACATTTGATTCCATACAGTAACTGTCTAGTTCTAGGAAATGTTGTAGATAATTTGGAGACCTACTTTTAAATTCTTGCTTGAATCTATGTGAAAGAGAGGTCATTTAAATGTATCTTAATTAACTTTTAAAACACTGCCTCTACTGCTATAAACAAAAATGTTGAATTCCTCCTCCCCCTTTTTTTAATCCTTGTTTTTCCTCCCTGTCTCAGCGATTGTCTGGTCAAGGCTACTGCTTTTCTGCATCCCTGCCTCCTTTGTTAGCTGCTGCTGCTATTGAGGCTCTGAATATTATGGAAGATAATCCAGGTATTTAATTCAGGAAAATTTTGTTCTTCAGTCTTTCTTCATCCAAAACTAGTAACTCATATTTATCTCTACTTTGATTCCTCACTGTTTTAAGTCCTCTTTAAGCTAATTAATTCTATATGTGTGGGGGTTTGTTCATATAATTTCACATCCTGCTTTTCTTCAATGTTTCCTCCCCTTTTCATCATCCATCTGAAAATGAGCCAGTGAGCTCAGTCTAGGAGGTATGAAGATGGTTATCACTAAGCAAATAAAAAACTATTATTCTTTATAGACTAGTGATGTGCTTCTTCCTTGAAAACAAATTCCTTTAAGACAAATGGCAGAAGGGAAGGTTAAAGAGAAATAAATGGGAATATAATTCCTCGGGAGTGAACAGTCCTTTCCACTTGCATTATATATTTTTTTTTTTTCTTTCTTCTCCAGTAAGGAAAGAGGGAAGTTAGCATCCAGGCAAGAATCTCAGTAATGACTGTGGTGCAAACACCTGCAATTTTGGCAGGACCATGTACAGGACATTTGGTTAAACTTGGCAGGCAGAAATTTCTGCTTTTTGAGGTAGAGAATTGCATTTGTTGCTCGAAGGTGAGAGACTCCTTTTTTGCTAGGAGCAGGGGCAGGAGAGGTGCATGAGAAACAGATTTGTCCAGTTTTGTCCTCTTTGTTTTTAACCTTCAATAGCATGAACAGATTGGAGGACATCAGAGAGATGCAGTTTTCAGTTCATCAGAAATAAATAAAAACTACTGTGTAGCCCATGCCTAGTCCTCAGAAGTTAAACAAAAGCAAGAAAAAATTTAAGACTAAGTTACGTGTCTATTAGTTGCAGTGGAGGGTCACCATTTACTGAGGAAATGAGCCAAGGTTTGCAGATCCAGGAGTCAAAGTTTACTGTTTAAGAATCTGCATTAAGTTGGTGAAAGGATTAAGGAGCTGTCTGCATGGATGCAGATATTTTATAGCTGTAAATAAATTGGACCTGCCATTTCAATCCCGTTACCAAGAGTTTGTGTCATCCTTTCCATATGATCATGAACCAGTGCAGCTGGAGTAATGAGATAAAGGGAAGTAATGAGATAAAGGGAAGTAATGAGATAAAGGGAAGTAATACATTTGTCAGAACTTAAAAGCCTGTCATTTCTTGGCAGAAATGGGAATCAGGAACATTATGAAGAGTACAGAAGAGACTTGGTGCTTCAATAGATATGAACATCTTAGTTTTCCTTACAAATACTTTTTTTGAAATCTTGTGGAAATTTGTGGTAAAATTGGGATATCTAACCCTATTTTGTGTGTGTGTGTATAGACATTTTTCAGACTCTCCGGGATAAATGTGAACATATTCACAAAGCTTTGCAAGGGTAAGTGTGGTTTTTTGTGGGGTTTTTTTTGGCTGCTGTTGATTTGACCATGCCTTTGTAACTCCAGCTTTAAAGAACTTGCCCAGATCTATTTCTGGTTTTATAGATCCTTAGACTGGGATATGCACATTAAATTATGTGTGTATTAAAGGAACAAAGTTACCCTTCCACAACTGCCACTCTTCTGCTTCTAAATAAAGTCCAAGTTTTTAAAATCCCTTTACAACTACTGAAAGATTATACCTTAATGCTAGTGAATATGTTTGCAAGCCCTTACACATTGTAAGGAATACAGTCAGAAGAACTAATCAAAAGTGAAGGAAATTTTTCACCAAAGTTTAATTGACCTATGAAATTTAGGATTTGATGTATAAGGAACAGTGTTGCAAAAGAGTTGGTTCTTATGTGGAGTGTGATGGGGGAAGAAGCCCTAGTTTTTATAAGCTAGAGGAATGACTGGTGTTTATTCCTGTTCTAGGTGCAAGTCAAGTGCCAGTTTGTGGAAGAATTCAGAAGAATGCTTCTGAATCCTCCACAGAATGACTTTGTTATTGTCTGTGACAGCTTATAAATCATAAGAAAATACAGTAAGAGATAGGCTGGTTACACAAATCAAGAATATTCTTAACTTAGCTAACAATCTCAGATAATGTACATTTCTGTCTTTAATTTAAGACTATCCAGTGCTTTAGTAAATAGAAACAAAGAAGCTCTGTTGCAGGGAGACAGGATGGGCAGGACAGAATTTTGTGGTTTTTTAAAAGGCATGACAGTAGTAGATAGTATCCCATAAATAGTTTATTATTTATTGCATATCCTATACCCATCTGGGAATTTTCCAATAAAGCATGTTTTCACTGGGGAAAAGCAAAAAACTTGACTTTTTTCAATGAAACCTCATTCTAGTTTTCTGTTGGCAAAACTGGTGGAAATGTCAGTGGTGATCAGGGCAACCTGTCCACACAGGGTTCCCTACTGCAAAGAGCCTGGTCCTGCCATCCAGTTCTGCAGTCTGGCCTTGAAGCTGCATGAGGAGGCAGCTCCTCAAGGCTTCATCCTGGTACATTAACCTCAGAAAGCATTCCTGGGGACTGGATCTCAATTGTCTAGTCTGCCAAATTGTCGGAGTGATCTGTGGCATGGGTTTGGCCCAGGCCAAGTAGCGCTCTTGGGAAGGACTCTTGGATAGAGCTCAAGAGTTGGTGGGAGCTGTGAGCTGTTTCCAGGAGTCAGTCTGGATGTCGCCACCCTGATGTGGGGACTCAGATTTTAAAAGTATGGATGTGAGTCATTCCGTACCCATTCACCACAGGGCCAGAAGACAGTCCGAGGCATTTTTAATTTACTAACATAGAACTAGCCTTTAAATGAGCATTTGAGTTCAGGAAACTAGTTTTGTTCCTTCGTTACTTCAAAATCAGATCTTTTAGACTTCTCTCTTTTTTGTCTGGAAGTTGTACATTTTTGTTTGAAATTTTCCCAGAATTTCCTAGGAAAGGGAACTCTAATTTTAGGAAAGTCTTATAATGTGCATCCACTGGATTCTCAAGTACTTGTTGAATCTTAGTTTGTCAGAGGCTCAGAAAAGCGTTGTTAATACCATCAGAAGCGTTGTTAATGCCATCAGAAGACCTCAAGTTAAACTCCCGAGTTTCTACAAATAGTTGGGTAAAATGAGCTATGTAGTTCAGTTTACTACAGCTTTGATGAAAATAAAAAGTTTTAAGATTAAAATAGTTTGAAATTTGTAAGCAGACTCTCTGAGAAGGTGCATAGCAAATACAAGCCAAATTCTTTAAGCAGAGACTCAGTTTGAATGTAAGTTGTACAAAGCTTGCTTGCTTCTTGTTTTATTTATTGGGGGGGGGGGACTGTTTATGATTACCTAATTCAATTAAGGAGTTATGTCTATTTTAGAGAGAGGCAATATTAGCTTCTAGTTATAAATAAAACCTGATTGGTTTAGTAGTTTGTCTTAAACTCTGCCCTCCAGCAAATAGATTTAAATTACAGTGAAACTTTATCTGACTTCTACTTTCATCTCTCCCTACTTGGAGATCACTACTTCTAAGAAGTCAGGTTGTTCCTAGGGAATATAGCTAAGGATATATTATGTGGCAATACTCTGTATTGACTTTCTAATTTGTAGGTGGACCTTGGATTGCATTGCCTTTTCCTTCATGTTACCAAATGTTGTATCCCCAATCCCTAGATGTGTGTGCAGTTGTGAGGCAAAGGCTATGTGTGTGCTTGAGTCACCTGTGTTTCATTAGTTTGCAAGTGTAGGTGAATGACACCAAAATGTTTGCAGTTTTGTGGCTGCAGAAGAATGAGAGTTTTGATTTCACAGAATTTTTTTCACTGATTTTTTTCACTAATTTTTTCACAAAAATTAGTTGAAAATGAGGATATAAATCTAGAGTGTGTGGGTCAGGCAAGCTTATCAAAGTCAGGAAATCAAAATTATGGTTGAGAGTAGACATGCATTTATGGGACCTGTTAAATTTGGAGACCATCCATCTTGCTTGGTTATTTGATGCAGTTTTTCGGAGAGGAATAGCCCAGTCCTGAATCATATCATCAGTGTGAGGACAGTGTCAATCATTCAATCAAATTCTAAGAACCTGATTAACAATTGTCCCTATGAACAGATACGGGTGCAACTCTAGTAATGTAACTACTTTTAAAGGACCTTCTGATTAAGTGACAGATTATGTAAAGTTTTTTTACAGGAAATTATTTTAAATCAATAGTCTCAACAAAAATTAAACCTTGGTTCTTCCTATCATGTAAGTGGGTAAAGATTTCTTACTATTTTTCTTAACATAGACTCCAAAGACCAGACTTAGCTAGCTATGTTTTTATCAGCAACATAGAGGCCTAAGGCTAATATGTCTACATTGCCATGAGGATCTGTTCAGAATTTTTGAATCCCCAATCCTTTTTCAAAGAGAGGAGTCGTTGTACACAAACTTTCTGAAACTGCATGTAGTAAACTCTTTAGGAAAGACATCTTTCCATCTTCCAAGCTGAAATGCACATACATTTGTCTGCAATAATATTTAGTAAAGTGGAATATCCCCTTCTCACTTGACACCTAGAAAGAGAAAACACTATCTACTTGATACACATGTTCAGGCAGGATGTGTATTAAAGGCTTTTTATTTGTTTTAGGATTTCTGGCTTAAAAGTAGTGGGAGAATCTTTTTCTCCTGCATTACACCTACAGTTGGAAGAGAGCTGCGGATCTCGAGAAAATGATGTGAAGCTACTCAGAAGAGTTGTGGATTATGTAAGTGTCCCCACAGCAACTAAGATATGTCATTGCCTTTGCATGTGAGTAATGAGTGAAGCTCATGTGAGTAAAGGGACTTGTTGTCTAACTTGTTAGAATGACTTGCAGAAATGATGTAAGGAGATCAGTTTCTTTGACTGTAGGGCTATATTAAAGCCTACCTTCTAACAATTTCTTGCTGCAGATGTTTAGGTCTTGTAGCACTGGATAAAAATATGTATTTTACTTGAGAAAATAACTATTTCCTGTTACGTCCTTCAAAACTCAAGGTAAATTTTTATATAAAGGAGTTGCTTAGAAAGCTTTATGATGTTCCTAAGAATGCAGCTGGATGTTTGAAGAGAGTTTCAAGATTTCCTTGAAAATATGCTTAAATATGATTTAATACCTTACTTAAGACAGTATTTTTGCCTGATTACATGTAGATGAAAGCTAAAGAAGCTATACACTAACCTGGTTTATGTGTTTATGCTGTATTAATATTAGAGATGATTTTGCATAACCTTCAAAACCTCCATTTGGGAAAGAATCATACAACTATTAAGGTTGGAAAAGACCTCCAAGGTCATCCAGTCCAACCATCCCTCTACCACCTATATTACTTACTAAACCATGTACCCAGGTACCTTATCCAACCTTTCCTTAAACACCCCAAGGGATGTGACTCTACCACCTGGCTGGGCAACCCATTACAATGCCTAGCCACTCTTTCTGAGAAGAAATTTCCCCTAATTTCTAACCTGAACTTTCCCTGGCACAATTTGCAGCCATTCCTTCTTGTCCTGTTGCTGGTTATCTGCATGAAGAGGCTGACCCCCAGCTCACCACAACTTCCTTTCAGGTAGTTGTAGAGAGCAATAAGGTCTCCCCTCAGCCTCCCAGTTCCATCAGCTGCTCCTCATAAGACCTGGGTTTCAGACCCTCACCAGCTTCATTGCCCTTCTCTGGACACGCTCCCAGGGCCTTGATGTCTTTGTTGTAGTGAGGGACCCCAAACTGAACACAGTATTCAAGGTGTGGCCTGACCAGAGCTGAGGACAGGGGGATGGATGGTCACTTCCCTGGTCCTGCTGGCTACACCACTATTGCTGATACAAGCCAGGATGTCATTGGCCTGCTTGGCCACCTGGGCAAACTGCTTGCTCATGTTCAGGCGAGTGTCAGCCAACACCCCCAGATCCTTTTTGTTCAGGCAGCTTTCCAGCCCCCCTGCCCCAAGCCTGTAGCGTTGCCTGGGGTTCTTATGACCAAAGTGCAGGACCCGGCACTTGGCCATGTTTATCCCATTGGCCTGTGCCCATTGATCCAGCCTGTCCAGGTCCCTCTGAAGGGCCTTCCTACACTCCAGCAGATCAAGATTCCTCCCCCAACTTGGTGTCATCTGAAAATTTACTGAGAGTGCACTCAATACCCTCATCCAAATCATCAATAAAGGCTGGTCAGGCAGGATTTGCCTTTCATGAACCCACGCTGTCTGGGTCTGATCCCCTGGTTGTCACATCCATGCTCTGTGATTGCCCTCAGGATGACTTGCTCCATAATCTTCTCTGGCACCAATGTCAGGCTAACAGGCTTCTAGTTCCCCAGATTTTCCTTATGACCCTTCTTGCAGATGGGCATCACATGAGCAAGTCACCAGTCATCTGGTACCTCTCTAGTTGCCCATGACTGCTGATAGATGTTGGACAGTGGCTTGGCAATCACATCCACCAGCTCACTCCGCACCCGTGGGTGGATTCCATCTGGCTCCATGGAGTTGGGGCTGTCCAGGTGGAGTAGTAGGTGGAATGTTTTGACCTGAATCATGGGGGTGTTATTCTGCTCTCTGGCCCAGTTTTCCAGGTCAGGAGGCCGAGTACCCTCAGAATAACCAGTCTGACTTTTAAAGACAGATGTAAAGAAGGCATTGAAGATCTCCTCCTTTTCTTTATCCTGAGTGGTCATGTTCCCCACCAGATCAGTAAAGGAGGGGAATTCCCTCCTCTTTCTGTTAATATTATTTGTAGAAACATTTTCTATTATATTTTACCACAGTGGCCAGGTTGAGCTCATGCCGGGCTCTAGCCTTTCTGATTTTCCCCCTGCATATGCTAGCGACTTCCTTGTACTCTCCCAGCGTTTCCTGTCCTTTATGCCACTGGACATATGCTCTTTTTCTCCTGGAGACTCAGCAACAGTTTCCTATTCAGCCCTGCTGGTCTTCTTCCCCAGTGGCTCGTCTTACAGCACATGGGAACAGCCTGCTCCAGCACCTTTTAAGACTTACCTCTTGAGACGTGTCCAGCCTCCCTGGACCCCTTTGCCCTTCAGGACTGTCTCCTGAGGGGCCCTCCTGACCACTGTCCTGAACAGTTCAAAGTCTGCCCTCTGGAAATCCAAGGTAGCAGTTTTACTGACCCCCCTCCTGACTTCACCAAGAATAGAGAACTCTACCACTTTGTGCGCACTCTGCCCAAGACAGGTCCTGGCTACCCCACCTCCCATCAGTCCTTCTCTGTTTGTGAACAGAAGATCTAGTGGGGTACTTGCCCTGGTAGGCTCACTAACCAGCTGTGTCAGGAAGTTATCTTCCACATGTTCCAGAACCTCCTAGACTGCTTCCTCTGGGCTGTATTATATTTCCAGCAAATGTCACCCAGGAGAACAAGGGCTGGCAACTGTGCAACTTCTACTAGTTACCTCATCTGTCTCTTCATCCTGGTTTGGTGATCTATACCAGACCCCCACCAGGATGTCCACCTTGTTGGCCTTCCCCCTTATCCTTACCTATAAGGATACCCCCCCATCCTTACTCTACCTTACCATTCCCAGCCCCAAACTCTACCACATCAAAATACTCTTTAATATAGAGAGTCATGCCACCACCCCTTCTATGCTGCCTGCCCCTTCTCAAGAGTGTATAGCCATCCGTTGCTGCACTCCAGTCAGGGAAGTGGTCCCACCAGGTTTTGGTGATGACAACTAAGTCATAGTTTGCCTGCTGCACAGTGGCTTCCAGCTTATCCAGTTTGTTGCTCATGCTGTGTGTATTCATGAATATGCACTTCAGTTGGGCCATTGCACTGTTTCCCCAGCCTTATCTCTAGTGACTCTTTCCTAACCATCCCCCTTCCTACCTAATTTAAAGCCCTCTCAATGAGCCCTGCCAGCTCCTGGGCTAGGATCTGCTTCCCCCTTTGGGACAGGTGACCCATCTGTAGCCATCAGGTCAGGTGCTGAGTAAACCACCCTGTGGTTAAAAAACCCAAAACTCCTGGGATGGCACCAGCCTCTCAGCCATGTATTAAACAGGTGGGTTTTCTGGGTCCTCTCAGTACCCCTCTCTGCCACTGCAGATGATAGAGAAAAACACCATGTGTACTCCTACTCCATTCACCAAACACCCCAATCTCCTGAGGTCCTTTAGGCTTCCCTCAGCGATTTCATTGTTGACAACCTGAACTATCAGTAGCTAATGTCCCAGACCTGAGCTGCAGGGAGGCAGCACTTCCCTGTGGGTAGGGTCTGGCCAACATATGGGGCCCTCTGTACCTCTCAGAAGAGAGTCATTACCCATCTTTCTGTCTTGGTGGAGGTGGTTTTGAGGTGTGGAGTTGACTTCCTCATCCTAGACAACCTCCCGGAAGGACCTTCCACTGCATCCTCACCTATCTGCTCCTGAACTCCAGAGCCTCAAACCTGTTGTGTAAGGGCACCTGGGAAAGGCAGGGCAGGCAGGGAGGGGGTTTGCATGCAACGTCAAGGAGGGACCTGCTTCTATTCCTCCTTGTCCCTTAGGTCCCTTCCCTCTGCCCAGTGGTGACAGGGTAAGTGATCCACCACTATTTGGAGTGTATCACTCTGGTGCCTTTCTTGCACACGTGGCAGGGAGCTGCTCCACCAGTCTATCTCCTGTTCACTCTCCCTGATAGTCCTCCATATCTCCAACTCCTCCTTGAGCTCTACCACCAGGCTGAGCAGATCATCCAGCTGCGCACACCTCACACAGGTGGCATCTCTGCCACCTTCCAGTGGCAGCAACAAGCTCAGGCACTCCCTGCAGCTGGAGACTTGTACAGCCACATTTTTGGGCAGGCAGTCTATGTTTGTGTTGTCACAGACTTTGGCAAGAGTTTTCTGGCTAGTGGAGACCATAGGCTGGCTTTCTTGGCAGGTAGGCAGCCAATAAGCAGGAGCTAATGTGCTGGGTGTGGAGGGACACTCTGTCCTGTCCTTCTGACTGCCATGCCCTTCGCCAGTCCTGTTCTTTCCTGCTCCCCAGGGGCTGCTCTTGTAGGGGAGGGGGTTCCCTGGGGGCTGCTCTTGTAGGGGAGGGGGTTCCCTGGGGGCTGCTCTTGTAGGGGAGGGGGTTCCCCGGGGGCTGCTCTTGTAGGAGAGGGGGTTCCCCGGGGGCTGCTCTTGTACTGGAGGGGCTGGCCGCTTTGCTCTTTTCTACCTTAGGAGCTCCCTCTCACCTGCTCGGTGGGGGGGTTGTGCTTGGAAACTCGCTCCCTGAGGCTTTGGGGCTCTTTAGCTGCTGTTCTCACTGCTCAAGGATTTTCCACTCAGGAGCTCTTCACCTGAGTGAGCTCAGAGAGAGAGAGCTGACAGTTATCCAGACACCAAACTCACAGAAGTTAGTTACATGTGTTTGGCGATCAGAATGTTGCCCCATCAGAGGTTCCCATATTGATGACTGCTATATTTTCTTTTATTGTAGTGCATGAATGGTGGTATTGCATTAACTCAGGCCCGCTATCTGGAGAAGGAAGAAAAATGTCTTCCTCCACCCAGGTGAGTGGAAAGTTAATACGTTATTTTAGTTTATTGTATATGACTCTCTCTCTTCATACAATGCAGGGGATTTGTTCAGTAGGCTGGAAAAATGGGAAAGGCTGCATTTTTAGGTATACTTTCAGTGACTGTAGTGGAATGCTAATAACCTTAACTAACAGTATTAAAACTACCTGAATCTCACTGATCAGTTTGTTGCCTGTTAATTGCACATCTGCAGGTTAGAAAAAAAAACACCAATCAAATTTCTATGGTGTGTATGGGGAGGTTGGAGGTAGGGAGATAAAAAGTTGTCTGATCATTTCTGTTTAGGCATATGTCTTGTTTCTGATTGAATTTTAATTCACAATAATGTCCTGAGAGATACTGATTTTAATGCATTAAAATTAGTACAAGAACAGCGTAAAGCTGAAGGCAAAGAACAATGTTTACTGTGTATGTTCTGGTTTTCTTTTTTAGTATTCGAGTAGTGGTAACAGTGGAACAAACAGAACAAGAGTTGAACAAAGCTGCATCACTTCTTAAGGAAGCTGCACAGTCGGTATTGAATTAGACTGCTGTTTGGATTCCTTTCCTCAGATTATCAGGATGTGTGCTTTACACACTGCACAGCGACTTTCCTTCAGATATTCAAGTTCTTCTACTTGATGGCATTGAAACCTGACTGAGTAACAAGATTGTTCCAGAATAGTACAAATGCAGTGAAGGGAAGAATATTGGATTTTGGAACTGGTGAATGACATGGTGCATTTGCAAACTAAACTCTTACCATTTACTAGAATTCTGTAAAATGGGATATCACTGTTGCATACAGGACTCTTATACACTGCATCTTTAAAAATCCTAAATTTATTTCTTCAAACACTTAAGCTTTTTCAAAAATGTGTATGAACATTTTTCCCTAAAAATATCCAAAATACATAGTTTTATCTAATCACTCTCAGGATGTAGGAACTTCAAATAAATTTTAAGGAATTATTCCTCTCCCCACTCCCAAATGAAGATAGTCTGTTCCTAACACCTCCAAAAGGGAGAAAATAACACATTAAAGGATAATTTTATGCTATATTATATTACTGAATTACAGGAGAAACTTCAGGGTGGGTTTTTTATCTTTCTCTAATGATTTTTGGAAGACAATTCTTAAGATTGCCTGGCTAGAGAATTCTATTATCAAAGTGGTAAATTCATATTAAATACTATTTGCTTCCTTCATTTCATATGTAACTAGGTGCATGTTTCCTGTTATGGGTGAGGTTTTTCATATTATTGACTCTAAAACATCTAAACTGAATTGTGAAACTGGTGTAATTCCATTTTAGTTTGTTCAGGCGGGGCGGTTCTGCACCAGTCTTGAAGAGGAATCATAACTAACCTGAAGAGTGAACCAAGGGTTTGAAACTGCAACTAAATGCTAGCTTAGTGAAACTACTCTGAAGCAGTAAAATGGTGTGTGCCAAGTTTTCTCTCCAAACAGCTATACCTTATAGGTCAAGACTCACAGATAGTTTAAAGAGTTTAGATGGTACAGATACTCCTGAAATACAGCTCAATATGTGCACGTAAAATCCCCATGTAACTGTACAGTGATATTTGATGGTTATACTGTCAGGATTTTCAATAAGCACAGGTGAACATTAGACAGATGAACACATTGCACCAATCAGAAGAAACTGCTGAGGTAGGATGACAGTATAATGACTATAGCTATGTATTTCAGGACTTTGCTTTAAGAATACTAATTTTGAAATTTTACGTTCTGCCTGATCTGTATGCTGTGTTTTGTACTTATGCCTTTTTGGTTGCTGCTACAGGGACTACAAGACTATTTTTGAGAAATGTCACTGTTTAAATAAAAAGTTAATCATGTTTGGTTCGGATTTTTTTAGCATCATCAACCATGCTTTGGGGAATATTCTGTGTCAGATGAGCACAGTCTGTGTTGGCTCCTTTGGTTCATAGTGACTGCCTCTGCACTGACTTTGAAAACTTCTCACCTGTGTACCTTCAGATGAACCAGCTGAAGTTGTGTTGGGACACTTTCGTGATTGTCACTTCACTGTTCAAAATACTTGAAAGGCAGTGAAACCTTCATGCCAGTGTGAAAGAGTATTCCTCTTTCTCTCACATTTACTTATTTCTGTATTAACTGTGAGTAAAAGCCTTTGAGAAGCCAACAATATAAAAGACCAAAAATAGAGGGAAGCTGATTCCCACTTTACAAAAATTCGGCCAAAATGCAGATGAGCTTTCCCAGGACCCTCAGAGACTGTGAGAAACGGAAACGAAAACATCACTGTACTTGGAGCTTGTGAGCCGTTTTTGGTTTGATAATTGAAACCTGAATGTTGAAGTAAACTCAAGCCTTTGATGTATAAGCTTGAGAACAAATAAAGAATTTGGATTCCAGTGTAGCATAATAAATGGGTTTGGTGCTCAAGGCAAACCTGTGAAGGTAAGCAAAAATCACAAATTACCAGTGAGGCACTAGGTTGCAGAATCTATACTCCCTTCTTGGTTTTGTTTTAGGTTGTCTGCCAATAAGGTTTTGGGATTTTATGGGTTGGGGCTTTTTTCTTTGTACTTTTGAGAACTAGCAACAATCTTTAGATACATAGGTTGGCTTTGTCAGTTTTGGCTTTGTCTTTTGCTTTAAAATGAAGTGGTAACACCTAAATTGACAGGAAGCAGACTGGAATTTCTGGCAGTTTCAAAGCTATGGCTTTGAAATTTGTTCCCATGAAACAAAAGGTCAGGTATATTGTTAAGAGATACTGTCATCTAATTCATTTGGCAAGCACATACCCACCATTAAAACAGTGGTAAAACTGCCTTTGTCTACTTCTGTTGTTTGAAGTGTATAGAACAGAAGCACTTATGTCATGCTGGAGTGGACACCTTATGGTTGATAGCAGCTGAAGTACTGCTGTATTGTGTGTCTTTCTGACAGGCTGGATACATGTCTTCTGGTGAGAAATTAAGATGCTTATGAGATGTGGCTGGTGGAGAGATGCATCCCTGGTCAGTTTAAGCATGTCTGACCCTCTTCATTTTGCTTTTTTTGATAAATGTCTGTGACATGTCAAGCAGATGAAGTGGAGGGTGGCTCTGGGGAAAAAGGTTGGTTGGGATTAGGGAGCCAGCACGTGATTCTGGTTAAACTTTTGACATTGAAAAATCAGAAGCCTGTTAAGGTGCTTAAGTTCTCGGTGCTCTAGGCTGATAAATATATGAACAAGCCTGTCCTAGTTGCTTTGTGGTTATGTTTGGATGAAGAAGGACTTTGATCCATTTCTTCAGATGTGGGAGCAAGGCCAGGATCGTAGTCAGTAAATGGATAGCTATCAACAGGATGCTGTGAGGTGAATCGAACACATAAAGGCTGTAGTCTGAACTTCAAAGTTTCTGTTGAAAATAAATATCTGGATTCTTAATTTTTAATTAAACTAATTTATGGTTTTTGTCCTACCAAGTATTTGAAACAGAATTTCAGTTAAGAGGAAACATTATCAGGATAATAAACAGTGATCAAAAATAAATCGGGGGTTTTGGGTTTTTGGGGTTTTAGGTGGTTTTTTGTTGTTGGGTTGGGGTTTTTTTAATGGAACATTAGTATCTGGTAGTTGAGAAGGAATGCATAAGGTGGCCATTTATTGAAATTGTCCTGATGAAAGCAATTGCTTGCAATATGTGGCAACTGGGATGGACTGGAAAGAATTTATACTTTTTAGGTATTTTGGCTTGAAGAAACTTGTCTACACGATATATATATTGTTTTTAAAATAACAAAGTATTTTCCTTGAATATTTTTTAAAAAAAAGATTGTTATTTGTGTAGGTTCATTGGTTTTATAGGAAAACCTGCAAATGCCTTTTCTGTCTATTATATTATTTTTTAGATAGGAGGTGAAATGCATAAGGAGAGTATTAAGAAAGAAAGAGAGGTATGGCTGAATAACTTTGATTTTATTTTATTTTTTCACTTTTGAAATATGATTCTGGTCACTATACAGAATGGTGTACTGTCTCCTCTCTGTCACTGCATCTGGACTTAATTATTTTAGACAGGATTGAGGAGTGTTGGCATTTACTGATTTATCATGTTGCTACTGCAGAAGTGTCTTGCATCTTAAGGTGACTGAAGAAATGTACCTGACCTGTAAATGCAGCTTAAAGGAAATATTTACAACTAACACAAAG
Source organism: Porphyrio hochstetteri (assembly GCA_020800305.1). Classification (NCBI taxonomy): domain Eukaryota; kingdom Metazoa; phylum Chordata; class Aves; order Gruiformes; family Rallidae; genus Porphyrio; species Porphyrio hochstetteri. The sequence continues at coordinate 51,666,874 of CM036938.1, read as the reverse complement.
CATTTGTACATTAAACTGTTTCAGTGTCCTAATAAAAGGAAATGTCTGGATAACATTTCTTGTTCTGTTTCTGTGCTTTCTGTTAGCTTTAATGCCAGTAAAATAATGGGCTTGGTCTGTCGTGCTGATGATGGATTTTTCAGATTTTAGTTGCCTGTCCAGCATGCACTAAGTCACTGCAAAATATGCATAATAGAAGTCATAAACCAATCATATTGCTGGGAGTTTTTATCAGGGAAGGACAGTTCTCTCTTTATCACCAATTTCTAATACATAGCCAACAGACACTTAGGGAAAACTGCTGTTGGAAACTAGACACAAGGCCAAATAAAATTTTGATGTGCTCTGTATAGAATTTCTTATGTTATCAACAAGCTCTTGGGTCCAGATAAAATATACCCCAGCTTCAAAAGACCTTTATGGAAGAAAGTACTTCAATTTTGCCTGCCATGTGGTAGGGGTAAGACTTCTGTATTTACCCCTGCTATTAAATGTGTTACCACCTGACTTTGCATGCTCTTTGAAAAGGTGAACTGCATTTTCCGACAGGGGAAGCAGTGTTGGCAAAAATAAAAGGATAAAAAGGTGAAGTAGCACCAGTAATTTATGACAATCTGAGAGATGGTTTCACTTCCTATCATCATTTTTCAGTGGTTTGAACTTCTGTTCTTCCACATAACAACATAACAAAATGGCTGTTCTGCAGTTAGTTGCTATAGGATCAAGTACTAACTTTTTTGTTTTAACTTTGTCTAGGATTTGTTTTTATAAGCTGTTTGTGTTTATCACATTTGTACTGAGGAAAGTTTTGCTTTTAGGTCAATGATGAATCTGAACTTGAGTTACAGAATCTGAACAGACTGTGATACCCCTTACCTTTGTAGCTTTGTATGAAGCCTTCACAGTTAAAATCTGGGAGCATGTAATAGCTTTAAAGTAGCCTACATTACAGAATACTCAGTGGTAAAAAAATTCCTATTTTTGACTGTATAGATAGAATATTTTATTGGCAAAACACTATATATCTAATTCTCTTCCATTTTTAGATTTCTATGGTCAAGCTACACACAAAGAATTGCCAGCAAACATTAAGCAACATTTGCAGTAATTTTTCCTGACTTTTTAATGGATAAGAGAACTACATGAAAGAAGTTAAGCCAGTAGGCATGATTGTATGCAGATTGCTTTACTGAAATGTGCTGATTTTAAAACTTTGTTACTAAACAAATTTTGAAGACATATCTAAAATGCTATCTTGATAACAATGCTATCTTGATAACAAGGCTCCCCATGGAGCGTTCTCCAAGCTGAACAATCCCAACTCTCTCAGCCTACTTCATAGCAGAAGTGCTCCAGCCCTTTGATCATTTTTGTGACCCTCTGGACACAATCCAACAGGTCCTTGTCCTTCTTATGTTGAGGGGGCCAAAGCTGGACACAGTATTCCAGGTGGGGTCTCACCAGAGCAGAGTAGAGGGGTAGAATCACGTCTCTCAACCTGTGGGCCACACTACTCCTGATGCAGCCCAGGATGCAGTTGGCCTTCTGGGCTGCATGTGCACATTGGTGGCTCATGTCCAGATTCTCATCCGTGAGTACCCCCATGTCCTTTTCCTCAGGGCTGCTTCCCAGCACATCATCTGCTAACCTGTATGGATAATAGGTATTGTCATGACCCAAGTACAGAACCCTGTACTTGGCTTTGTTGAACCTCATGAGGTTCACCTGTGCCCACTTCTCCAGCCTGTCCAGGTCTCTCTAGATGGCATCCTGTCCCTTTGGCACATCAACCTTACCACTCAGCCTGGTGTCATCAGCAAACTTGGTTGAGGGTGCACTCCCTCCCAGTGTCAATATCCTTAATAAAGATATTAAACAGCACTGGTCCCAGCACCGACCCTTGAGGAACTCTGCTTGTCACTGTCTTCCATCTGGACTTGGAGCCATTGGCTACACACCCTCTGGATGCGACCATCCAGCCAGTTCCTTATCCACTGACCAGTCCACCCATCAAATCCGTATCTCCAAGTTGGAGAGAAGGCTGTTGTGGGGGACTGTCAAAGGCCTTGCAGAAGCCCAGATAGATGACAGCTGTAGCTCTTCCCTTGCCCACAGATGCAGTCACTCCATTGTAGAAAGCCACTAGATTGGCCAGGCAGGACTTGCCCCTAGTAAAGCCATGATGACTGTCTCAAATCACATGCCTGTCCCCTATGCACTTCAGCATAGCTTCTAGGAAGATCTGTTTCATGACCTTCCCAGGCAGAGAGGTTGGTAGATCCCAGGGTCCTTTTTCCTACCCTTTTTAAAAATGACTGTGATGTTTCTTCTCTTCCAGTCACCAGGCACTACACCTGACTGCCATGACTTTTCAAATATCATGGAGAGTGGCTTGGCAACTACATCAGCCAGTTCCTTTAGGACTCTGGGATGCATCTCTCATCAGGTCCCATGGACTTGTGTACATTCAGGTTCTTAATGCATGTTGTCTGACTAGTCAAAGCAAGGGATGTGCAGAAATTTGCATTAAATTAGGAGTTTAATATGTTGTTACAAATAAATTGGCTTTAATAGATGATGATTCCAGTGAAAATGTAATGACTCAGTTTCAGTCTGGTTCCAGTGCTCATCTGTTCCTTTGTGCACAGTGTGCTGGTGGATGCTGTGCAACTTACAATACCTGCATATTTGAGGTTTGAAGCATAAGTTGAAATCTGTAGAAATGTACAATGACTCATGTGTGAATGATCACCCCTAGGTACAGAAGGGTAATTCTGCCATTTTAGTAACTTTTTACTATTTAAACCGTAGAATTCAGGGCAGGTAAGATATCACAGCTGTAGTATCAGACATGCTCGAATTACAGATCAAAAATGGAAACATTTTTTGAATACAATGAGGTGACGACAGAAAGATAGGGATGTTTTTTACAAAGGTGGAATTTGGTTGTATTTGAGGGGTCCTGTCATGGTTCAGCCCTATCCACAGCTGAGCACCATGCAGCTGCTTGCTCACACCCTCCAGCCCCAGCGGGATGGGGAGAACTTTGGGGAGACAAAGGCAAACCTGATGGGTTCAGATAAGGGCATTTTACTGGGACAGCACAGGGAGAGGGAAATAACAACAGGACTCCTCACAGAACATACAAAATTGGTGATAAACAAAGCAGTTTCTCACCAAACTGCACAACTCAGACCGTACAACTCAGGCCCATCCAAAAGCCAGGCTGTCCCTGAGTTTCACATCCTGGAGCCGCCTCCCTTCCCCTTTATATACTGAGTGTGACAGCATATAGTATGGACTACAGCTTTGACTAGTTTGGGTCAGCTGTCCTGGCTGTGGCCCTCCCAGCTTGTGAAAATCAGCTCTATCCCAGCCAAAACCCAGGACATTATCCACCCCTTATTCCATACCATCTACATCATGTCCAGATCCTCCACTTTCACAACCCATTTTTCTATGTTTTATATATACATAGATATATGCACACACAGATACCATTCCCTTAGTCTATAAGCCATCCCTCTAAAATGTCCACTGAGTTAATTTAGTCCATGACTTTGGGTTCCATCTGTCATAACAGTCACTCAGGGCAGGAGTGATGATGTCTGCTGTTGGATTGGGGCATGCTGCATCAAGGATTTGCGACTAGTGTTTATGTCATGGTCCATGCCTGTGGTCTGGGCTGAAGATGTCAATTGCAAGGACATTGCTGGGTGCTGATTGCTAAAGCCAGTTCTAGTTTCATTGTCAGTGCAGTTTGCTCAGTTTCATCGAAGTTCATTAATTGGATGATTCTTACTGTAACATCATTGATATGGTATGTAGCAATTGTAGAAGTGATGACATACAGTGGAAGGCTTATTTAGCAATTTATACTGTACAGTTTAATTTATTGGTTATTCTCACCTAAAATCAAATCCCCTTGAGGACTTCCAGATCACTGACCAAGCATGCCCAGGTCTCTGAGCAAAAGCAATCCCATGGATTGCCTTTGCCTGAAACAGGGATAACCCAAACTATCTTCCCCAACATATTCTTCATGTGTACTATGGGGATTTTATCCCCTTATACAGTATGCAGAAGTTGGGACTACACAGGGCCAGCTCAATTGGTAGATCCCCTAGAGCTGCTAACCGTGTGACCTTTGCTAATCATGTATCCCAGTGTTTGAGGGTCCCACCACACGTTGCTCTCAGTGTAGTCTTTAGCAGTCTATTCTATTATTCAGTATTCCTGAACGCTGGTGCATGACAGGGAATGTGGTACATCCACCCAATGCCATGGTCTTTGTCTATGAGGGTGTTTAGAAATGAGTCCTGTTGTCTGTCTCAATTCTTCCTGGGGTACCATGTCGCCACAGGACTTGCTTTTCAAGGCTCAGGATTGTGATCTGGGCAGTGTCATGTGCATGGGAAGTATTTCCAGCCTCTGTTTCCAGTGGTTGCTTCCACCATTGTAAGCTGTGGTGGTTGTCAGCACATGTCACTTCCCTTGGCAGGTTTGTGGCAGTGTGATGTAACCAATCTGCCAGGCCTTGCCATAGTTATGCTTCAGCCATTGTCTTCCGTACCAGAAAGGCTTTACCTGCTTAGCTTGCTTGATTAAAGCTCATGTCTCACTTCCATGGATAACCTGTGAGATAATCTCTATGGTCAAATCCACCTCTCTATCATGACTCCATCTGTATGTTGTATCTCCTCCTCGATGGCTTGAGGTGTCATGGGTCCATCAAGCTATAAATAATTCACTCTTACGTTGCCTGTACAGATCTCCCTGACCCACTTCAATCTGAGCAGCCTGATCATTGCTGGTTGTTCTGATGTTCTTCAGTGGACCAACCCTTTGGTTCATGGACATCTACATGATACAGTTTTACAACCAGCTCCTCTATCTAGGAAGCAGTATCTTGCCGCGATATGGCAGCCCAAATGGGTTTGCCTCTGAGGCTTCCACTGATGTAATCACCCCCACAGGGCATTTGCCACCATCCATCAGTCAGTATAGAAGTAGAGCATTAGCCACTTTTCTCATTCAGCAGTGTTCAGAGCTAACTGGATGGCTTTTACCTCTGCAAACTGGCTTGACTCATCTCCTGCAGCAGCCTCTGTGACTCACTGTGTAGGACTCTGTACAGCAGCCTTCTACCTCTGATGCTTTCCCACAATGTGATGGGACCAATGGGACCCATCTGTGAGCAGGGCATATTGCTTCTCATTTTCTGGCAGCTTACTATATGGTGGGGTTTCTTCAGTATATGTTACCTCCTCCACCCCATGGTTTAACCTGGTTGGCAGTTAAAACAACCACACAGTCATTTGCTCACTCCCTGCACCCCAGCCAGCCCCCCTGTGGGATGAGAGAAGGAATCCAAAAGAAAAAAAAAGTAAAACTCATGGGTTGAGTTAAAGACTCAGTTAAGGACAGAAAAAGTAACAATGGTATCTGTAATAATAATTATAAAAGAATATACAAAGCTAGTGATGCACAGCACAGTTTCTTACCACCCAAAACAGATGGTCAGCTAGTTTCTGAGCTATGATCCTGCCCCCTGGCTAGCTTCTCCAGTTATATTCAGAGCATGATGTCATATGGTATGGAATCACCCTTCGGTCAGTTGGGGTAAGCTGTCTGGGTTGCATCCCCTCCCAGCTTCTTGTGCACCTCCAGCCTCCTCACTGCTAGCGTGGTGTGAGAAGCACAAAACACCTTGGCTCTGTGTAAGCATTGCTCAACAACAATGAAAACATCTCTATATTATCAGTACTGTTTTCAGTATAAATCTAAAACATAGCCTCATATTAGCTACTGTGAAGAAAATTAACTATCCCAGCCAAAACCAGCACAGGTTTAGAGCATATTTTTTATGTTTGGTCCTGACCTGACTGACCCAAGAGCTACTGAATGTACTATATCCTACTTACTTTGTTCAAAGCCTTGTTGTAGGCCAGGGCCCCATTTGAAATCGTTCTTCCAGGTCACTTGCTAGGTAGTGTTTACAATCAGATTGTAATTCAGAATGTGCATCCTTCAAAAAACCACAATGCTTAAGAAATTTTGTGTTTCGTTTTTGCTAATCAGTGGAGACATAGCTGTTATTTTCTTCATAACATCCATTGGAATCTGAAGACTCTCATCTTGACATATTCTCTTTGAGTTGCTGGACCTTCTAGGAGAGCTTCTCCATAGCCAAGATGAGAAAGGAAGTTGGGTGGATTAGGCCAGCTATTTCATCTACCGCCAGTGCCTCTTCACCTTCCCAGCCCATTCCTATGAATGAGTGGGCAGATGGCAGTGGTGCTTCCAATACAATCTTCTGCCACATGAGTCATGTGCACTGGACTTCATCTCTTGACCATGATGGCCAGACCATTCCAGAGTAGTGATCCCTCCTCCTTAGTCATCACCCCTGCCTTATATACTAAGCATGACAGCATAAGGTATGGAATACCATTTGGCTAGTTTGGGTCGGCTTTCCTGGCTGTGTCCCGTCCTGGCATCTGGTGAAAATGAACTCTACCTCAGCTGAAAACCAAAACAGTAGTTTTGTGAGGAGACATCTGGAGGACGAACATCTCACTGTGGAAGCAGATTCTATTCTAGCCACTCTGTCTCTATTCAGTAGAGTGTAGCCCAAAAGGCCACTTTAGAATCCTGCCCCCCCCCCAACCTTCACAGACAGCACAGTATTGCTTTTGCCAAGAATTAATGGCAAATGGAGAAGTTATAAAGTTCTCTGATACAGCCAACACTGAAACAGCAACTTCTAGACCAAAGGATAAATTTAAGATGGATAAATTCAAGTGCTCATGTGTTTACCCAATGAATCTAGAGGTAAGAGGTGGTTAATTTCCACATTTTATTGTAAGATCCAGGTAGGGGTCCTATTATCTCATTATCACTTTTCCTATGAAATTATCCACTGCCTTGACACTATGAAATAATTCCTGAAGTCCATGGAAGAGCAAGCTAGGTTTCTCAAAGAGTATAGGAGCATCATGCTGTGTTTCACAATAGTCTTAGAACCTGCAGTTCTCATTTGGTTTTGTAAGTGTTTTCAGGATGCATTTTTTCCAAGATCTGTGTGAAACTGTGGAATGTTCCTGATCAGTAATCAAGGGAGACAATATACCCATGAAGACAGGCTACATGAATTCACATAGAAGTACCTAAATTAACAAACTTGATTTCTTGACTGCTGATAAATTATGTTGATGTTTCCCACTTAGAGGCACTCAAATGTCTAGGCAATATACTTGGCAGCTAGTGTAAATATTTTGGTTGGCTAAAATTACTGATTTTCATAAATCCTGCATCCACTTGAAATGTCTCAACTATTCGGAATGGAAATACATGTTATTACATTGATATGGTGTTTGTTATCCTTCCCTTAGCATAGGCAATTAGGAAAAATGCTCTGCAGCAGGGAAAATATGTTTCCTCTGTTACAGGAAAATATTTCACTGCTTCTGGTAAATAGAAATGTGTGAGGTTTGTGTGTATGAGAGAGAAGATATGCCTTTATTTTCCTTCATTGTATTTCAAAGTTTTTCTTATACCAGTAAATACATATAATATGAATGACATATAATATGCAAAAACAAGATCAGCATTGAAGAAACTGTGGTTAAAACTTCACCTGCCATTAATAAGGAACTGCTTTCTGAAGCCATAGGTATTAAGTAAATTTTATTTAGAGAATTGCAAAAAGAAGCACATAATCTTGCCTGTTATCAACAGCTGAAATTTCCGGTTTTGAAGCTCAACCTTGGGTATGTAGGTTTCCTAGAGAAATCTTCAGCAAATGATTACACAGATCTAGCAGGATGTCAGTCTTATAGGGAAAGAGAAACTTTCAAAGCTAATAATGAGATCACATGTTGTTTTCTTTGTATTTATGTTCATTTATAATCACAGGGAGTTTTGTTTAAATTTTGAAGCCAGTCTATTTAACATTAGCTTTTAATTTAAGCACTAATAAATACCAAGCTTTTCATTAGGATGGGAGAGTCCTTAGAACACAATATAAGGAATGGTTTTGGTGTTTTGAAGGAGAGTTTGAATTTACTGTTCTTTTATGTACAAGCACATGGAATGTGAAAATGGAAAGCATTTAACTCATGTCTGTGTTGTTACCTTTAATATTCAGATCCTGTACTGCTGTTTCTGGCCAGTGTAGGTTGTGCAGAGTTTGTGAAGCATAACAGGATGCCATATGGCAGAACGGCAGAACAGGTAATTTACATGGGTTGTTTTTTTTCTTAAACATTTTTTACTTGTTTCCAGCGTTAGCCAGGTAAGCTCTCTGGCATCAGCACTGTGACACTTAAATCATGAGGTATCCTAGGAAAGTTTAGTGCACCACGAAACAATAATACTGAGAGAGTGTAGAACTCCTACCTCATGGGAATGACAGTATTGTTTTCCACTCAAGTCATGTTTTTCCTGACTTTGTGCTTTTATAACTGCTAAATGGCAGCCCGTAAGGGGAGTAAACTGGTGACCTTGTTTTGTGTGTTATATTTTTGGTTTGATCTGTCTGTACACCTTTTCACCCTTTTAACTAGGTAAACCATATAGAAACCTAATACGGTAGGATTAGAGCATTTTTCATAGAGTCACAGAATATCCTGAGTTAGAAGGGACCCATAAGGATCAGGTCCAACTCCTGGCTCCACACAGGGCCAGACAACTCAGAGCTTGGGTCTGAGTGCATCGTCCAGATGCTTCTTGAACTCAGTCAGGTTCGGTGCTGTTACAGCTTCCCTGGGGAGCCTGTGCCTGAACACCCTTTGAGTAAATAACATCTTCCTAATATCCAACCTAAACCTCCCCTGCCACAGCTTCATACCATTCCCTTGGATTCTATCACTGGGCACTAAGGAGAGGAGATAGATGTCTGCCCCTTCACTCCCCCATCAGGAGGCCATAGACCATGATGAGGTCTCCTCTCAGCCTCTTCTCCAGACTGAACAAACTAAGGTATTTAAGACTCTTCGCATAAGACTTCCCCTCCAGACCCCTCACCATCCTTGTTGCCCTCCTCTGGACACTCACCAAGAGTTTTATGTTCCTCTGGTACCGTGGCACCCAAAACTGCACACAGTACTCAAGGTGAGGCTGCACCAGCACAGTGTAGAGTGGGACAATCACCTCGCTGGACTGGCTGGCCATGATGTGCTTGATGCACCCCAGGATACAGTTGGCTCTCCTGGCTGCTCCTCGTGTTTAACTTGCTGTCTACCAAGACCCCCAAACCCCTCTCAGCATGGTGGCCTCCAGTGTCTGTTCCCCCAGTCTGTATGTGTAGCCAGGGTTTCCCCTTCCCAGGTGCAGAATCTGGCACTCACCCATGTTAAACTTCATGCTGTTGGTGACTGCCCAGCTCTCTGATCTGTCCAGGTCTCTCTGTAAAGCTTCACCACCCTCAACTGAGTGAACAGCTCCTCCCAGTTTGGTGTCATCTGCAAATTTACCTAAGACACCCTCTAGTCCTGAGTGCAGGTCGTTTATGAAAATGTTAAAAAGAACTGGACCTAAGACGGAACCCTGGAGAACCCCACTAGTGACTGGCCACCAGCCAGATGTAACCCCATTCACTATGACCCTCTGGGCCAGACCCATCAGCCAACTGCCCACCCAATGGATTGTGGCTTTGTCTGGTTGCATGGAGGATATTCTGTCCAGCCAGATACTGTGAGACACAGGATCTAAAGCCTTGCTGAAATCCAAAAGAACACCCCCTGGTTTTCCTTGGCCAACCAGCTGGTAACCTTGTTGTAAAAGGAAATCAGTTTGGATAGACAGGACCTTCCTCTTCTGAACCCGTGCTGGCTGTGACCAATGACTGCTTTGTCCTTTAGGTGTTTTTCAGTAACTCCCAGTATGATTTTCTACATCATTTTACCAGACACTGAGGTGAGACTGAATTGTCTTTAATTACCAGGGTCTTTGTTCTTACCCTTCTTGAAAATTGGCACAATATTTGCCAGCTTCTGGTCAACTGGGACCTCTCCAGATTCCCAATACCATTGGAAAATAATTTTTTTAATATTCTGCTCCCAACCCAGAAACTGTAGGTAAAACCATTTGTGTTGAGCAATAACTGTGCTTTTTACCATCAGTATACTAATGTGACTAATTTTGATTGGGAGATATGAACCATCTTGTCCAAGTGATCAATGCTGGATCTTTAAAAGTCTACACAGCATACCTGTTTCCTTTTCCTTGGTTTTTGACCTGTTGCTATTATTTATCAGCCCAAGTTAGAACACCTTTTTCACTGAAGTAAACAAAACTAGACTTACTTTTATGACATTTGTCAAAAGTTACTGAAAATCTTGAAGGCTGTGAGCAAATTGGTCTTGAATATTTTGTTGAATCCTGTTGGTATTAATTGCTGCATTAGTTGGCTTGAGAACTGTAATATGGGAGGCAACTCTAGTATAGCAGCTAGATCAGGAAAGCAATACTTTTACCCTCAGGCAGGTTGTTGTGGTTTTGACCCAATATAGCTTCTTTAATCATTTAGCTACACAGCAGATCTGAGAAGGCTCCAGATGGAGGCTGAACCTACGACCCCCTGACATAAAAACATCTATGATACCAATTACACCATCTGTTGGTAATAAAACCACATTTTCTATCTTTTCTTGGCTCTTGTGTTATACAAAAGCTGAAGGGTGATATTTGGAGCTATTCTAGTTTATCCATGCAATTTAATGCAGAACACATTTTCACAGAGGGAGAACAAAGCACAATAGCACTAAAGTTCAATTTACATTCTCAGTCAGTGAAAACAAAAATGAAAATAAAAACCAGTTGTCTGAGTCATTATTTATACCCAAGCTATGGCTTCAATTGTAGCTTTTTCCCAGTGCTTGTGACTTAAATAAAAACCTCTTAAGAACAACTTCTATCACCACCACCCCAGCTTCTGAGAGCCCTGAAGTGAAAGAATATCTATAATGGTAAAAATGAGATTATGGCAGCATTGAGTTATACACAGATCACATTAGTAGACAATTCATGCCTAATACCAAGTGTTTACACTTATCTAGGGATTTGTGTTTGGTGGTAGTGTTTGAGAATACACAGTACCTTACTTGCATGTGGAGTATTGTTAAGCTGGAGATTCAATCAGTCCGCTGCATGTACCCTCAGATTTTCTCCATATATAGGTCTCTCCTGACTGAACTCCCTGCTCAGGGTCATCAAACTGGTATTCTGAAATACTGAATAGACTTTGAAATTGGATATCAAATTTTGCCTCCTGTGGGTACAACAGTTACCTCTAGGCAATTTATTATGATCATCAGAAATGACAATGGAATACTTAGAGCTAAAATGTAAGGAATGATGTACTGAAATATAAAGTGTCCTGTATTAGTGATAAAACTGTTGGCATGGGTCTGTCGAAGCAAGGAGAAAAAGGGTGTTACTGGTACAGCATGGATAACCAAGATGTGTTGCATCTTTTATAAATATTCTGCTTATATAATAAAAATTCTCTTCGTAGTGCTTGGATTGTAGTTTTAGACAGTAATGGATGCTTATGGAGGCCATATAATTAAATTCAGTGACTACTTTTGTACATACAGCTTTACAGCAAGAACACGTTTCCTATTGTATGGTGGTGTGTTGATCAATAGTCAAAAAGACTAGAAAGCTACCGCCAGAAACATGCATGGCCTATCCATTTTGGTACTGTGTCTTCTGGCTGGCTCTGTACTTCATGATCCATAAAGTCCCTACAACACTCTTTTTTTAAGAGAAAGTCCATAATCCTCACATCTTGCTGGCTCTTTTGTGCATTGGAAACTGGCTTACTAAGCTGAGAATGAGCCATTGAATAAAGCACAATTGAGTGTACTTAATATACTGTTGTTTCCTTATTGTTGCTCCACTGTGACATTTTAATAAACCATCTACTTTCTTAAGAATAATAAATAATACAAAAAATGGAAGGGAAAGGCTGAAAATGGAAATTGAAAAGTTTCTGTAGAATCTTTATCATTGGTGAAACTGAGGAAAGCATTTGAGTTTTTTATTGCAATGTATTCCTTTTTTGCCCATCTCCATAGGATTATACCACAGACTTGGTAAATACAAAGGGCACTGCTGAAGCCAAAACCAAAAAATAAGTAAGTGCATGCCAATCAGCAGGAAATAGTTAAAAGCATATTTCAGATGCATTTTTTGTCTACGAGGAGAATTATTGAGCATGTTTTCATCAGAATCTTTATTCTTTGTTAATACCTACATGTCCCTTAGAGAAAGTAAATTTCATGATTTGTGATAAAATATATACTCTGAAAAATAATGCTGACTATAACTTATAACAGCAAAAACATATATATACATTTTCTAAGTCCTCAGTTCAGTCTCGACTATGTTGTCTTCATCTTCATAAACAAATTTTGATACTTCAGTGTTTGTTCATGTCAGTGAAAAACACTTGCCTGTCATGTGGAAGAATTTAATTGTGGTCACAATTCATTAAATACTTTATTAACAATAATTCCCATCTTGCTGTTTAAAAAAAAAATCTTGGAAGAAATCTCAAAAGGCCTTGTAATCTGTTCTGAAGCAGATTGAAGTATGTATCAATAGTTGGTGATAAAGTCTGGTCTTGCTGATACTACAGGAGGTTGCTGTCTACAGCAGACTAGAGGACACCTCTAAGAAAGATAGCTTTACCTCAGTTAAGAGTATCCTTTCTGGTTTTTAAGATCTTGATGACCTTAAACGTACATAAGGACTCAACACCACACAACTGTAATAGTCAAATCCTGTAGTGCTGGTGTCATTTCCTTTACTTAATGCCATTATAAATAATGTCAAGTACATTTCAGTATCTGAAATATCCCTCTTGTAGTTCTTCCCTTGTTTGGAAACATTGTATGTTGGATGTTGATGTGCACCCTTGCACTTCCACATCACTCTTTAGCTCGCAAGATGCTGGAAGTAATGCAAGTAAAGTTTGGCAAACAAGACTTCACTGCTTGAGTAGAAAATGAAGTTTTTTCCATGTAGGTGAAGGTCAATCTTATGAAGCACAGTCTCAAAGTCAAAGTGGCATCAGTTTTCATATCCTGATTCGAGAGGCAGGTTTTATTTGTCATACTGTCATAATTTCTATAAAATTTTGGCTAATCTCCCCATGGTTTTATTTTCTTCACCCCTGAAGAATATTATGAGACAAACCTTACTTCTCAAGTCTTCAGCCTCTGTGCTATGTATTTTACAGTAAAGATTTAGATTTCTTTGGGAAACAACTCTTTCATCTGAATAACTTCTGAAAGAGCTGTATAAATGCCAAATTATAGAAACATTGATAGCAAACTTTAAATAAGGTTGTGAAGGCTGTGGTTATCAGTGAATGCGTTTTGGACAGAAAAGGCTCTCCTAAGGTTTAATAAGACCAAACAAACCTAGGTGGAAAAAAACCTAGTAAAATTACATTGTATAAATGTTAATGTAAATATAGTCTTCACAGTGGAAAACAGTGAAACATGACCTGATAAACAGAAAATGAAAATTATTTTGCTAATTGGCTATGCATTTTTCTTTAAGTTCAGTGCCATCAAATTGCAACAAGTATTCCTCTATATGGTAGTCCTAAAAAAATGTTAACTGTAATGTTGGATCCTTTGTTGGATGGTATGCATGTTTTTGTTTATATAGAAGTTAGTAATATTATTTTTGTTAGGCATGTCTGATTAAAATTTGCCAAAGAGGCTGTAGAATAGTTCCCATGTGGATATTAAGTTTCTTTTTAAAACATTTCAGGTTTTATTGTTTCCGTAAGTTTTCAACTTCATTCAATCCTTTGTTTCAAGTCTTCCCAACAAATTTTAGTTATGATTGTTCAAATCTTCTTTGTAATACATTGCATCAGATTTTAAAGCAAATGCTGACAGCAGCAGTATTATACCCTGCATACCAGGGGGATACCACATGGTTTGAATAACAGGCACCCCTGCTGAGTGTGGATCAAATCAAAATCCTTGCATACTCATGTAAAATGCACTGTTAGAAATCTGTCTTTAAATCTGCTTTTTGATTTAAGAATGTATTCTTTTAGAGTTTATCCTGCCACAGATGCATGTATGTGATTCCCAGTAATGAAAGTTGAAAAAGCTATGACTTCAAGTAGTCCTAGAAGTCATCTTGACCTTATATGGCACTTAATAAACAAAATGAACCCCATGGAGTTTATTGTAGGTAATAGGAAGGCTAACTTAAAGGTCTTAAACATCACAGTCCTTTGGTGTTATTTATCAATGCTAAAGACAAGATTTATTTTCTTAGGCTTTGTCCTGGAATTCTTAGCAACAGTTACTTCTTCTAAGCTATATAAGGTGTTGAATGTGTAAGCTAAACATAAACAGAAAAAATGAAGTTAAAGCTCCAAGACTAGCATCAGCATTAGCTCAGTGATGTTGTATATGAGGAATATATATATATATGTGTTTTGGCTAAATATTTGCTGGAATTTTGTTGCCTGAGACTACATTAACAGATAATTTTATGTAACCGCCAATGTAAACAGAAACTGGAAGTAGAATGAATATAAGTAGATGTCATGTTCTCCTTACTGCATTGTTAATTTTGGCCTCTTCATGTTACCTTAAAAGCATTGTTTCTAAAGAATTTAAACAGAAGGGAAAAAATGTAGTTTTGGGATCCTGGTGGTTGGTTGCATTAGAAGATCTTGTAAGGTTCCTTATTTCAGTAATACACGCAGAACAGTCTAATGTCTGTGGTATATCATTAGCACAATACACATATACCCACTGTACAGCCTTCATGTTCTAGGAACTCAAACTTGCTCACAAAGAAACTTCTCCTGTGAGCACCCGTGTCAAGCTATAGTTTTCACATTCAGCTCCACTGGCAACAGTTCTGCTAAAAAATGTTCTGGCTTTCCCTCCATTTTTACAGTGGAAAAAATTATTTCTCATGGTTCCTTCCACCCAGATAAATTTATTTTGTTGGCTTTATTTCTAGTGCCCTGTGTGGCTCAGAGGCAGTATGTGCCATTCAGGTTCATTTCAGTGAGAGCAACCCTGTACTCTCCAAGTCACAATGTAACAGAAGTCTCCTGATTCCTTTCATACACTTTCAGATGCACAATTATCTATGCTGTCTTTTCCCCTTCCTGTTGAATTAAAAGCTATGCAAGTGTAGAAATGCAAAGTTTAAAAAGACCAGCTTTATATGTCTTGTTACAGACTAAATAGCCAAATTCTGCAGATCTGTCTATGCCTTCTTGTCTTATTTTGCTGCTCTTAAGGATTGAGTACTTCAGAACTAGCCAGACAGAAAAAATATTGCCTTGCATTGCCTATTGCCTTGCATTGCCTCTGCTTTCCCTTGCCTCTGCCTTCCCTATTATCCACAACTTACAGGCAAGAGAAAAAGTGATATTCAGACTTCCCTCATTTATCTTTGGTGTTCCCAGAGGGCGTCAGCTCAGAATTGGGAATGAGCTGTCCTTTATCCTCACTTCCTACTTTCTTAGCTAGGCTGATTCCCATGCTGCTTGGTAGTTGCTGAGAACCTGACAGAGGACAGTTGTGCTCAGGGTCTGAGTTTTGCTGGGTCGGCATTGCATAACATTAGCTGTTGCACAAGGCAGCAACTGGCACACACTGGGGCCTTTTAGATAAACCCCTCTCCACAAAAATGACACTGGTGTCTCAGAGATATCATCAATCCTGTGCAATGGCTCAGAGCATCAGAGTCTAATTTAACCATGTTATTTAATTTAATTACAGATTTGTTGTGAGAAGTCAACTGCTGATTCTATGGGAAAGAAAGATATCAAGAAGTGTTCATTTAAGAGGGTTTCACATAAGCCAGGTAGGCATTTGTGTAGTACAGCAGCTGATGTTGTGCAAGTAAGATAAACCTCCATCAAAACCTGTGGCTCAGCAATTCCTGAACAACATAGGAACAGCATGTTTTCTCTCCTATTTGATCTTGGTCAAATTGCAGTGGTTAGGGGACAACAGTGGTGACTGATGTGATAATCCATCCTCGCCTGTTTGCTCCAAGTGGGACATGCTGCCTGATGCCAGATGGGGGGTACTGATCCCTGTAAGCAGAGCCTCAGATTAGGCAAAAATTTGAGTGCATAAATGGGACTCAAACCAGGAAGTGTATTCTCATGATTCTTGAAGTGAAACAGGACACAGTACTGCCAAAATAGCTGACCATGTACAAAAATGTTGATTCCCAAATAAAAGGTGAAACAATTTACTTTCCTTCAGTCCCTTTTTTCCCCCCTGTGTCATGAATGGAGATAAGACCTTTTCATTCAGAAGAGTTATCTAATCTATTCCTAGGTTGAGGCAATTGCATATCTCCCTTGGCAGATCACACTGAGCTTGCAATTTAAACCTAATACAAAATCTGAATAATTTTTGTAATTACTGCTAGTCTCCAGTTTTGTTGCATGTCTTTTGTGAATGAAAGACATAGAATGTAAAAGGGATGATAATAAGATCCTGAAGGTAAAAACATACTTAGACAAGGTGGGTTTTGTTTGATGAGGATTTTTTTTATTTGTACAATTTAAACAACATAACTGCACAGAAGATATGGGATAATTAGATATTTAAAAATCCAGATTAATAAAAATTAAAATGTTCTAGAAGAGGAATAAAAAAGGCATAGTTTCCTCTTCATAGTAGTGTAGCAAATAACTGTTCAAATTATTTCAATTCCATTAAAGGGAAGGAGAAGAGGTAGAGGAAAGCTTTACATGAACAAAAGTATCTCACTTTTCTATTTTTTGTAAAATACATATTTATAGAAATGGTGTACAAACAAAGAGAATGTGACACAAAAAAGGAGAGATTACTTTATAGCAGGAATTAGGACTGCAAGATCAAAACCCATTTGATAGCCAACTCAGACACTGTACAACCTTGTGATTGTCTGTTTTGAAATAATTTTACTTGTTGGCAATGAGCTGCTTTTAATAGAAGAGAACCTCAATGATCCATGTGGGAGTTGGGACCCAGTTGTTTTCTTTCCAGCTGACTGGCTTTGCAAATATTTCTGGGGAGAAAGGGTTTTATGAAGTCTTTAAAATGTTTCAAAAGTAGGATCCAGTGTCATCATATCTTCTTTACTGTACTTCAGTGTGAAGTCTCTGTTGTCTATACTGTTGACTAGTTTCATGTGTGTGTGTGTGTGTGTGAGAAACAGTTTTATTCATGCTTGTACATCTATTTGAGTCCATGTAGCAAGCTTCCCGTTTGCTAGGTACAATGGTTTGTGAATTCTGAAGAATACATTATTAGCTTATGAGACCCTAAATATTTCAATATTCATCAATATGCTGAATTTTCTTTTCACGAGTCTTAAAGTTCAGACTGTGGGTGAGAGGAAGGATAAAAGTGGCAGACTCTTCCTCAATGTTGTAGACGAAAGGGAAAACACTGGGGAACATATACTGAGAGCCAACAGCACTGCCTGCCACAGAGCACAGCAGCAGCCAATGGGTTTTTGTTGCACTTGTGTTTCCATTACTGTTTGTATGTTGTCTGAAGTTCTTCCCATGGTTGCTCTTGCTCACTTATGTGTGTGTGCCATATGTACCACTGAGTTTGAGGGAAGGAGAGGAATTTTGTTTACCACATGACTGATTCCTAGTGCCATATTGCAATGTGCTCAGCCTGCCTCTGCTAGGCTGAGTTTGTTGTCCATTTGTGACCTGCCTTTGTGACTACAAAGGCAGGAGTTGCAACTTCATGTCTGTGGTATAACAAAAAATAGTTTGTGCTGACTGCTTCCAGTTTCTCAAGTATATCTATTTATTTTCACCCCCGCCCCCTCCCCCCCCCCGAAATCCACTTTTGACAAGATTCTGGACTATTCTTCAGTGCTCTTAGGAACAGAGCATACAACTTCTGATTCTGTTCATGGCACCTGCGTGTGCCAATGTTGAAGACTTCTAGTTCTCTAGCTAAGGCTAGCTTTAAAAAAAAAATAAAAAGCAAGCAAACAACACCCTCCCCAGCAATATAAAACCCACAAATACCCCAGGCCAAAAAAACCCCTCCAAAGCACACCAAAAACATCCTCATCTTCTCTTCTTACCCTTATCCCAGCTTCCCCCAAAAAGGTCCTTTGAACATATCCATGTTGAGACTCTCAAAAGAGCATTCTCCTTACTTAATACTCCTTTTCAAGTCTTGGTTCAGTTCAGTGCTTGTCTAACACCTTTCTGTCCAGATTATGACCTTTTAAAACAATATATAGTTTTGTGGTGATTTACAAAGATCTGCTGCAGTTTGAAACTGAACTGCATTTAATTCTGCTAGTCTACCATGCTCTGGTGCCTAGATCCACTGACATTGTTGTGTCTGCCTTACTGAGAGAATGTTTTACTTCTAGTGTTGCCAAAACCTGCATTATTTAATGTAGTATCTTAGTACTGAGAGCTTGGATAATGGATTTGAACTCAGCAAGTAACTTAGGATGTTAAAGGCACCCTTTTAAATCTTTGAAATCCATCAAATGGCTGAATGTTGGTGCTCTAACTTGACAGCAAGAACTTGTTTTAGAGTTTACATAAATTAAATACTTATAATTTTAATTGTTCACATGTTATTTACAAAACTGTAGCATTCTAGTGCCATGATGAGGGCTGACATAAACAACTAAAATAAATACACGTAAGTATTTCAGTATAGTTAGCAAGAAATGCTAATGAAAATTGCATGACAAAAGACCCTCTGTTTTATTTTTTGGGGTGTGAGAGACTAAATCCTGAGATCACTCACAACTT
Organism: Porphyrio hochstetteri; assembly: GCA_020800305.1. NCBI lineage: Eukaryota > Metazoa > Chordata > Aves > Gruiformes > Rallidae > Porphyrio > Porphyrio hochstetteri. The sequence goes on along the minus strand of CM036938.1, from coordinate 51,648,069 downwards.
GTTAAGCTCTAAATTGAATTAATTCAGACATTTGTATTCTTGTTTAATTTGTCAAATGGAAACCTAAATCCCATTCTCTATTAAGATTCTGATCTTCAGTATGTCATTCTCAAATTATTTTACCCATAGCCATAATGGATAGAGAACAGAGGTGCACCTTTCTCCACCTTTCAGTTTTCATGATTGAGAGGATTGAGAAGGTGAGCAGGTGAGTATGATTTTACAAGTTAGGGGAATCACCTCTATTTTTGTGAGTGCTGTCTGCATCTTAACTTCAGACATAAATGAAAAGCTGTGCTTATTGTATCCTGTGGTTCTAGGCATGAGAAATATCCTCGGTGATCTTCTTTTAAAAGTAATGTTAATGATATGGATGCTCATCAGATCTGTTTATTCTGTGGTGGGGCAGCTTCTGTGACAGCACTGCTTGATATATTTGTATGTGTAGAGCTGGAAATAAAAGCAAGAAGTGAGATGACTCCTGAGCACATTTAGAAAAGAGTTTTACATTCTGGAGGTAAAGTATTTCCTTCAAAATGTTTATTGTGGCTATTTTAGTAGACATATATTTATCTCAGTATCATGTATATTATTTAAAGCATAATAAATAATGGTCTAAAAGTGTGGATCAAAATTTAATACTATTTTGCTACCAGTAAAAAAAAGGTTTTCTGATGATTGGTTTTGGGTTTTATTGTGATATTTATAGGTTTCATTAAAAAAAAATCAAGTAAGCTATGAACACATAGTTCTTTATTTGAGCTGCTGCTTCCAAACTATTTTCATATTTATTCAGTGATTTGCTAACTGTAACATTTATCAGGGTGACCGGTCTCATAGACTTCTCAGTGCCAGACACACAGTGGGGCTTTCCCTTGTGCCTTCTCACTTCCATCCCAAGACTCTCATGATTGTTTCCTTCCAAACTCTGCTTTTCGGAAGAGAGGGACTAAAACTGTTTGGGGGGTCAGACCCAGGTATGGATTGTCAAGACCCCCAAGCATTGTGCTTGGAAAGGTTCTGGACCTCCGTGGAACTGGGCATTTGGTTGCTGGGGCAGTTTTGGAAAGGTATACATGTCCGATTGTATACAGAATGTTTACACTGAACAGGAGACAGCTAATGAGGTATTCAAAAAACAGGTACATTTCTAGGTTGTCTTCAGCTTGGGAGTCTGAAGCCTGCCTGAATTCTGGTTTAGATGCCTAAATCCTCTTTTTCAGTTTTGGCCCATAGCAGAACTCTGAGGAAAGTACTTTACCACTGTAGTAGAAAGCCCAGGAGTTGATCTGACAAATGTGGTGCATGTAGGAAGCATTCACAATAAAGTTTTCTGCACTGCTTTAGTCATAGGAATAGAAAGATCAGGTGTGGAATGAATTTTTTTCAATTAAGATAGTGCACGAATTAAAGCTTACCTAAGCTTGTAGGATGACTGCAGGAACACTAGGACTGCAAAGTTTGAACCACATCTAATCTTACACTTTCCTTAAAGTTACTTTTGTCATATTTATTATGAAAGCAGACATAAAGGGAATCCATCCAAATTCTGTCAGGGATTTCAAAGCAAGTTCAGGCTGAATTCCAGCTTTGCCCGTTGCTCTTAACTACTCCTACCAGGCACGTACCATATGGTCATGCAAACAAATACACACACAGCTTTTTCATTGTCAAATAGTGACAAAACAGTTTGGGACCATATGCTGCAGAGCACACGTGAGCACTCTAATGGCTTTCACTAGAAGGCTGAAACAGCTCAGAAGAAATGTGCAATTGTCCATGCTTCTTTGCCTGCTGCACATATTTTTCAACAATACTGAGCAAGAATCTGTACTGTGGTTTCTTCACTGTAGTGACTTCACCTCGGTCCTGCCAAGTGGTTCTCCCTGCAAATATGAAATAAGAAACGGCAGCTTTTGTGGTCAGTGACAAAATCATTTGTAGCTATGAAGGAGACTTAACAGCTAACTTGGCCTAGTCATCTAGTCTTCATAATGCAACCAGTTTCCCTTGCCAAGTTGGAAAACTAGTTAACAGATGAAGTTTCTACCAAATGCTAACTTATTCCCAAAGGCAAAAATTATTCAAATCCACATCCTAGTTATTTTTTGAGGGTTTTTTTGAGAGAAATGAAGCAAATTATTATTTCTTGGGAGGATTATGCAAAATGTAGACTAATTTATGCAAGCAGTTTTATTCCCTGTTACATTTGGAAGGTAAGAAACTCAGCTGAACAACTGTAAGCTCCAGTGGAACATAATGATTGTAATGTTTTAGGTAGGTAACTGCTACAGGTTTTAGTCATTTAAACTTTGCTGTAAAAGTCACAGCACTGTCCCTGCTTTACTTTCCTGGGCATGCTTCTTGGCACTGAGTTTAGCTGTTGCCCTGCCTTAGAAAACTAATCCCATCACTGATAAAAAGCGTGCTTACTATCACAACCAAACAGCAGATACTGCCAAAATAAAAATGAGGGAAAGAAGAAGGAATGCATTCAACTGCAGGCCCAGTTATTTTCTTTTTATTTTTTTAATTCTCCACCCCTCCCATATAATCTACTGGAGGAGATACAGTATCATGTAGCTGGGAGGACGTAAACACACTTGCTGCTTAGAGTGGTGGCAAGTTAACAGCTTTATTTTGGGGAGAATCAGAAGAGTATGCAGTCTTTTTTGTTACCCTCAGCTTATGTGCTGCATATCCTTCCTTTATCACATTACGTGGCTATGTGGTCTTGCCCATTTCCCCAGAGATCAAGCTTTTGTTCAGCTCTGTAGATGGTATTTATGAAGAGTGAGAAAAACTCATCCAGATACCTATAGATCTATTAGTTTGGCCTCAGGAATTTACAAAGCTCTGGGACAGAGTTTGGAATAAAAAATAACATCTTAGAAGTTAATAGAATAAAACATTTACCAAAGAGATATCATGTCAGGTGACCTTAATAACTTCCTTTCAGTGATTTTTCAAAGCAAAGGACATACTCAATCTCATTTGTCTGGACTTTCGTTGAGTATCTGATACACTTCCATAATGGAAGTTATGGTTTAAGATGCAGCTTAAGTAGACTGTCAGGAGGATGATTAACTGACAGAGGAGAGGAAAATGAGAAATTTTGAATTGTATACTATTAGGTGGAGGGATGCTTTTCACTGCTGATCTCTGATATTGAATATAGATTTAATGTATTCACAAAAATCTAAGGACACATTATCATCTGCAGCCGGAATTTTTTCCTAATGCGAAAAAAAAAGGTAGTCCTAATAAAAAAATGGAGCAGGATATCTTACAGAGAGAGCTGGTCTTGAATTACTTAAAATACAAAATGGGAGGAGGGATTTGTGAGGCCAGGCAAGTAGAATTTTGATGTAATTCTCTGCTGTTAGCTATACAATGGAAACAATAAAGAAAAAGGGAATATAGATTTTCTAACACCTCATAGTTTATCTGTAAGTGGAAAGGTGCTGTAATCATCAGGATGTGTGAATCTTTTTAGCACAGAAAGGAAATTAGAGGTGCTCTGGTAGAGAATGCATCTCCAATACTATGCCAAGCTCAAGACACCCACCTTCAGAAAGATTAAATCTGACTGCTAAAATGTGCCAGGATGAGTGGATAGATAATGCAACAGAAAAAAGAAATAAAAAGGATTAGGGAATACAGGACTGCTCATTTCAGAGGAAATTTACAATTTAGGAGGCTTTAGTTTAATGAAATAAAGGTTGAGGTGTGATTCTGGTCATTTTATATCATAGAGAGGGGAAGTGAGAAAGTATGTGAAAGTGTAATTGTGGCACAAGAGATAAGAGTATAAACTAGTCATGAATACATATAGGCTGGAAATTAGGAGTAGGTTTCTCACCATCAAAGAGTCAAGGTCTGGAGCAGCCTTTAATCTGAGGAGTGGAGCTAACAGAAAAAAATGCTTGCTGCTTCTACATTAAGTTTCATATGTTTACGAAAGGGATTATAAAATGTGTTGTTGTGATGGCAAGGGACTGAATTCAGCCAGGCCTACACTCCAGCCAAAGAGGGATCAAGACCTCCTTTTGTCTAGGTGTCAGAAGAATTTTCAAGACAGAACTGGAGACCTGAGAGGAAAGAAACTGGGTACAAAAGCAGGAAGAAATAATATGTTGTAAGATTTGGCTTTGTTTGCAGTAAAGAGTAAAATTACTGGTAAATCAATTTCACTGAAACAACTGCAAATTTAGAACTTGATTTGGGGAAGAACTTAAAGGGATGTATTGTGTTCAGCCCTACTCAGCATTAAATCTTTAGAAATGAAGTCTAAAACAGTAGGACTATTGTAAATATAGAAAAGACATCTGATTAAATTTGCTAATTTATAATTTTAAAACATGGCAAATGTTCAGGTGTCACTGTGTTCTTGCAGTTTGTATGACATAGGTAACGCCTCCTCACAGTTAGTTATCAAGTTAGTTATCAGAGTACTGATTTCTTTGAACTGAAAAAATAAAAACAACCCCCAAAAACTAAAAAGGATTTTGAGAGACATATTTGAATTGTTCTCAGAATGCACTTATTTCTGGTAGTAAATAACTTTGAAATGGTTTTGGGCTTTACTGGTGCAGAATTACTTTCTGCTGGTTAAAGATGGAAAGTAAAACTGACTTTTGACACCCTGACGCGAGAGAACTGGTCAAGTGGGTAGAGGAGTATACCAGCCCTGCTGGTCCTTGCCTGTTGGAGTACATACTGTGGGGCTGACGGCCATGGGCCTTCTGCAGGAGTAACTGTTTTCAACCACTTAATGGTATGTGGGTGCAAAAAAGCATCGACTGTGCAGCGAGAAGTGGCAAAGGAGAGGAGCAGCAGTGTTTTCGGCTGATGTACTGTGTGTTTTTGTATTATTGAGGATTATTTCTGAGGAAGCTGAAGGATCCCGAGGCTTCTGGGGGCAGGACTAGCACTTCAAAGGGGACCCAAACCCCTGATGGTTCCTGGGGATCGTCAGGTCTCCCTGCCCCTGAGCGGAGGCAAAGGCGGGTGCGGGGGCTGCCCCCGGCAGAGGGTGCCGGAGCGCAGGGACTCTCCCCGTCCTGTCCGCGCCTCCCCCCCTTCCCCTGTGTCTGATTTGTCCCGGCTGACGTTGGGATGCTGGGCAAGAAGGAGGAGGAGGAGAGGAGGAGAAGAAAGGGGGGGGGGGGAGGAGGAGGAGAAAGGAGCGCGGCTTCCTCCGCCCCCAGTCGGGGACAGTCCGCTAGCGGGAGCGCAGGGTTGAGTTGGCGGTGCCGAGGAGAAGTTTGCGGCAGCACCGAGCTCCCGCGACACCGGCAGCGATACCCCGCACCTCCCGCGGGCGCTACTACCGCGCGGGCTCTCTGCAGCGGCGGCCGGCGGCAGCATGATCCCCGCAGCGGCGGCGGGGCAGCGGGGGGCGGCGGGCCTCCTCCTGGCCCTGCTGGCAGCCGCCTCGCTCCTCCGCCTCCGTGCGGCAGGTAAGGAGCGGGACCCCGGCTGGAGGGGAGGATGCTCCTGCTTTTCGGGAAGGGGTGTGCGGGGAGCGAGGAGACGGGGAACGCTCCGCGTATTTCTGTGAAATTTGGGACCGGCGGAGCTGCCAGCATCCCCAGTTTATGTTTCCTTTCCTTTCTTTTCCTTTCCTTTCCCTTCCTTTCTTCCCCACCCTTTTTTTTTTTTTTTTTTTTTTTTTTCCCTTCTTCTTGGCAAAATGGAAACCTGATGTTGCGGTTTTTTACGAGGGGGCGGGGGTTGGCAGGAGACGAGGGCAGCGGTGGCCGCCCTGAGGAGAGCTCACTAAAAACTTTTTCTCAGAGCGCATCCTGGCGCCTCTGCGCCCTCTCGGGCGGCGGGCGCTGCATGCCTCTCCTCGGCCGGTTCCGCGCACCGCGGCTCGCTGGAGGTGGCTGGGGGGGGGGGGGTGGGGGGTGGGGGCGGGGGAAAGAAGGAGAAAACAAAGGAAAAGTTCGGGGTTTTGTGTTGGATAGCAATGAGTGGAGCCTCCTCCTTCACTCCGCCCCCCCAGCCCTCTCCTCGGAATGGTTATAATAATGTGTTATTATTTGGGCTGTTGAGTGTTGCCAGAATCTCAGCGGGAACCAGAAGGGGGCGGGGGGTGTGGGAGATTAAAGTTGAGTGGGCGAGGGGGCAGCCGCCGCGCTTACAACTGGTGGAGGCTCGGTGGGGTCTCTTTCTGTGTGTTTTTAGAGGGTCTCATTTCCTCCGTGTTCCCGGCCACACCTTGGGGACTGAGAAGGTCCGTCTTCGGACTCAGGAAACACTAGGACTCGGTTCAGCGAGCTCCGCGATTGCTTTTAGGGCTGAATAAACTGCCCTTATTAACATCTGACCTTGCGCCGTGGCAGCAGCAATACGGCTGCTGAACAGTTGCCAGTTTGTTCGGCATCTCTGAGGCGAGCGCCGTGATTTATAGGGACCGTAGGGAACGTGTGGGGTTGGAGAGCCGCGATGGTGTAAGAGTTACAGTTCCAGTAAAAGAAGGCGAATAAACTTCCCCCCCTCCCCTCCCCGCTCCGCGCACGCCTAAGACATGTGGTGGTTTCAGACGAGAAAAGGGGAGGTTTAACGTTTTCGTTTTCCTTGGGATGTGAAATGCATCGGGGAGGTAGGAGCTGTCGGATTCAGCTCTTTGATCTTTCGTGAAACCGTTCTCTGGAAAATTGCCCTGTCCCCCTCTGCAGCAGATAAACCATGCTCACACACTCCTTTCCCGGGGCGCTTTGCTCGGGGACCGAGGGAGGACATGACAGGCGGCATCATTTCCGTGCCAGGTTTGTAACCCTTCCCGTGCCGGCCCGGTCGGGCAGAGCGGGAGCTCGGCGGGCTAGCAGCGCCTTCACCCCACCCCCCTTTCCTGGCTTTAATTTAATTGGACCGAAGTGCAGGAGGAGACCGATGATGTCTTTAAGGAAAAACAGTGATGCTGCAGATTAGAGGGGACTTGTTAATCAATTGCACGTTTGAAAGGGCTTTTCTTCTCTTTGTTGCTTTCGCTAATCCATTTACCTCTCCCCGGGAGGTGACAGATGCCTATATTTCCTTAACAGGAAACAGCGCCTGGGTCCTGGGTCTTGCCATTTGTTGCATTACCGTGAAGGGAGAGGGTCAGCAGAAAGGTAGAGGTCTGGGGGTTTTCCGGGGGGGGTGGGAGGACGGGACAGCGGAGAGCGGATTTGGGGTCAGTTCCCGTCGAGTTTATTTTTCCTAGCGCTTTTATTGCTCCCTTTGAAGGGAGGCACGCTAACAAATTGCGTGGCCTGCCCCGTCTCCCTGTCCTTCCTGCGGGATGCCAGGCCTCGGGTATCTCCAAGGCGGCCGGGGGAAGGCGTGGGGAGTGGGGGAGAAGGGATGTGGTTGAAGGCAGCGCCTCCTCCCGGGGCCTCGGGGAGGATGACAGTCGTCCTCTGCGGGATGTAAAAGGAGGTGACGGGCTTTCTGTCCCCATCCCCGCTTTCTTCCCCGAACTGCTGAATCTGTCTTTTTTTGGACGCAGAGGGAGGGATGCGTGCGGGGTGTCCGATGTCCTCCCTTTGCAACCCTGGCCCTCAGCAGTCCGTGAACACCGACGATTGAAATCTGCCCCTGCCCAGAGCATTTCTGCCCTCCCAGAACCTTCCTGGAGGAGCCGAGGGCTGCTGGCCACCGTCTGGCCAAGCGCGGAGCTGTCCCCGGGGGACCCCGCCGGGAAGTGGGCAAAATGGGCCAACAAATCTCTCGTGCTGTTGGGGGTGCAAGGGTGGCAGTGCATCTCCGTCATCTTTTGGGGGCAATTTGACTGCTCTCTCTGCCGGCGTATGTTATCAGGAGACGTTTCAGGCTTGGCAAGAACGTTTACACTTTCTGGGAGGAGGAGGTATAAAATTAAGCACCATTAAAAGCGATTTGTGTGCGTTGGTGGTTGGGTTTCTGTGGTGGTGGTTGGTTGTGAGGTTTTTTTTCTTTTGCTTTTAATTTTTTTTTTAAATGCTACCATGTAAACGGGTCAGTGAGGATGGCTTTAGCCACCTGTGAGAAGTGTGGATTCACTATACTTCCATAGGCACGAAGTTTGAGATGCCATTTTCTTCACTAAAGAACCAGAGTTCTCGAGAGCCCATAATCACAGCAATAAATACTTGTGTACTTCAATTGTTAAGCGGTATTTTTCTGGTTAATTAGATTTGCTTAATGGTGTACAGAGTCTTTGTCAAAATACATTTAATTTAAATGTTCATTTTTTAAAGTCTTGCTTCAGTTTTCAGTGCTCACATTATGGCAACAGAAACTAGAACGGTTATTTGGTCACTTGCTGAAACTTGTGGTGCACGATGTGCTTACAGACTTTTGCCCCCCTACCATTAAATAAGAAAGGAAGCTTCAAGAAAAGAATGCTTTGGGGTTTGGAAAGGAGCTGAAAGCCCATCTAGTTCCAAACCGCTGCCATGGGCAGGGACACCCTTTGCTAGACCAGGTTGCCCAAAGCCCCATCCAACCTGGCCTTAAACACTGCCAGGGAGGGGGCAGCCACAGCTTCTCTGAGCAGCCTGTTCCAGGGCCTCACCGCCCTCACAGGAAGAATGTCGTCTTAATACCCAATCCAGATCTACCCTCCTTCAGTTTAAACCCATTACTGCTCGTCATATTACTACATGCCCTCGTAAAAAGTTTAATCAACCTGAACTCACATGACTTGTGAAGTATCCAGAACATTGTGTTTAAAAAAAATAAATCAACAGAATGTTTGTGAGTCAAAACATAATGGTAACTGTGCTATTGTTTTGAAAGCCCTGAAGTTTGTAAACTTCTACCTTCTAAATTTTATAAAGAAAAAAGACCTAATTTCTTAAGGTACTAGTGGAGAAAGGAATAAAAGTACAGGTATTTCTGAATGCCTTTAATTGCCTAACTACAAAAAGTTGTAAAATACTTGAATCTTTAAAGTTGCATGAGATTTTGCTATAGCTCCCTTCTGACTTCAGTAAATGAATTTCAGCTCTGGAAATTAACTGTACACAGGTCGCCTGCTAAAAGTCAACACAGTTTTGAATACAGGATATCTTCGCATAGCTTTTAACAAATGACATCAAGTACATTAACTATTTTTAGCTCAAACCTTAATCAAACCTTTTCTAGCGGTAATTAAATCGTTAAGTAGTTAGGTGGTGAGGTTTATCCTTGGCTCAAGGGTTACCACTGTTTTTTTCCCCTTGAGTGTCTTGATTATGTTAAGCATTTGTAATGGAATTGCAGTTTTCTCCTTAATCTCTTTTCCGCTGTAAACAGTGTAGAAATGCAAGATGCAGGAAGAAAAGGACCAGTTGACATACGAGGCAAATCAATCCTGTTTAGTGAGCTTCCAGTAATTAATAAGGAAAGCTGATCTTTTTTTTTAAATTCACTGCACCTTGTGTAAGGTGTGAACAGCTTTCAGAATCGTCATTAACATGGAAATTTATTTGACCACTAATTAGAAAACTGACAGCTTTACCCCATGAAAGAATGGTAATACTGAGTTTTGTTTGATTACAAGAATCTTCCATATGGAAGAGTTATAAATTCCTCTTTATGGCTTATCTCCAGAGTCTTGAATTCACATTTTATATTTAATAAAAATGCCAGATAGAAACAGTCAGTATCTGAAGATTTTAATCATGCTTTTGATTTAGAAAATTTATTTTAAAAAGCCTTTTTGCCGTGAATGCTCAAAATAACACAAAGAAAAATACTAAGCAAACTTCCTTTGGTTTCTATACATAAATCTTTCCATAGATGTTCTGTGTCGCGTTGTGCGGTTGCTCAGAGGGAAGAAGTGCTATTACTGTATTCCATCTAATTTACAGCATCTGTCACTACGTTCTCTATGCAAAGGATGGCATGCTATTTAAGTTTGTTTATTCATTGTGAGGCTGTTGCTTTGTAAAGGAAGTTGTCATTAGGCTCAGCATGTCTGGAAAGTATGCAAGTCCTCAAGTCTTCTAATCCAGTGATTACAAAGTAGTTAAAGCTTCAAAGAAAAAGAACTACAGGATTTTGCTGCACTGAAAGAAGATGCATTGTTTGTTAATCCTGCTTTTAATTGTTCCTCGTACTGCAGACTGCTGCAGTATTGGTAGTAACCATCCAGGTCAAACAGATTTACTTTACACCATTGTCTGTCTTGGTTTTGTCTAAACGAGTAAGTAGTTTGAAGTGAAATGTTCCTTACTAGCTTTTTGAATTTACTTTTTCCACGCCTTTGCCATATTTACTTGCACACATCTTGCTAGAAGTTTTTTTCTGACGTTCTCCACAGACTTGACTCACTTCTTCTCTTTGTATCTTTTTGTCCTCCTTGCCTAGTTTGGGAAATCATTTCTGTGGTTTTTTTCCAAGTGATGCTGGCCAGTGAACTTTTTTTGAAACTAAAAATATCTGTAGGTGACTTTTCTGGTGCTGATGAAAGATGATTTTTAAAAAGTCAGGGTGATCCCTTAGCTATAGAGCATGGATTTGACTTTCAGATGGCAGTGGACAAAAGCTTTCCTTTAAGAACACAAACAAATCTGCATTGTAATTTAACAGAAAGCAAGAAATCCCAGTAGAAATGCATTTCACTGGGGGTACACTGTCATTGTGATGAGGCAAGTAGATGTATTCCACCTACCTTAGGCTTAGCTAGCTCACAGGATGGTAGCACTGGCCTTGAGCAGTTTGCAAAGCCTGTGGGTGTCCCATAGACAATTCCATCCTTCTGAGCTGGTTTCAAATAAGCTGCTGTGTATCTGCATGACCTGTTGTGCACATATATCAAATCCATAATGTGCACTGGTTCGTGTAAGAAAGGGGTTGTACTGCTGTCTGCTGATCAAATTATCTCTTGTTCATTTTGATGCTGATGCCATGAGAACTGTCCTTTTTTTCAGTGTTTTCTGGTTTTGCCTTATAAACTGTTCCAATGCATGCCTGCCTGTGACGGGAAAGAAGTGTGTATATGATAGCTGATGGAGGAGGAAGGACATTGTGATATTACCAATTTAATAGAAGGTATTTGATGAGTAAATGTGGTTTCCTCTGAGTCCAGAGTAGGGCCAGCTGATGTCCCCTAAAAGTTATGTGATTGTCAGAGTGCAGTTTTGCAGGCATCTTTGTTTATCTCATTAAATCAGCAAGCAGACTCCGCTGGAAGATAATTGTAGGGGAAAAGGATTCTGCAGTAGTGTAAGGCTATGTGTGCAGAGGTGAACAGACAGCATGATGAAAAGAAGTAAGGCCTTTTTCCAGATTTTTCTTTTCTGGAGCAACAGGAAAATGTTTTCTGAGGGTTCTGCTTGCAGGAACAGCAGAAAACAATCAACAGGGAACTGTTCTGGACTCCAGTTTGGCCAGTGCATAGTTTTGAAATGTGAGTGGTCTAATCAGGAAATTAGATTGGGTCCCCATAGGTATTTTGTCACTGAGCTCTCCACTGATTTCACATGGGAGACATGTGTCTAAGTACCTTTTAGATTTGATACTTCTATTCTAGATGGTGGGAACATTGTCAAGAGAAACAACAAACACAGGTTTTCTGCCTTGAAAGAAAAATGTTCTTGTATATTGTCATGTCTGCGAAGCCCCTAATGAACTTAGATTTCTGTCTTTTCATTGCTGTGTCTGGACAGTAGCTTTTATATGAGCAGCATAAACATTTAAGTCAGTAACTCTGGGTTATTGCCCCTTGACCTCATCAGCATTGTCCCAGGCTGTTCATTTAACAGTTCATCTGGTAAGTATTATTTCAAGACAAAGTTACTTCTACAAATGATTTTCCTTGGTTTTGGTAGTTTAAGACATTAACATTGTTTTATTCCATGGTATTGTATATGTAAGTAGAATGGCTTGGCTGGTTGTATAAAGAGGATAAATTCTGTTGTAAGACTTCACAATTCTAGGAGACTTTTTCAAAACAACATACAAACTATCTAGTTGAAACATAAATCAAACTATCAAAGGACTAACTCTTTTACAAAGTAATGGTGCAGTCACATGGTCAATTATTAAATACCAAGAGGACATGGGCAAATTTCTGCAGTTCACTTGGTCGTAGTTAGCCCAGTTGATTTTGTGTTTGATGGATCAGAGGTGTCTCAGATAAGCAGCTCTGCCAGTAGGTCAGAGGAGGCTGTGCCTTCTGTGATGCCAAGACAAGATTTAGCAGGGAAGTCACCTTCTTCCTGAGCTCATCTTGAGCTGTAAGCCTTTGCTGAGCAGGTGAGAGAAGGATGGGAATAGAAGCAGTAGTAGCATTTTCCAACAGCAGAATTAAGGAAACTCCATTTAGCTCATTGTCCTAGTTCTGATACTCATAGTATCAGTCTGTCAAATATTTTCTTAGATTCATTCTTCATGTTTCATTGGAGCTTCTCATAAATACCTGCAAAAGTAACTGTAACCTTTCCTTGTAGTATTGTCTCTAGAAATCCCTCATTGAAAGTTAGGCTAATTGTATGCTATCATGCTGGTCACTATCATCCATTTCACTGTATAGTCTGCCCTAACATTTGTCTTGTATTGCAAGCTGTTGAATACAGTTTAATACATCATTCACTAACTCTGGTCAAGGCCTGGATCTCCAGTAAGGTACAGGTATATAAAGAAATCATAATCTGTTACTGGTATAACATGTTCATGTGAGAGCACTACACTAAAACCACCTGTCTGTGGGATCACCAGCTCTAGGAGAAGAGGCTGCACACTGAGAGACAGAGATCTGCGTCATGGCAGTGACACCTTAGATGCTGTGTGACCTCACCAATTTGCTCTTTGTATCTACAACAGATGAAGGTCTGACACTAGAAGAGTAAGAAATCTCTGAAAGGAGAAAGCCAAGGGCAGTTCTGGCAATGTTCATAAGATTTGCCTGGATTTGCATTAGAAACTATGAGTGTATCAAAATTTTGCTCAATATGGAGCAAGATCAGAAAATGAGGAGGGGAAAAAAGCTTAGCACTCTTAACAACTGAATTACTTTAAAAATGGTTCTGTGATTCTTTTGTATGAACCAGTAATAAACAAAAATGTTCGAAAGCTTAAGAGGTCTTGAAGATGTATAAAATTGTCTGCATAGTCATAGTGAAGTTTTGGCAAGGAGATAGAAAGCATAAAGAAAATACTGAGATGTTGTAGTGTTAAAAATGAGAGAGTGTGTATTCTGGGAGATAAGTTAACAAATGGTTTTCCCGTTTCTAGTTCAGAAAAGTGGTATTGTAGAATTACTTGATAGAGAAAAAAACATTGCTAGAAATGTTGCAACCACGTTTCTGTATATAGTAAACCTTATCTAGTCTTGAAAAAACAAAAGCTTAAAAAGGCAAATGAAGGCTATGCTAAGAGATAGGTAACCCAAATCTAATATCAGATACTCCTTTATTTCAGTCAGAAACTGTTCTGTTTAGAGTCTCATGTGTGTTGGTTTTCACATTGTACAGATCTATTAAAGAAGCATTTTTTCTTTAGAAAAGAACAACGCCTTGAGTACACCTACCCTGAAGCATAATTGTCAAGCAATGCAAACCTACCCAAACTGTGGATCAGAGAGCTGACTTGACAAAAAATAACCCTGCAAAATCCTAGCCGGTGCTGGCCTGGCTGCCTGAATTGGCTTACCTTCTGTCCCCAGGAATACCAATGCTAGCCTGGGTAAGAGGCCAGGCTGGGTGGCTGGAGGGCTGGGAGGGGGAACACATAGCAGCCCTAGCACAGAGTAGCTTAAGATTGCTGTGGGACTGTGTTCTCAGAGATAGAAAATGTGATATGCAGAAATAGTAACATAATTGCGTGGGCTAGAAATTTTAGAGGAATTTTCACAATATAGTTATAACTGATGGCTAAGATTTGGATGGTGCAGAGCTGTGCAGTTTAAAAAAGAAAAAATCTCACCTGCCTCGAAAGACTAGTCTGCAAACACGTGTTTAATTAGTTGTCACGTAGTTGTTCTCACCAGGAATACTCTCATTTGCCTTTGAGCAGTTGAGTCTCCAGCAACTGTTGCTTATTCTGAATTTTAGGATTCCAGTGAGTTTTGTGTTGCATTGTACTATGTAAGAATGAATGATCTTTTGAAATTAAATGTGTTATGTACCATTTCTTGGTACATAAACAAAGAAATGGACCAAAAGAGTTTTGACGATGTTTATCAAAGGTTTCAGGGTGCTATTTGAGTATTCTAAATTGAAAATAAAAATCTTGAAGCATCTAGGTGTATACTGTTTTAAATCATGTTACTTTAGAACAGACATGAAATATTTTTTCATAAAGTTGAAAGGGGAGGAGTCTATGATAGAGAAACAGGAGAACTATGGTCATATAAGAAAATGTTTTACTGAGGAATGAGAACTAAAAATTGTTTGTAGTACCTTAGGAACTCAATAGCTGAAGGGTGAGCTTAAACATTAAAAATTATTTCAAAAATTGTAGTTACAATGGTGGTTGATGATGACTCCTTTCATGATAGACCCAGAATCCCTTACAAAGGGCAAAGTGGAATTATGTAGATAAAATCACAAGTTTGAACAGGATCTGAACCAAGCCTGAAACCATGAGGAAAATATATCTGCTGTTTTAATTTTTAAAATAACTGTGTTTTCTAGCTCTGCCTGGAAGCAATTTAATGCAACAATTTTTTTTTATAAGTGTTTCCAGCCAGACCAGAAGCAGTACTTAATAAATATCTTAAGAGGGTGAGTCTGTTCTGTATGCTTGCTTTTGCAAACTCAGTGAATTTGGATATTAACATCTGAAATTATAAGTAGTAATTCAACCTGTTTTTCTAAAGTTGATCTCACATTTATCTTGTACTCTCTGTGTCAATGTAGAAATAGGATTCAGAAATCTGTTCCCTAACAGAGGTAACCAGAGAATCTGTTACAAAGTTCATAATACTGTGGTTTTCAATGCCACAAGAAGAAACTACCACCACACATTTCTCTCAAATGCTATGTTTAGGGAGCTTTTGGATAATGTTGCTCTTGAGAAAACTATGCCTATTTTTTGTCAGTGTGTTATTTAAGAACATACCAAGTGTGGAAAATGCTCTCAGGAGATTCATGCCAAAGGCAAGAGCATATAGAATTAGGAACAAGACCATATAGAGTAAGGAAAGGCAGAATTCAGAAGTTATCCTGGTTTGTAATTCAAAGGCTAAATTTAAAGGTAGGAGCAGTTTTAATTCTGGAACTTGGGGAGGACCTGTTTATAGAGGGAAGTACTGCAAAAAGTAAAGGTGTTGATTTACAGCACATTTTCAGAATTACAAAAAGTGGAAAATGTTACCTCAAATTTACTGAACACTTACTGTGTCTGCATAGGTAGTTATTAGAAAGTTCAGTGTGAAACCACTGAGTAAACTAGGTGTAGTAACTTCTTTCTGCAGACAAGTCTTTAGTGATCAGTGAAATGCCTGAAATGTCATCTCTGTTTGTGCTGGCCATTGGCATGTGATTTATCGTTTCTAGAAATAAACAGAGAAAAATCAAACCTCAGTATGGTGGTGTTAGATGCCATAGAAATTATTCAAGGTTTTTTATGTCTGTTACATTTTCTAGGAAGCTCAAGATCTTCTGTAACCACAGTATGATTGGGGAAAAGAGGATTGGAAAGCACCTTGAGTGGCTGGATTATCTATTCTTTAAGGCAGAATCACTTGTACTGCTATAACCTATTTTCAAGAGGTGAGAGGAACAAAGGGGTTCAGAGAAGACAGGCAAGCACTCAGGGTTCACATTTATATACTTAATGATAGAATCAAAGAATGCTTTGGGGTGGAAGGGACGTTAAAGGTCACCCAGTTCCAACCCCTTGCCATGGGCAGGGACACCCTCCACTAGACCAGGTTGCCCAAAGCCCCATCCAACCTGGCCTTGAACACTGCCAGGGAGGGGGCAGCCACAGGTTCTCTGGTCAGGCTGTGCCAGGGCCTCACCACCCTCACAGGAAGAATTTCTTCCTACTATGAAATCTAAATCTTCCACTCTTTCAGTTTAAACCCATTACCCCTTGTCCTATCACTACACTCCCAGATAAACAGTCCCTCTCCAGCTTTCCTGTATGTCCCCTTCAGGTACAGGAAGGCTGCAATAATGTCTCCCTGGAGCCTTCTCTTCTAGAAGGCTGTACAAGCCCAACTCTTTCAGGATGTACTTACAGGAGAGGTGCTCTAGCCCTCCGATAGTCTTCACAGTCCTCCTCTCACTTCAGTCCAGCATGTTGGTGTTTTTCTTTCAGTGGGAACCTCAGAGTCAGACGCAGTACTCCAGGTTGGTGTTCAAGAGGAGAGAGGCACAGAATCACCTTCCTCAGCCTGCTGATCATGCTTCCTTTTATGCAGTCCAGGCTGTGGGAAGGCAATACTAGCTTGTGTTGAGCTTCTCATCTGTCAACACCCCAAGTCCTCAGGGCTGCTGTCAATCCATTCTCTACCCAGCCTGCAGTTGCACTCAGAATTGCCCTGACTCACGTGCAGGACCCTGAACTTCACCTTGCTGAACTTAATGTGGTTGACATGGGCCCACCTCTCAAACCTATCAAGGTCCCTCTGGATGGTATCCCTCCAGTGTGTCAAAACTCACGAAACAGCTTGATATTGTTGGCACACTTGCTGAGGGTGCACTCCCACTGTCCATGCCTCTGACAAAGTTGTTAAATATTCTGGTTGTAATTTAAATGCATTACTTGCTCTTACAGTTAATTCCTCTACTCCTTGTAGTTGTGGGGTGTTGGGTTGTTTTTTGGGGGTGGTGGTTGTATTTTTGTGACTCATAGAACAGTTCTTCAGACTTTGAAACAAACACTTTTCAAAAATTAACTTTTTTCCTTGTAGTCATCTCTCCATAAAAACCTCCTCCCCACTCCTGTTTTCTCAGCCTTTCCTCTTACATCGTGTTTTCTGAGTTCATGGTTGTGCTCATTTCTCTACACTGGATTTACTCAAAAATATCTTTCTTGAAGTGTGCTAACCCAAACTGGCATATTCCAGTTTAGGCTGCACCAATACAGGCTAGAGAAGAATGATTATTTCCTGTATTTACCAGATGACGTTGTTTTTATTTCTCAGAATGATGTCTGACTGTTTTGTGGCAGGATGGCATTGCTCAAGTTCTGATCTACTCCAGATCTTTCATGCAGAATTGTTGCCAAGTCCCCATTTGGTGCCAGTGCAGTGGTTTAAGTATAAAACCTGTCTTCAGCCAATTGTGCATCCTTATTTTCACCAGCTCCATACCATTTTTTGCATTTTATTTGCCAAGATCAAAATATTGGCAACACCTAATGCATTGGTGTTGCCTGTGAAATTCATTAAGGGAGGTATCACTGCAAGTTGTGAAATTCCATAATACCAATTAACCACTGAGAGTTAGCTCTCATTGTGGTTTCCCAATGAGTTGGTATTCACCTTGATATAATTATTTCATATTCCACCTGTGAGAATATCTCATGGGACAGTTCTGCCTCAGACTAATTATCACCTTCATTTCCTGCTAGTGCAGCTGCTTCATCCTTCAGTGCAAAATAGGAGACATCACATGATGGTCCTTGGGTGCTAAACTTCCTTCAGAAGAAACTCTTGGGACATGTCTAAATCTCTACTTCTGTGGTTTCTTCTTAGATAATGTTCTTCTCTTCTGTAACTCAACTTTCTGTAATCCTGATTAGGTATGTTGTCATACAGTACCAGAGCACGAGATTCAGCAGAGTTCAGACCTGACTCTGTTCAAAGATTCAGGTTAATTTTTTTTAAACTAAGTTCAGACAAAGTTAATTGGATACTTTTTACAAATGGTAGTTTCTCTTTCTCCCTTGATATTATGTCTCTATCAATTAAATGTATTAAAATTGTATCCTTCAATCTCATACTTGGGTAATGTTTTCCTGCAGCTTTTGCTCTTTACAGTCCTGTATTGTGTGAGCAGTTACATGTTGCAAGACCAAGGCAGCTAACTAAAACTTCTGTACATCTGTGATTATATGATATAATTTCAATTTTGGGCATTAATTTTATCTGAAATAAATTATGGTCTTAGAATTATGTAAGAGCAAATATGCGCACTTGTTATCAACTCTACAGGGCTGTCCTCAGTTTCTTTAATTTCAGTCATTCTATCCTCTTCATTTTACTTTTCTGTTCCTATGACTTTAATTTTTTTCCCTAGAGCATATTTCATTCATTTTTTTCTTTCTTTTTTTTTCTTTTTTTTTTCCCCTTTCTGACTCATTCTTTGCCCATTACATTGCACTTTAGATCTTAGGAATTCACAAGTATGCTGTGGTTGTCTACCAATAGTAGGAAGTGCTTCTAAGTGATCTACAGCAGTTGTTTCTAGCTGTCTGGGAAGAGGGGGGAAAAAAAAAAAAAGCCTAAACAGCAGGTAGGAAAAGTGCCTCAAAGCAGATGGTTTTCTGAGACGGAGCCATTAGCATGCTCCTTTGTAAAAGATATTACCTGTGTATCAGCATCTGTACTTTCTTTTTGCATGGCATGGGTGGATGGGTTTGTCTGAGCAGACAAGCTGAACTTTGATCCAATTTATGAGGAAAACAAATGTCTGTGGGGTGTGGAAATGAGGTTAGGGTTGTGAGAATGTGTGATAGCAAGTTTAGGGGAGGCTGATGTGCTGGGGAGTGCAGTCTGGCAGAGAGTGAGAAACTTCTACCTCCACTCTGCTGGTGGTATGGGTACTGAATGCTGTGCTTTGGAAAGTCCTGCCCTTTTCTTCCTCAGGACACGTAATGTAAGCAATGGCCATGTCTCTTACCATGGGCTGTATAGCAAGTTTTACTTAAGAAGGCAGATGAAGTTGTGTCTGCTATGGTGGTTGGATACTTGAAGTAACTTTACCAATTTGAAATGCTCAGAGTAGATAGAGATGTGAAGGAAGTCATTGCCAAAGTGACCATCTACAGTTCCTGTCACTTTGAGAGCTGTAATAGTTTAGAAACAACAGTGGACTCTGCTTATTTAGGAAATTATTTTTTTTCTTAGTTCAGGTTGTAACTATAGTTATGAAATACTGAAAACTATGACCTTCTTTATCTTTGTATGTATCCAATATATGCAATGTGTTTGTGGGGTTTATTTGCTTTTTCTCTATGTTGTTTTTCCTGGTATGTTTGGGTTGGTTTTTTTTTTTCTCACCCCCCCCCCATGTTTTCCATTTATTTTTCTTATTTGAACTGACAAAACCACTCTCAGTGGTAATTTTGAGTCAGTCAGGTCAATCCTGCTTTTGTCTGTGTAGACACTGCCAAGATTTTCTAGAATGTGGTGGTTTAGGGCCTTGGATGAATGTCCAAAAGGGACCAAGACTTGAGACCTCCAAATGTCTTTATTTTAAAACTGTAATTTGGAAAGAATCATTCCTGAATCTGAAGAGAAAAAAGAGCCAATACTTTTATTTATACTGCTAGTCATCATTCTCTCCACTGTCAGGTTTCCCCTCCCTTCTGAAAAGGCTATAGTTTGTTTCACTGCTTTAACAAAAATTTGTTTAGTTGATTTAATGTTCTGTTTTGCGATGAAGTGTCTTACCTAGGCCGTAGTTCAGCTGTTAGCCAGCTCTTTATGAAGTGATAAGAAGTCTCTGCTCTGTGGTGTATTTAGTCTCTAGAGTGGGGCAAAATGCTATTTAGCTAGGAAATAAAGTAGTTCAGCTTCAAATGATATGCTGAAGTTAAATGCAATGATTTAAATCTTGTAGTAACCCCCTAAATAAATAGTGTATCTGGGACTGTTCAAAACTTATGTTATTTGACCTCTACACTTGGAAAAAAAATTCAGCTAGATTAATACTGCAAGTAGCTATCCAAGGAAGGAAAATTTTCGATTTAGAAACCAGGTTTCTGAAAGTATACATTTTTTTTCTATTTGTGAACTGTAAAATATAGCTGAAGACAAAGAACCTATTCCTGAGCTAATTTGACTGACTTATCAAATACAGTGCTAAATCCTTATGAATATTTGAAGCTGGCATTTGAGAGTATTCTTTTGCAGTGTATTGTCTGTTACATAACAACATTACCAGCAGATGTTTCCCTTCTTTTTGCATAGTTTTTATTGGCGTTTACCATGATTACAGCTGTAGCAATTAAGACCCAAGCAGTGTATGGCCAATGGAAGCAAGGTCATGCAACATGGGAGGATTACAGGGACGCTGTTCACCTTTCTAGGAACAAAATTTGTGTGGCCAAAGCTCAGTTAGGGCTGAGGCTGGCCAGGACTGTGGCAGAGAATAAAAAGGGATTTTTCAAATACATTGGCAACAAGAGGAGGACCAGAGAGAACATTGGTCCCTTACTCGATAAGAACAGTCATCTTAGTAAGAGACACAGACAAAGCAGAGATGCCTTCTTTGCCTCTGCCTTCAACCCAGTCAATAGGCTCAGGGACTACAGATGCCTCAAGCTCAAAGACTGTGATTGTGGTAATGATAAGCTCCTAGTGAACCCTGACTGGGTGATTTGCTGCTCCATCTGGATCCATGTAAGTCCATGGGCCTGGTGGGTTTCATCCCAGGGTACTCAGGGAGCTGGCTGATGTCATTGCAAGACTTCTCTCAAGTATTTTTTGATGGTCTTGAGAATCTAGAGAGGTCCCTGTTGACCAGAAGCTGGCAAATATTGTGCCAATTTTCAAGAAGGGTAAGAACAAAGACCCTGGTAATTAAAGACAATTCAGTCTCACCTCAGTGTCTGGTAAAATGATGTAGAAAATCATACTGGGAGTTACTGAAAAACACCTAAAGGACAAAGCAGTCATTGGTCACAGCCAGCACGGGTTCAGAAGAGGAAGGTCCTGTCTATTCAATCTGATTTTCTTTTACAACAAGGTTACCAGCTGGTTGACCAAGGAAAACCAGGGGGTGTTCTTGTTTTGGATTTCAGCAAGGCTTTAGATCCTGTGTCTCACAGTATCTGGCTGGACAGAATGTCCTTCATGCAACCAGACAAAGCCACAATCCATTGGGTGGGCAGTTGGCTGATGGATCGGGCCATCGACCAGAGGGTCATTCTTAATGAGTGTTGGTTAAAAAAAAGACAGATGGCACCACATAAATGATGAAAACTTACAGCATTCCTAAATCTTAATACCACCAGAATTGCAGACAGACAAACACAAGTCAGTTTGCAGATGAAAACAGAAAGCGTAAGAGAAAAAGAGGCATGTCATAACTGTAAGGAAAGATTACAATTGTTTTAAAATGACTGTCCTACACGTTCTCCTGTTAAAACAGATTTATGAATAAATAGGAAGATGTATGTATAGAGCTAGAGAATTATTGAATCCTGGAACCGTTGTAACTTACAGCGGTAGTATATGTTTGGAGAAAACAATTATTTTAAAAATGGATATATATAGTGATGATAAAGTTCCTGAGGCAGTTGCTTGAAATAATTTGTGGAACAGGAAAAATTAAAGGCAGTTCCAGCTTCCATTCTCACAAAGGTAAAGTATTTTACCTACTTGATTCCCATTGGTCATTATTTCCATATACCATTCAGTAAATAGCAGCTTTTAAAGTCCTTATATGGAAAGTCTTTCAGGCTTGGGAAGAAGTTGAAATTTTTGTGGGCATAGCAGCTGGAACTTGGTCTGAAAGTGGTCTGAAAGTCTGCGTGGTGGAGGGCTTTGTTGGGACCAGAAAAATGCCATCCTTTTGCTGTCAAAAGGAAGCACACCCGCACCACGACTTCAGAGAATTAGCTTTCATAAAGGTGTAGGGGAAATCTGAAAGTATTTGATTTCTTCAAGGTTAGCCTTGAAGAAAGAGCTTTCTCATAGTAAGTTCGTGTAGGTTGGGGTTTGTTCGGTGTCTGTGTTGTCGTCTGTGTCTTTCTGTGTCTGTTGTCATATCCCCCGCCCCAAATACAGGAGTAAGTGTACACCAGGAAACAGACACATTTTTAAAGGAAGTGGAGGAACAGTTCCTCCAAGTAGGATTTTGCTTGCTGCTGACTACAGGAGTGCCATATACTACCAGGGCATATCAACTTTAATTCTTTTTTGATTCTTATGCTTACATGATTGCTGAATGTAAAGGGTGATGCTGGCTACAGGGTAATAGTACAAAAAGCTTAATGCCTGTCTGTAGCTGTTGTAAATTGGCATGCTTCTTTTACAATCAGTTAAGTCACACTGAGGAAGCTAATAAACATTCAAACAAATATTAAATTTAGGGTCTCTTAAACTTGGCAGATGATGTTCCTAGTTCCTGAAGATGTTTTAGATTAGAAGGTTTGTGTTCAAGCCAACAGGCCCCCCCTTGAAGCAATATAGATGTAAATAGCAACATTTGTATGGCCATGAATCAAGATACAGGAACTGATCTAATCTTGGACTTTGTATGTCTTTGCAATTGCTTATTATTGGATTTCAAAATACCTGCTTTTTGTCTTTTTATTAATATTTAGTTAAGAGATGCCTGAATGCTAGTGTTTGGGTTACTTGATTACAGTCTATAACCATCCACGATTTGCTTGGGTTTTTTTCATAACTGTAAACTGGAAAGGTGGGGTATTTTAGACTACTAACAGGGTAGAATTTCTTTTCAACACTAAAGGCAAATTGGTTAAAATAAAATACAATTTGAAAACTTGGCTTTGTGCCTCTAATTTGAGTTGTCCTGGTAGATATGCTAATGAATGTGTTGATTTTTACCTGCGTAGCATAGAATGACGTGTAGGCAGCACTGAAGCTTAATAGTTTTCATTTGCCTAAATGGCTAATTTTCTGGCATATTTTAGTAGTTTAGTATTGTCCTATGCCCCTTCCTGTCAGGTTCACTCACTGGTATGAGGCCTGTGGAGATAAGAATTTAAAGCTAGATCTTGGTTTTCTTTTTATCTTATTGGAGAAAGCATCACAGAAAATTTTTGTCTTGAGTCTGTCTTAATTTACAGCAGTTTGCTTGTGGTTGGGTTTACCTCTATACTTTTACTAAGGGAAGTTTTCCTGAGAGTGCTGGTGCCTGGCCAGTGACCACCTGTGCGGTGGTTCTTGATAAGCTGATTTTATAGTGGTGATCAACCTTCAGACGCAGATGAACTGATGACAAAATCTGGAAGGAAGGAGAAAAAAGTTAAAACAGCAAAGCTTTAAGCTAGACACAGAACAGACAAAGGAAATGGAAATATGAAAAATCTGGGATAATTAGGGTTGGAAGGGACCTCAGTTCCTCATGGGGTCCAGGCCCTGACCAGAGCATGGCTAACAATTTTAAATGTTAAACACTCTTTTTTGTGCTGTATTTGAGATACATTCTTTCCTAGATACCCTTTCTTACCAAGTACCTATCCACAGTTATAACTGAGAGATGAAATAACTTCTGATTTTTAGATGCTTAAAGAAAGCCCCAATTTTAAGACGGTCTCTTAATCTTGCCTTTTCCTTGCTTCTTGGATTGCTAGAAGAAACCAACTGATATACTGAAAACACACATAGTTTCTCCCATCTTTTGTTTTTTAGGGCCCTGGGATATTACAGCTTTCTTCTCAGCCTTGGAGAACTTCCCCTATGACTACTCTGCCTTTTAAGTTAAACCCACAAAGAAAAATCAGATTCCACTTAAGCATTGTTCATTTCTTTGGGCAGTTCTGCTTTACAGCATCTTTAATCTTTTTACTGACCTTTAAAACAATAATTTTGAATTCAAAAACATACGAGTGAAACTCCAGCCTATAATGCTTGATTTTTCATGTGGACTAATTTGACAGCCTGAGGTTCACATCAATACTTTTCATTTCTTTCTACACATAATGGGAATGATTCTCTGAGTCGGGGGAAAATGACCATCCTGGTTGTCTAATGCTTTGAAGAGGAGGTCATATAGCTGTAGTTACTGATAATACCTGACCTCTCTTTAACAGGCAGTGTATCCTTTTGTGATTTCTTTTATTTGCATTGTATACTTTAACTACATTTCATAAAGAGTTTTTAAGTGCTGTCTAGCCTCAGGAACTCTTGTTCTGTTTAAACTACTCTTCTAGTTGCCTTAGATCTGCAGAATGTGAGCTGCTGTTGTATTTGCCTAATAGAATTTAGGCAAATGTCCTCCTAGCCCATCTGTTTCTTTGAAAGATTGACAAATTTGATTATAGTTTCAGGTGTATTACTGTGGTGGTTCACCCCCAGACCATAGCTGAGCACCACATGTTGCTTGCTCACTCCCGGAGGCGAAACAGACAGAGCCCCCATGGGTTGGGATAAGGACAGTTTACTGACAAAAATCACCATGAAAGTAGAACAATAATGGCCAATTACAGTCACACCCAGTGCTAATACAGAGTACTCTATTGACCAACTATTACAGAGTGCTGCCAAACAGCAAGGACTGACTGACCAATCGACTGACTGACTGACCAACTGACCCGACACCCTGGCCACTCTCAGACTGTCCTGGAGGCAACAAGCCCCTGCCTTTCCCCAACCAGCTGCTTTTATGGGGAAGTGGTGTCAGGTGGTGTGGAAAACAGCCTGGGCTAACTCAGCTCTTCTGTGCTGACTGCTTGGGGAGGTTAACTCTGGCCTGGCCAGTATCAGGGCAATTACTCTAGTCCTCAATCTTTCCTCAGAGGTGTTTTCTCTCTCCTTTTTCTGGTATTGGCAGGCAGTGTTTAAAGTCATGCAGTTCAGCGTATAAGAACAAAAGGGAAAAACTAGTTCTTGGCATTCTAGTAAATATGACCTGTTGTAATTCATGTTGCATTTTGCAAATCTGGGAAACATTTATGCCTGTATACTGTACAGTTTCACCAAAATTTTCAAACTTGGATGTTTAAAATTGCTTGTTAAATTTAAGTGACTCTATTTTCAGAATTACAGAGATTCTATAGGTTTTATTGGAAGAAGCATGTGTGTGGTGGTTTGCATTGGCTGGTACTCTGTTGGGCCAGAGAAAGCTTCTAGCTGCTTCTTGCAGAAGCCACCTCTGCAGTTCCCCCTCCACCATGAGCACCTGGCCATGCAAAACCACAACAGTATGCTTCTGAAATTTTTAAGTATTTTTTGTGACTTTTTCTCTCAGTGTGACGGATCATGTACAGGAATATTTTTGGTAGGCAAGTCTACTCAAAATAGAAGTCAGCATTCATATTCTCCTGTAAGAAAGATGGTTCTTCCAGTAAACTGCTGTATCTGTGGCAAGCATATATATCAAACACTAATTTTTTTTTGTTTTTTGGTTTTTTCCTGGTATGTTTACAGTGTCACTCTTCTGATATAAATTTTGCAAATAGTTTTAGGCCCAGGATTTTAGTCCTGAATATGTTTCACTCAATTGCAAATGTGTCTTGCTGATTCTTGGCCAGTTAAGAGTTTCAAGTGGATGCAATTTAATAACCTTTGTGTTGTATTTGCCTCCCTCACCATCTGGTTTATGGCTCTCTCCTGCTCTTTCCCCCTTCCTCCCCCTTTTTTTTTTTCTTCCCTTCTTAAAGGATAATTTAAGCTTTCAAGCATGTCATCTGCAAATGTAGCTTGATCTGAAATTTCCCTGTGCAATGTGTCTTTTGAGAAAGAAGGCTTTCTGTATACAGAACATGAACAGGAACCTGTGGACAGGTTGGAATGGCAGGAATGTAGTACACAGTAAAGATGTCTGTTTCTTCACAATGAAATATTATTTAAGCACATTTCAAAAGTAAAATTATTTAGAGGTCTCCTGGATGGCTTTCTGTGTTTCTCTGCTGCTCTCCACAATACATATGGTTACTGGAGAGTGGCAAGAGTGGTTTTAGAAACCCAAAACTGCACAGCTTCTGCCGAGATGGAAGTTAAGTGCAGCGATGAAGCTTGTGGTTTATTAACCAGCCTTATTTATACTTGGTTTAGTGGTGATACCCTAGCTTGATGCTGCTATAGTTAAGCTGTTTATCAGAACATTTGGAAAATACTGGGTTAAAAGTTTGTGCATGTTGTGTGAAGGTGTAAATTGTTGATGTTTTCACCAATCTGTTGGCCTGGTCATCCTAAGGGATGTCTTCTGAGCACTCCCTTACCTCATATTCAGGTCTGTGTTTCAACACTGTGACACAAGCTCTTAAATTTGTACTTGCAAGCCTAACTCCTCTTCTCTTGCTTGGGGGGGGGGGGGGGGGGAGGGGAGGAGGAAAGTTGGCTTTTTTGCAGTAGGGTTGTTAGATGTTCATGAGGTAAATTCTCAAGTGTGACTTAATGTTTTCTTCCCTGATAACAATTCTGGGGTGCTGTATGTGTTTCAGGTTTAGATAGGAAGATATATTGCAATGCCCCACTGCTGTCCCTGTGATAACAGACAAGTGACTTTAAGGCAGAAAGTCAATGTATTTGTACAGCCTCCATTTTGCCTAGCAGAATTGGTTGGTCTGGTGACATTTTGATGTAGTCCTGTCTACTTTCTGCTTATCCTCCACCCCTAGCAGCCTGGTTTCCCTCATCAAAAGCCAACTTTTAAGCTTGCCAGACCAGTGCTCCTGTCTCCTCAATCAGCTTGTGCAAGATAAAGGCTTGACTTCCAGTTCTGCTTCACTGAAGTTAGTTTATCCCAAAACACAGATCTACGGGTGCCAAAAACTACACCTCAGCACGTGCCATTCCTGTAAATTTCACTGAGACTTGGTACAAATTATTTTGCCATTTGAACAAGCAAGTATTTTATTTTACTTTTTGTTTAAGTCATGAGGTTTTGGCATGTTAGTAATATTAAAAAGAATTAACCATGCATGCTTTTACATACAGCTATCCTGTAATTTTCTGAATTCTGTTTTATGTGCAGTGTCTAGCAGCTACTGTGATTTTATCTAAAAGCGCAAAAAAACCCCCTCCTAAAAAGCTACTGGAATCTTTAAAATGCTATTTGTTCTACATAATATTTCCTACCATTTTCTGCTGTACTAAGGGTGATAATTTCAGTGTGGTTGGGAAAAAATTCCTTGTAATTCTTTTCAAAAGAGGTTTTCAAGTTGATTCATCCTGACATATTCTCCTTTAAGAACAGGAGTGGGAAGGGTTTTTCTTTGTTTTGGCTTGTTTTTGTTTTGTTTCATTCCTCTCTAAAAATGAGTTACCGTCTTTCTTTTTTTTCTTGTAGTGATTTTCATACTTGTGCTTTTCAGAAGTCTGGTTGACTTCTATTCCATATCTGTGACCTTTATAGAGAATGTAAGAAATCCTTTTCCCCTAGTTATAGTCACATTTTGTTCCTCTTGCCTGTCTGGTAAATGCTTAACTTCAAGTATATTGTCACAGTATGCCTCTGTAAAATGGTGTTTCGGGAGAATCTCTGTTCCAAAAGGCTTTATAGCCTCACCTTAAGTTAAGTTTGACATACCAGTTTCTGTAATAAAGATGAACTATAGCCTAGTTAAGGTTATCTGAATTTTCAGCAGTGTCAATCACTTTGATGCCTTTTTGTTTTACATTGATAACTTAGATGATGACCTATTGTACATTGCAGACAGATGCATTTCAGGAGATGCCTGCAGATTGTGGTCTCTCAGTGTGTGTTCCAGAGTATTTTAGTTCCATGTCAGGGTGAGACTGGGTATGCACTGGTTCTACATTGTTCCCTTTTGGAAAGATACTCTAGGCTCTGGGGTAGGGAAGAAGTGAAGATGTACATACAATTCTGTGTCCTGGAGACTTGGTGCTTACAGCCACAAGGTGTTCTGCAGAGCAGTCATTTCCCATGATGCAGAGGAGAGTTCACATCTCCCTCCTGTGAATCAGATTTCTTACAGGGGTTGGGGCATTTATGTTGCCACTGGGAGTCACATAATATTTTAGGATCTGGCTAAGATAAAGGACTGGTTAAAATAGAGGTATATAGGATGTCCGTGTTTGTGGTACTATGTTTACCACAAGTGTGGATGGAGCTCTTGCAGCAGTGAGACATCTTCAAGATTGGGAAGAAAAAGGAAGTAAGTGAGCAAAGGAGTTCTTGACATGTAACCTGATTTAAAAACAGCTGGGATTTTTTTTTTCCATTAAAGTCTGTTAGAAAAAAAAAACCCTTATTGACCTGCATCTTCCACCACTGTCTCCATCCCAATTATTATGAAGGGATCAACGCTTAAAAGATATTTAGCTGCAGAGTTACTATGAGGTCTTTATCAGCTCGATAATCAGGTTGTTCCACTTCTAATGAACTCCTAGTTTATTATAATTTTGTATTTATCATTTCAGTGAAATACATTATGTAACAATTTATCAAGTTACCCATCACGTTAAAGTGGATTTTGAAGAGAAAACTCATTTGATGAATTGTGAAGAAACTGTTTTGTTGGAGAATGCGGTACTCTACAGAAAATATAAAGTACATATCATAATTTTTCTGTGGTGAAGTGCTGATTCTACTCTCCAGAGACTGGCTAGGCCCATGTGTTGTTAGTACAGGAGATGGAAGAGTGCCCTTCTTGTGTTTGACAGGCCATCATTTGAAGCTGGGAGTTTTGCCAACTAGTGACCTAGTGTATCTGGTTTCTAATTTGGGGGAAATGTTACTGAGAAGGTGGTGGCCTGACAACTCTGGCATTTCCTGGCGTTCTCAGATTACTGTGACACCATCTGATTGGTTTTTCAGGCTGAATTTTGCTTGGAATGAACTAGTTGTAATTGATTGTTCTGCCAAGAGATCACCTGTAATCTGAACAGTGGGGTTTGGGTTTGTGGTGGTTTCTTTTTTTTGGTGGTGGGTTTGGGTTTTTTTAATTGTTGCTTGATCAGTTATTAGTTTCGTTGTTGGAGTTTTGGAAACGGGAGTGTTTAGGTGTGATTGTGATAGCTTGGTATCTTATCTTCTAAAGAAAGACTGGGAGGAAAACCTTTAGCATTACTTGCCTTCTATGAGCCCAGGAACCAGAAGTTTACCAGACTTTTACTGTTTCTGTGAATATTATGTTGGTTTGCATTATATATATACTGAGCTAGACCCTACTGAAGCCTGAGATTCCTCCATTGTCTCTTGGCTAGAATGTTGTTGATAAGGTTAATAAGATAGCATGTGTACTGATATGGTCATGAGGCAATTAAATGGATCAGTGTTAGTCTAAGATGAGGCCGAAATAAAGCCTTTTTTTTTTTTCTTTTATCTGTTTTGAAATGGAAAAAAATAATGTAGGTGGACATTTGTCAAGTAAACTTAATGTATGGATGTGCAATAGGACTCCTTTACAATCTTCTGAAGATCCACCTAAACCTTCAGATGAGCATTACCCTGCTTTCCAAAACCTTCGGAGACAGAGTGCCTCATGGGTTGCATTGTGTACTGCGTTGTGAACTGTGATGCCCAAGTATCTGACCTCAGTGTCTGTGCCCAACTGGAGGAAAATCTCTTGCCCAAAAGGTGTGTGTGGCAACAGCCATGTGAGGATTTCCTGTGTTACTAGATAGCGCTACAGTTGCTTATGGTAACACATCGTTGCAGGAGCTGTTTGAAAGGTACATTCAGCCTTTGCCATTTTGTGGTGGGAGTATAAAAGGACATAGAAAAGTTGATGTTTGTTGTGACTAACGTGTTTTTTTTGTGTAAGTGATGGACTGCTGACAGTTTGTGACCTTGCTAGCCATTTTGATTTTCAAACACAGCCCAATACATTTTGCTGACACTTTAATGCTAAATTTGACACTTCAGATTACAAAATATTTTGTTGTGGCATTGTTTGTTTGCTTTTTTTTTTAAAATTATTATAAAAACAGTGCCCACAGTGTTACTTGTCAGTGTTTGAAAATAATACTCTAATATGAATGTATTTTCCCTCTTCAGAGGAAAGGAAGTTTTGATCTGCGTAAAATCTTTGTGGCAGTCTTTGAACCATTCCATCTAGAATAATTAGCACCATCATTATTTTATCAGGTACATACTCATTTAAGCACAGTATGAGCTTGTTTCAGTTTTCTCTTGCTTCGGTTTGTGGTGGCTACAAAATGAGGAAAAACCTTGCTGACATAACATGGAAGTTTTATCTCCAAGAGAGATCTTCAAATTTGGTGATGATTCACACAGACTGCCAGAGGCCAGACTCTCCTGGAGGGATTTAAATACGTTACAGGAAAGACCTGCTTAGGTGCATAACCTGCGTATTGCATTACTGACAATAGTATCCAAGAAGTTTACCAGAACAGCAAAACTTTTGTTGTTGTTGTTTGTATAGGTAGCTTTTATGTGTTTTTATCCATGATAACAATCTTCTATATTGTAAACTCAAGTATATTTTATGTTTTGATGCATTAAATGTTTTCTTGTTCTGCTTTGAGAGTGACTTAATCAGATTTTTTTGTAGTAAATTTCATGTGGTTCAGAGCAAATACAGTGGAGCTTTTATTCTTGCCTTTCTTAACATTTGCTTTCATATTAACCATTTAGCATAAGTTAACATAAATTGGCATGAGAAAATTATACATCTAAGTCCTTTGGCTGGTTCTACTGATTAAGGTCAAACATCAGGCTTGGAATTTTGATAATATATCTGCACAAGAGCCATAAGGTTTATCTTTAACCTGAATGGAAAAAATGTTATCTCTGACAACAGAGCAAACAAAGTATTAAAGATTTTTCCTAAAAGAAAGAATGGAAGTATGCCTTGATCTGTTTATATAATTGACTAAGAAAAAATAAGCCCTTTTTTCCTAGGTTCCTAAATATTTACAGTTGTTTAATAATATTGACAATGAGATTGTTTTTATTGACTTCTCAAGGCAAAAAGCACCTACCATTCTTTTAATTTCTTAACAAGAACCACCTATAAGGTGTCCGTTCAGTTACAGGTGGAAAGGCAGCGATCAAGAGATTTCCATTAGACAGCAGGCTAAACTTTGGCTTGACAAGTAACTGAAGTTACTCTATCTCTGAAAATGTTAGGACTTACACAACCCTTACAAAGAACTGCAAGCCCTGTCTTCTGGTCTTGTGCAAATCTTACTTGGTTTAAAAAAAAAAAAAAAAACCCAAAAAATTCCCAAACCCCAACAAACCGAAAAATTAAAACAAAATGCAACGCAGGCCCAAGGTAATGCATGAGTCCTAGTGTGGCCATGCTGTCTGACATGCTGCCTCAACACTGCTTGCTTTGTTCAGCTCCCTACTGTGTCTAAAATGCAAATGAAGTACCAGCTTTACAAGACACGTGTGGCTGACAGCCTGTTGGGGCAGAATGAAGTCCTAGGGAGAGGATAAAAGGAAAAGGAGATCCAAGGCAAAGGATACGCACAGCTCAGAACGAGGAGTTCCTCCTTTCAGGAGTTGCTGTTGCCTGGAGGGAGTTTCTGCCTCTCCTGTCAGCACTTTGTGTTGTCAGTTTTACCTGGGTTTTGCATTATTCATAATGTGTGCTTGTTCCTGGGGCTAATGCACCTTATCTTACCCTGCAGTAACAACCTACAGCCGTAAGCATTATTAGCCCTATGCTTTTGGGAATTCTCTCTTATGATTCACATTGGGTTTTTTGGTTTTGGAAAAACATAACTCAAAGTAGAGTTGTATAAGAGACATCTAATTTATCGATGTCTATAGGTTCCTGAGGGAGTTATTAAATTACACACACACCCTCCCCCCCCCATATCATAGGAGGAAAATGTTTTGTGAGTGCTAACATGAGTAGGCTCTTTGCCACTTTTTCTGTAAACACAAAACTACTTCATGTGCATTGTTTCCCAGGTGGATTAAGACTTCAGGAATATTTCGTGTGTGTGTGTTTGTGTGTGTATACAAATAAAAATGACTGTTTAACAGAAATAGAATTATGGATTAATTGCTGGCAAAAATCTGAAGTCCTGTGTTAATTTGATGCTCAGTATTACCATAATGACATTCTGGTTTAGAAAAAGAAAAGAATAATGTCACATTTTGTATTCACATCTGGGAGCGACCATTGCATTTTACAATGCTGTGTAAAACTCTTCAGTCCCAAGTGTCCCTCCAACTGTTTTTCTTGCACTGCCAGCATGTCACCTGCTAAAGGTATGGGCGGTTTAGGTGCTCCAATCTGGAGTGCTTTCATGGAATTCCACACAAGATCATGTCATATTTTGTTCCTAGACAAGTTCATGAAGAAGCCATAAGCTTCATTCCTTTGTGGTTGGGTGGTGTGTGGGTTTGTTGGTTTTGTTTTTTTCCTCTGCTGCTTCTGCCACCAAGGCAGTTGTCACAGTTCTGATGTTCATTAGGTATTTTCAACATTTCTTCCTTCAAGTTTTCCTCTGATTTGTCTAGCTACCATGATGTATGTTTATCAACATGACCATGCCTAAACTGAGTATGAAACAGTACAATATAATTAAATTAGAACTAGTGGATGCTGTCTCTCTTGCAGTGGAACAGCTTTCCAGAAGGAGTGGAGGAGGTAGCTGAAGGAGGCATGCGAGACCTCTGTATACAAACCATATGTCTAGTCAATATTCTCCTCAAAAAAAGGCAGCTGTAACATGAAGTTAAAATTTCATATTTAGGATTTCAGCATGATGGATGAAAAATAGAGGCCCAAAATTGCACTTAATTAATATGACCATGGCTAAGGCTACTGGCATTTTATCTAGAGTAACTCTTTTCATGGATTTTTGGATTAAAACCACAGGCCTAGGAAAGCTACATAGAGTTTTAAGTATTCCTATTCTCTGAAATGTGGATTATTATTATTATTATTTTTCCCCTGTTTTTTGGTAGCAGAAGAATTACTTTCTGCAAGGATCTGCCTCTGCACATATTATTAGCATTATTAGAAAAATACTTAAATAGCTTTTGCTTTACCGGTGCTGTGAAACTGGAAAATTACGTCTCTGTTCTCTACCATCACACTGGTGGTGGTGGGACAAGTTTCCAAATGGTGATAGCTGTAGCAGAAGTAATATTTCGACTTGATGTTTTCTATATCTGTTTGTAACAATTTTTATTGAACACCACATAGAGTGGATGAACCTGAAGGATCATTGAAGAAGTTTAGGTCTTTATCAAATAGAAACAGGATATGGCAATTAATTAGGCAGACAAGATCTTAGAGTTGGTTTGGCCAAAATTGAGATTGAAAGAGAGCAGTATTTGTGAACCAAACCAGAATTCTGTTTGTGCATCAATGATTCAACCTGTCATTTAATCCTTACAGAAGCAGGGAGTCCTGCTTTGTAGTGGAAGGAGTATTTTGAAATTAACTATGTTACCTAGAGGAGAAGAGGTTAGGGAGAGAGAAATGATGTGTAGTAGAGCACGACTGTGTATGCTGGGGCTGAGCCAAGTGAAAAGTAGATGCATGTCAGGACTGATGAAAGAATTCCATATCATAAGAGTACAGTATTTTAGCATGGTAATGGAAGGATGGGAAAATTGTGGAAAGAATGCAGTTTTGGACAGCCCATTGTTTTGTTTTAATTAATTCTAAGTCTAAAGAAAAATAAAATTGCAAAGGGATTAATTTTTTTTTTCAAACAAAGATATGCTTTCAAGTTAGTATAATTTAAATGGAAACTATCTTAAAATAATATGGTATATTATTTCTTTTCCTCTTACATGAAAATAACATGGTAGTGGAGATGATAGGGATGGGTAAGGGAAATCTGGGGAACCTCTGCAAATAAGTGTTAAATTCTTTGTAATTAATATTCTCAGTAATAATCACAGACTTTTCATTTTACATACAGAAATATTAAGCTGATGGAAGAAATAAATCTCTCTTTAGAAGGAATAATGAGATATGTTATTCAAAACATTCTTTTCCTAAAAAAACTAGAAGAACTAGCACTGACCTGTGTTATAATTCGTTAACCATTCTGGATATTTTTCCCAGAAAATTTGTCCTTATTTTAATTATTTTTCTTTAAAGGCTAACTTAAAAAAAAATCCAATCCAAAAAAGAAAGCATTTTTATTCATTGCAAAAATGGTCACATTCGGTGGTAGTTGTTCTGAAGTGTTGCAGCAAAACTCTGCAATAAATCCCAAATCAGACCTTTACATCTCTTTTTTTTTTTTTGTCAAATAGGGAAGAATATCTACAAGTCCTAGGAAAAGTATTTCTGAATAAATAAGGATACTATGAAAACAGCAAAATAGGAAAAAAAAATAATGCACTTTGAATGATATCTTGGTGGCTAAGACACCCAGAGTACTCAGTTCTGTTAGTTCATGCTTGCAGAAATGTGTATGTTCTTATTAGCCCATGTAAATTTTCCATTTATTTTTGTGTACTTTGAAGACTGTTTCCTCTGTGTCTGTGCCTCTGAAGCAGAAGAGGTTTTTGCATTCAGTCATTTGTTGCATACTGAGTTTTTCTTCCAGAAGTAGTTCAGTGAATCCAAGATCCAAATGCAAGTTTCTCCTCAGAATCACTTGGAAAACAGAATTTTCCAAACACAACCCATTTATTTTGCATCTCCCTGCAATTTTGCATGTTTGATAAAGAAATGGTATTGGTAAAGCAAGGGATAAAAGGAGCATTTGACTTTCCTAGATATATAAATTCATGTTTATTCATTTTATGAATGACTCGCACGTTACAGGATCACTGTGTTAGTCATTTTGTGCTTTGCATCTACATTGCCAGGTTGAGAGAAGATGCTGTCAATTTCAGAAACTATTGCTGACTGTGCACCAGGCAGTGTTACTGCTCACTGGTGCTGTGTGGCCAAAAGCTTTTGTTCTCATATGTAGCCATCATGGCATTTCCAAGAATAGCAACTGCTGTTGGAGAACTGCTAACACATTCTCCCTGTAAATACCTTGTTGGCTCCTCAGATATCTTTTTCAGATTATTTGTCAAGCAGTGCCACTGAAAGACAGAGTTTTTAGTGGTACTCTGAGTTGCTTATTTAATGAACCAGAGGAACAAGGCAAACTAATGCTGTAGTGCTGTTGCTGCAGCTCATCATGGGAAGAGACTTGCCAGGTCCAGCCAAAAAGTACAGCGTGTGAGGTTGCTGTATGTTGGATGATGGACCTGGAGGCAGGCAGCTCAGGGCTCTGATCCCACTCATGCCAATGATGTATCTGCATGTTGGCTCCACTGAGGTCTGGGCCAGGTCCCCATTAGCACGGAGGGCTCAAAATCTCCCTGTCTGAAGCATGTAGCAAGTGGTATTTAAAGTACTTTTATTCAAAACCTGTTTTACTGCAAATATTAAAGTGAGTGAAGCAAAGGTAAGACAATTCCAGGACCAGTTGTTCTTTGTTTCTGTAACAAGCTTTTATGTAAAAGTAAAATCAAGTCTCCAGGGGCTGCAACACTGTTAGCATTGTTTCTGAGACCCTCCTGCATGTCTCAGTCCATATTTCTTCAATAAACAATTTCGTATCTCATTATTTAAATTAGCATGTTTTTCTCTTGTGATTTTGGAAGCCCTCAATGAACTTTCTGTCGTAGGCTTACATCCTGCATTCTACTTTGAAATATTCCTTTGGCAGGATTTTAAATACAACAGGAAATGGAGTTTGAAGGTGCATTAATGGAAAACTCTATTACAGCTAGCAGGCCATTTCAGAAAGTTAACTGGGCCTGGGAAAATGAATATATACCTACTGCAGCCTGCATGCAATTACCAGTATCCACTGAAGGGCAAACAACTTGGTATTCTTGGGATTTGGGTGAAGTCTGATCTGGAGGCTTGATAGTATACAAGTGTTCATAATATTTAAATGTTGTCTGGGGTGAAGATAAAATGTACTTTTGATATTCCCTGTGTACAATATTTGTAAAAGAAGTTGAAAACATTTTTTCGAACTGAGAGTCTATGAACTCACAAAAATGATAATATAAAATTATTATATATTAAGTTATTGTCTAAAGTAAAACTACCAGCCTGATTTTGAATATGTTCTAGGAAAATGATATGTTTTGTTTTTTCATACAGTCTCTGCTGGAACAAGAATGTTATTTTGTGTTATGTGAGGCTACATAGATCTATTAGATTTAAGCACTTTAAATAAATGGCTTATTTTCATGAAGTTCTGTCATTGTAAAAGCTTCAATTAGATTTTGCACAGTGAGAATATTTGCAGTTCTGGAATATTTTTACTTCATTTTTCAGATTCTAGTTTTCACAGTATTTAACTCTTTTCTTTTAACGATATCTACCTGCCGCATTTTTCCATGTACACATGGAAGATTGTGAACTCACTTTCACTTCCACAATGTTCCTGTTTAGGGAGATGTGCTAAAATGAAGCAAATACAGTGCATTATATAATAAAATACTTCTAATCATATTGAACTGACCAGAAAAAAATCTTACACATTGGAAGGTTAGAAAAATATTTTAAAAGGTTGCAAGACCAAAAGATCACATGCTAATGACAGATATAATTCTTTCAACAAAAAGAAAATCACACAGAAGTAAAAAAAAACAAACCCCTCAGATGAGTATGGTAGAAAAATACACCATTTAAAAAAGATGAGAGAAGTTAAACTTGGTGACAGACCTATAATACAGAGAAACTCAAAATGTTAATAAAGATTCCATCAGTAGCCTGAACCTGAGTATACATATACTGACTAAGTCAGTTGGGAAGCCGAGCAGAAGCAGCAGAACAATGTTTTAGAAACGGTTGCACGAAGTCATCTGAACAAGACCCTTGTGATTCTATTGCTTTTAAATAACACCTTGAACCTATGTTTAAAAGAGTGCTTCATATGGAAACTTTCCTTTCTCTTCAGATTTTTATTTTGTTCACCTGATGTACAGACCTGATCTGTTTAAGCCTGCTGAATTTATGGCACATGGGCTCTGCTTTCATAGCAGAGGATGAAACTGGGAGTATATTCATGTCTGAAGATGTATGTGTGATGCCTTTCTTCTTAAAGAGTAATGATTCTTTGAAAATAACAGATCAGATTTGTTGCCTTCCAGTTCTTACACTGGGATGTCTATTTTTTTAATTCCCCACTTCATTT
This sequence comes from Porphyrio hochstetteri, assembly GCA_020800305.1. Lineage (NCBI taxonomy): Eukaryota > Metazoa > Chordata > Aves > Gruiformes > Rallidae > Porphyrio > Porphyrio hochstetteri. The sequence continues at coordinate 51,611,231 of CM036938.1, read as the reverse complement.
ATAAAAAAATTTCTTTCTGAACATCTGTGGACTATGAACTATAAATACCAAAAGCTTGTTTATCTGTTTTGATTGCCATAGAGTTGATCATTCCCGCATGCAGTGAGAATCATGTAATGGTTTTCTTTGTTTCTGGTGTGTGGTTTGTGGGTGTTGGCTTTTTTGTTTTGGTTTGGTTGTTTTCTTTTGTTGCTTTTCCCCTAGAAGAGCAGCTCAGTCTTGAAGTGCTAAGGGTTCCAAAGAGCTGGAGCATACAACATATGCTCCAACCTCAGTTTCTTTATATGCATATCAAGAAAAACCTTTAGAAGATGAATGGATTCAGTTTGATCAGAATTTACCCTTCTGTGTGTTAAGGCATAAAGAATATTTTTGAAGGCTGGTTGTGTTACTCTTTCTCCCATCAGCCTCATCACTTTCCATTCCATGAGTGTGGGCAGTTCTGTTGGATGTTGGTTTCCTAGTAAAAGTGTAAACATTCCTTCTGGCTGCTGGATTTGGGGGAGAAATTATATGCATTTGGGTGAGCGGGAAGTTGTACTGCTCTCCACATCTGGCTCATGTAGGATATTGATGAGATGGCACAGAAGAAAACTAACGACTCTCAGTCTGTATCTTTTGGGTGTTTCTCCTTAGAAACTTGGGCTCCTAATTTCATACTTCTTTGCAGTGTTTGTAAGCTGTGGTAGCTTTACTGCCTGTGGGTTGCAGACAGCAATTGTAAACTTATTTAGAGTCATAATACTGTATTATCCCAGGTGTGATTCTGGGATGAAAACATTGCATTTGGGTTTTTTTTAATATTATCTTTGCAACTGTAAGGGTGTCATTTTGCAAGCAGAAGATTGAGGTAGAAGGAACAGGCAATTTACTTTAAAATTAAATCATATAACTTTATGAAAAATCCTACCACATTTCCCAGGTTATTTAGGATATTGGTAAATCATCGCTTTTGAATTAGTGTAAAGAATTTCCAGGACAGAAGATATATATGTGATTCACTGTTTTAAGAATGTGGGGCTCAACTGGTTTTCATGTTTTTTTGGTTGCTTTTTTGAATGATGGGATTATGTTTTCCATTATTACACTAGAAATTACTTTTTTGTTCGAAGCACAGATTTCAGAGTGTGTTTCTTGCTGCAAAAATTAATGCCAAATGGATTGTTAAGGCTGTAAACCCCCTTCCACCCCCCAAAAAAAGAAGAAGAAAAGAAAAAAGAAAGCCTTGCTTGCTTCTAATCCAACAATTGCTAAATAAGTGAGGCTAGTACAAGATTTAAATATTTTTATAATCTTTATTATTTCTTCCCCAATTAAATAAAGAATCGAAAAGGTGGCATACAGGAATTAATGATACATTATTATTAAGAAATAACTAAATTGTCTTAATATTGGCTAGTTCATAGCTGATCTTTCAGAAACAGGGTAGTATGTATGAAGTAGGTTTGAATAATTAAAAACATTAGTAACTTCCGAGAGCTTTTAATTTCTAACTGTTCTTGAGAATGAATCCTCAGCAGCTATTGGATCAGACTTGCCAGTTTTAGCTTTGACTCCTTTTGTCTTTAAATGCAGTATTTCATCTGTGTATTGTAAACAATACTTCTAATGCATCTGGCTGTGTTGTAGTGGTGTTTCAAACACAAACCCGTAATACCTGATAAATCTGATTGATTGATTGATAAGTATCAGAATGTGGCTGAATAAACGTTTTGGCCGTTAGGACACTGAGCGAGCTGCCTGTCAGGTATCTAGCCTTTAAGCTAGATTGAGCCCTGAAGAGTGAAGATCTTGGTCACTCTCACTTTGCAGTTCTGATTCTTTCTGCAGTGTGGCTAAATGTTTTCTAAAGCATTCTCCTAAAAGGCATAATCATATCATGGATGCAATAGCTTCTGCTCCATGGACAATGGTAAGAGAGACTGTCACAGGTTGCCAGAGAAGCTGTGGCTGCCCCCTCCCTGGCAGTGTTCAAGGCCAGGTTGGATAGGGCTTTGGTCAACCTGGTCTAGCAGAGGGTGTCCTTGTCCACGGCAGGGTGTTGGGACTAGATGGTCTTTGATGTCATTGAGATGCATTGATCTGAAAGGATTCTTATAAATTTAACAGTATTTACAATTTTTTTAAAAATTAGATCTGAAATTTGAAGAAAAGTGCTTGCTTAGAATTTTATATTCTCATTACACAGTGTAACTTCTGTGACCAAATCTATGTTTCAGTTAGCAGTGTATAAGGTTGTGAAAAGATCTTAGGTAGTAATTTAAAAAGTTTTTGCATTCCTAATGTTATATGTTCTGGAAGATTATATTCCCGTTACGATGATGTCAGAATAAACCTACTTCTGCATCAGGTTTCCTCAGAAATAATTAGGTTTTTTATGAAAATTTTTCCCCTGCAACTTTAACATGTTTTTCATGGGCTTCTGTGGTGACTTTTGCAGTAGTCATTGTTAGCCCACCTTTCCTAGTGTCAATTGTAACTTCTCTCTGCCTCAGCTAGGGTTACCTATCCATATAAATAAATTGCAGGTCAGAAGTAGTAAAGGATGGCTTGTCTACTGGATTTGGCATAGTGATGGCTTGTCTACTGGATTGGGCATAGTCAAGGCAATGTGGTTACTGGGGGACAATAAATGATCACTTTAATGTACTTTTAAATGGCATCTCTGGCGTTCTTACATTAGAAGACAAAATGAAAGTCAATTTGTCAGAGATAATTTATTTTCTCAGCTCTTTCAAAAAGCAATTACTCCAAGGATCGTGTGGCTAAAGAGCAGGGCAGCACTGATGGTGTGCTGAGGATGCTTTTTGACATGGCTTGAGACAGCTGTGCTCTAGTGAGCAAATTTGGGTTCTATCTACAATTCTGCTTTTACTCTTGTTGAGAAGGGGACACTTTTACTTGGTTGGGAAAAATGTCTGTGTATGTCAGTGGAAACTTTGTAGATGCCATTCAGAAGCAGACAGCGTTTCTTCAATAAACTTTTAACAGACTTAGTACCTTACTAACTGAGGAGATTTTACTTATCGCAGAATTAGGAAGGTACCTAAATGCACTTCTGTAACAGAGATGTTGTTTAGTAGAATCCTTTTACAAAAAGTTCTCTTTTAACATGTGGGAAAAGGAACAGTGTAAACTGTAGTTTAGCTCTGGGTGGATTTGCAGTGGCTGCCATATTTTATTTAATTCCAGGCAAGAAAAATAAAACATTATCTCTAATTTAAATGTTCATATTCAGTTTGCATTAACTAAAACTTCCCCAGTGTCTCAAATAATCTAGAAGTTGGATGCAGAAGTGCACTAATATTAACTGGGATATGTTGGGACCGCATGACAGCACAGGAATGCATGTTTGTTTATATATTACGCTTTCCATATAAATGAAGAATGTTAGTACTTTAAAATGTCTGCTTTCCTGATAAGGAAGCATTGCTGGTTCTACTCTTGTTTCTGTACAGCATCACACACCCTAAAAGTCCAGCATTTGGATATTGAATTACTGCAAAACTGGTATGGCATATCAAGAATACTTGCTCTGGAAAAATACTGGTGTGCATGAGTAAGTCTGTATATTACTTTTTAAATGGATGAATTCATATTAAAGATATTGAAACCTTAAAGGTGTTTACATTTTAAAGTTATTAAATGCCTAATGGGGGAAAACTAATTACAAGTGTGATGCATGTAAACCTAAATTGTCATTGTAAAAATCATATTGAAAATACATGCTATGAGAGTACCTGCATAGCAAATTTGACCACACTGTGTGAATATCCTAGTTGCTGATTCAATATGATATTTATTTTGCTAACTTTTGTTTGTAAATGTTAGAGAGAAGAAGCTAGTTTAAATACAGTAAGTGTCTGCTTGTAATTTCAAAGATTCCACTGAACATAATGCAAGTGAGTTGTCAACATGTTTGGTGGCCACAAATCTGGCTGTTGCTTGGGTAAATATTTTTCCCAGGTGCACAAAATATTATGCAGACCAACACCAGTTTTCATTTAAAGTCTACTCTGTAACTGTAGCCAGAGGCAGTTCTACACTGCCTGAAATAATGCACTCCAGATTGGCCAAAAAAACCCCCAAACCCCAATGGATTTCTGGTCCTTTTGACGTCTGTAGTTTGAACATTCAATATTTTATTCAGCTTTAAGAAGTATCTTTAATTTAAGCAACCACAGAACTGTCTTTAATCAATTAACCCAGCCTATCTTTTTCATATAGTGACATCATAGTCTTAAAAACTAGTATTTTGGTGTTAGTTATGCAAAGAAGATACTAACTACAAACCAGACACAACTGGAGAGACTCAGTGGGGAAGTTCAGTGTAATGATTGATGGACCTTGTCTTTAGTAGTGGCAGCTACTTCTGCTTATGGGAGGAATGGACCACTTGTGTACTTTAAAGTGTCTGCACATTGTCCTTGTTGCATAAACCTATGCAATCCATGTATTGTGCCCACAAAAGTCTTTGTATGTGATACTCCCATTCCTCCATATTTGGTGGACTCTCCTAGGTTCTCTTTAATAGCGAATTTTTATCCCTGTTTTCTTTCCCCAATATCCAACGCTTTTTCACTGCAGCAGCTTGGGCAATGTCCTTACAAGAAGGTGAAGCTTGGGACACCAGCCTGCAGTTGGCTGTGGATATGCATTCTGCCGTATTTTTAGCCTGTGCCTCTGTTAGTGCAAGAGTATAATGTAGAGGGGGGAGTGTGTGACAAGGCCTGTTCCCAGGGTCAGATTTGATATGACCAGCCTCTTTGGGGGTGAGAGAAGAGATATCAGGTACATGGACATGACCCTTGTGATTTCATTTGTTCTCAGGGCCAACAAACTGCCTCTGGCCCTTTCTACTCAGTAAGATTCAATGCCTCTTCGGTTAGGATATATACTGCATGCCTCATCCATGTTTCCAGTGTTTCCCAAATTTCAGCCCTCAAATTTCTTTCCCTTCCTGTCTTCCCCCACCATGTCTAACAATATCTCATGCCTCCATCCCAGAGACTCCTTAACTTCCTATTGTCATACATGATCTCTGTATATCTTTCTCATAAATTCTACTCACATGCACCTATGTCTAGTCTGCTGGTGCATCCTCTCACTGCTGAGACCACATTCTCCCTCTTCTTCCACTATTTCCAGTTTGCTAAGAGGTGAGTCATTTGGGATAGTGGCATCTTCATCTCCTCAAAGATGTGTGGAGCTGGTGTCAGCCTGAATGTGCTTTGAGTGGGTTAAAATACAGGCAGCTTATTCACAGCTTAAAAAGTAGTTGGTGGTTGTTTCTGTGTGAATAGTGACCAGCTCTGCTGCAGTTTAGCTGCTTGCAAGGCGAGTTTTGGTTCCAATAACTAAACCAAGTTAAAACTGCATTTTGTTGTGACAGTTCTTGGACTTGGCAGAGTGAAAATACTGATTGTACACAATGCGTGAGATGCTGATCCTACCCTTCATATATATCTTGCTTGTATAACACGTGATATATAGCCCAACTATAACAGTAGTATCTTTCCCTCCTGGTATCAGTCCCGACATTGTAGTTTTTTCCCAGTTTATTTGGCAAATAGAGGTGCTGGTCACCAGAGTTTCCAAACTAAATAGCATATTACAAAGAAAATGTTTTTCTCTGGGAGCAGGTGTGCTATTGGAGTAAAAGTCAAGATCATTTTTTAACTGAATAATTACATTGTAGGCAAAGCATGTTAATCAAAATAAACATGCTTGTGGGTTTGTTTAATTTTTCTAATAATACTAGTGCTAATCTGAGAAATGAATTTTTCACTTGTTAGTGCTTTAGTGGTATTTTATATATATTCGTAATTGAGAGGTCACTTTTCTAACTTTTTGCCTTCAAAGTTAACCCTTTTATTTTCTTATGTTTGCTCGAACAGGATTTATGCCTGATCAAGTTACTGTCTTTTATCATAATTAAGGAAAAATGTGGAGAGAGAAATAAAAAGTCTGTTCAATGGAGAATAGATTATTGTGCCTGTAATGAAACAAAAGAGATCCTGTGACACATAGTGCCTCCCCACCCCCAGAATAAAGTGCAGTCAGAAAGATTTATCTGCTGTGAGAACGACTCAACTGGCCAGAGCTATGGGGGTGTGTGGGGAGGCCACATATTTAAGCTTTTCAGAAAGGAAGCAATATGCTTCAGAGATTGCCTGAGATCACAGGAATGGTAGCTGTAGCAACACTAGTTTACAAATGCAGGTTATAAGTATCTTGCCTGTTTGCAGTTCATGCCAAAAATGGATTAGTAGATTTTAACAACATCTCTGTTCAGTACTGTGACTTACTGTATAAACTGTGCCCTTGATTTATAAAAGGTTTCTTCTTGTGGTGCCTTAAAGTCTCATTTTAAATAGCGTAGCATGCTTGCAATTTCTTTTTTTTTTTTTTTTAATGTATACTGCTGGCAGAGAAAACTCCACTGTTGCTATCACCTATTTGAAGTTACTTTCAGGCAGTAACACACTGGATAGAGATTTATAAGAGAATATTAAAAAATGAAAAGGAAATGTAGACCAATCACTTGGATTATTCAGTCTTTCTGGTAAAATAGTATATTCACTTTTAATCTGACACACTGTAATAGAACTTCTGTGGTTGATCATAATTTGTTATGGTAACTTTAAAAAAATCTTATGTTCTGCTGTTCTTCAAAGTTTGAAACTAGTTTCCAGTTCCACCCAAGAAAAACTGTTTCCAAGTATCAAATCAGAGAAGATCGGAATAAATTACATATTCAAAATTCTTTTTTATACAGCTTTGGCTACATTCTTTGTACTTACAGTACATGGAAATATAAATATAAATAAATACATCTGATATACATTTTCTTTCTTTATATATATTTACATCCAGCATTAAGAAGCATTCTGGCCCAGGCCATAGAGGATTGTTAGTCCACATCAGGGCTTTTTCAACTCCTAATGCTGTGATAGCAATTACACAATATTTCCTAACATAATATGAGGTTATTTATCATCAGAAATTACAGATTGATTCCAAGAGCATATTGTGAACATTATCTTAAAATTGCTTTAAGAAATAATAAGCTGTATTCCTATTCCTGGATGTGCTAGTGTGGATTGTGATGTGGACTTTCATTTTTAAGCTTTTGAGGTACAAGTAGTACAAGTCCAATTGTGGGGACCACTGCTGATACTTTTCTCTTGTGTTTTCCCTTTTGTCCGCTGTCGTAAGTGTTTGTTACACCTACAGCAGAGGGACATTCCAGTTCATAATTCATGACCAGGTCAGAAAATTTTCCAAAAAGCCCAGATGAAACACATTATATAGTATTTTCTCAGTCTGAAGGGATATCTTCAAGGGAGAAACAACCAAATGTTCTGACCATGGAAAGGGGCAGTCTCATTTTCATGTCTTTCATGTGTTAGGAAATCTCTTAACTATGATACTGCTTAGGCAGAGAACTCTGTTTAGCTGTATGATTAGCTAGGTAGCTAGAGAAAAAAAAAGTGCAGATGTCTTAGTTTGGGAAAAATCGACTGGCTAGTACTAATACAAAAGTGATGTATTTTATCGAGGGTTTTTTCTTGTTCTCACTTAATATGGAAATGCTATTGGTAGGAAAACAGCAATTTTTTATTTTTTCTTTTTTTTTTTTTTTCAGTTTACCCAGCTAATCTGGTATTTATGCTAATTGCTCAGAAGATGTTGCACATAAGTTTATAAACCATCAAGCTGGAATAGTATAAAATGCAGAAATTTCACAGGTGTCTTGACCTATTTAAAAAAATGTTTATAGAAGCAAGGGACATTCTCTTTGTAAAGTACAATGCTTGCTATGTATTTCCTGTTAAGAAAGAATTTGTGTATCTACACCAGATATTATATCTGCAGCCATCTTCTGCAGTTAATTCTGCAGGGAATTTCAGGGAACTAAACATCCACATTGCCTACCTGTTTTGTCTGAACTCAGCCAGCTTAACATACATTGCTAGTGAAATCAATTTGAGCAAACCTGTCTGACTTTTCATGGTGTCTGTAATCATGTCAGTGGCTCCAGTTAAGCTATGAAATACGAGCATTGCATTAGTGAGCTTCAGTGAAGAGCCTAGATGGAGATGGTGATGTTTGAAGCTAGAAGACATCTACCACACTAAACCACACACAATTATAGAGATAACATACTAAACTGGTAGTTCTGTCATCCATCTGAGTTGATTTTATCTTCCTCCCTTATGGTTCATCTTTCACCCAGTTTACTGTCAAGGCAGCAGTGCAATCTTTGCTATGCTGGTGGAAATGATATTGTCTGAAGTATCTTATAGGCCAGAATTTTTCTTAATCTTTATTCTTAACTTTTATACAAGGAGGAAGTATGTCAGCTTGATGATTGAGTTCTAGGTCAAATTTGCAGAGTTGGAGTGTAAACTGGACACATTGCTTTGGAAATTGTTGAGGCAATAACACTGGAATGCAATGCAATGATGCCACTTAAGATGCTGGTCAGAGTGGAACTGTATAAAATAGTATAAAAATAGGAAGACTTAAGCAAACCTGTTCTTAAGTTCCAAGTTTTGTTTGCCTGTTTTTTTTTTTTTTTTTTTAAAGTTAGTTTATTGAGTTGTTACTGTTCTTTTTAACTTGCTCTTTTCAAGTATTACAGATCAGAAGTGTCATAAGATTTTTCCAAGAGTTCTATCATTGAGGAATGCTCTTTTTTTTCCTCCCAGCATCTGCAAAATTTTAATATCCTTAGTCAAGTATCATTAATGGGGAGTGAAAGGTGGTAAGTCAACATTAGTTCACAATTTGACTGAAAAATTCCATGATTTAAGTAACTTCCTTTTAAAGCTCATGTGGTTTGCATTTAGCAGAGTTTATGTACTATGATGAGATTTTGGCGTGGGAGTTGCAATGGAAATATGTGTGCTTCCCTTCTTATGAATTAATTGGAAGGCAGACTTCCATCAACATCAAAGGAACGCTGACTTGTAGAGGGCTACTCTGGTCATACTGGGATATAACTGGTAGTAGTTATTTGGCGATGAAAGATAATACTCTGCTGGTGATGTTTATCTTCAAATGTTTGAAGTAAGGGTTTGGGGTTCCTTCTTGATTGTGTTTTCTCAATGACTATCATGATCAGATGTAATAAAATGTCAATTTGGGGAGGAAAAAGCCATCTGGCTTATCTGTGGCTCATCTATCTGCAAACACAGAAATCACTTAAAAAAAAAAAAAAAAAAGAAAAAAAAGAGGGAGCTAGTTTCTTTTCTGGGAAGGGTAGAAAGACAACTGGCTTCTTGCCCCTACAGTTTAGGATTATTTGACATGGAAATGAGGACAATATTAGTAACCGGAAAACTGGAAATACCATTTGGACATTTCATAATGCACACAAAAAAACCTCCTATCCTATTAAACCTTTTGCCCAGAGGTGAATGCATTTCTGGAAGCAAGTGGATAGGAAAATAAATCTTACTCCCTCTTTTCCCCCTCCTGTATACTTTGTTCACTAGCATCCATTCCCAAGCATATTCCCTCGTGAAGAAAGAGGGAAGAGTTGTCTCTTCTCCCCCTCCCCTGCAATCTACCTATGGTCTTTGAGGGTGTACTTTTTCTCGCAGAGGCTGTGAGATTCCATGTTATGGCTGTTCGCCACTGAGAGTGGAAAACCTATCCAATGACTTCTTTGCTTCTCTGACTCTTTGCTGCAGAGAATGGGGTAGCTCCTGGTGAGAGAGAGAGGTGGCTTCAACCTCTACCCAGCCTGGGGACGTTGGGGGGACAGTCTAAAGAATACAAGTAAGACAAGGTAGAGGTGAGGCAAAACTTCAGCACTGATGACTGCGCAGCAGCATTGCTGCTTTACAACAGCAGCAACATGACTGCTTGGTTTTAGGATTAGATAAGAGTTTGGCTGAAGAATGTGGGTTTTCAGTGTTGGATTACTTGCTTATGTTCTTCTATTTGCATCGTTATTTTATAGCATAACTACTGCAGTGGAAATGCTTAGTAACCTTATTTATTTTCCCAACATTAGAAAACAAGAAAACTAAAAATGTATGGGTAGTAAATGTGGAGACAACTTCAAAAAAAACCCAACTTGTTCTGCTTTTTTTTCAGTGCAAGACCAGAAATAACTCTGCAGAGTTAATTTCTTTATTAAGAAGGGGGTTTGCATTTACATTGTCTATCAGGGACTCTGTGGTTTGGAACTGGAACCACGTTATGTTATCATCTGTAACAAGATAAAATGATCAGATAAATAACGGATTCATCTTGGGGGAGGGAAAAGAGTGTGTCATCATTTCAGGGTTACCCACACTGCAGACAGTAATATTAAGTGCTCATGGCAGTGAGACGTTACCCACTTTGACAGATTAGGTGGGGAAAAAAATTGAGCTAAAAGCCAGTAACTTGAAACAAAGTAAAACATAATGATTATTTCCATGTAACACACACTTACATGCACATGAGTACATGCATCCCCCAGTGAATAGTTTAATTTTCCCATTGAACTTTTATTTCATGATAAATGAGATCTGTATTGAAATTCTACTACTGGCATTAAATTTAAAGGAGATGAAGGGTGGGTAGCTCATCATCTGAGAATAATAAAAAGCTTTTTTTGGGAAAAAAGTTTCCTATCCTCAAATTCATGCAAGATTTATGTTTCAGTATGTGCTTTTTAGAAATAGATACGCTGCCATGAAGTGTTTTCAGATTGAGATCTATGCCTTCTTTAGAAATCTCAATTGTTTCCAAAGAAAACTATTGGAAAACATTACTAAAAGTATGCCAGCAACTGAGGGAGAAATAAATTGTATAAAAAATAGTGAATGGTAGGGGTCAGGTCACATCCTCCTTATTTTGGCTGTCCACCTTCCAGACAGTTGTGGTGTGTGCTATCAGTTAGCTGGACCACCCAACAGTCAATTCCATGTGCAGAACGCACGCTGTGGGAGCACAAAGAGTGTATGGTTTTCTTTATGTTTGGCTCACTAAGAGGAAGCTTCCCAAGGTTAAGTAGTGGAGTTTTTAGTGGAGTTTTAGATGAGATTAATAATTTTAGCTGAAATCACCTAAAGCTGGTTTAATCACAGTGACACTAAAATTAATTGATTAGCCTTCTGGGGTGGTTTTCTTTGTTTGGTTGTTTTGGTTTTTTTTTTTTTATGTGATCTATTTTCTTGTTGGTATGAAAAATATCAACATATTAGACTATATTTTGGAGGAATCCAATGTACAAAATAGATAGTTTTGATAGAATAGTACTGGTGGAAGAACATTTCTGTTAGTAGAATGGCAGGACAGAATTGAAACAGACTCAAGTCTAAACTTTATTGAGGATTCTGTGTAATGAGCATAGATATTTTGCTATAGTCCAAGTTAATTTATTCAAGTTATTTTACATTTTTTGAGGAGGAAATCAATGTGACTAATTACTGTAAGTGCAGGTTAAGTACCTAGAGCTATTTGTCTGTTTTATTATATAACTCTTCAAATGTTTCAAATGTATAACCATCGTATAGAAGAAAAACATGGTTATTGTATTTCTGTTTTACTGTTGTTAATTGCATTATCTTGGTCAGTCATTTGTATTTAGTGGAGAAATTATACAAGGTATTACAGACACTAATATTTCACCTCTGCATTTTCTGATAAGAGACTTAGTGGTGTTTTCACTTTTCTCCAGTCTATGCAAGCCCACAGTTGATGACTGCACTTTTTTCTGAAAGTTGGCTCATGTGCTTAAAGCTGTTTTTCAGTATATTCACCCACCTTTAAAAGATTTCCAGCTTCACCTCTTTTCCAGTGCAAAGATGAATAGAAAAACTATGTTCAGGAATTAGCATGCCCATTTATCCCCTCTCCCTTCTCCCAGATTAAATCAGCCTTGGTACTGTGATCAGAATGCGCTTTCATCTCCTGCCAGTATGACTTCAGGCCTAATCTAGGCTCAGTGGGTATCCAGAGGTGAGAACTGAATAATAGTTTTGCTCTTTTAGGTAGGGAGAAGTAGTGGAAGAGACCACAGAGTATTGCTTATTGGAAAAGATGCTTATTGGAAAAGATGCTTCTTGACAGCACATCTTTAACAGCTATAAAAGCCAAAGCATGTTAAATCAGGAAAGGGCTTTGGAAGAAAGTTACCTGCTTCAGACATGAAAAGGATGAATTCCTGGTTCTTCTTACTTGTTCTGCTGTTTTAAGGAGACTTCATGTCTGCTTAGGCCATGCAAAGAAACTTTTACTCATTGCTTTGCTTATGTCCTTTGAATGAAAGCTTAATCTGTGTTTTCTCCCCTACCTGGGGAATGGTATCTCAGAACTGCCAAGATCACAGGACCCTTGAATTAGCCATAGATCAGCCCTACTTCATCAGTTAGTTATCTTCCTTTTGCCTTTTTCTTTGCCTGTGAGATGGCTACTTTCTGTCCAGCAAGTTTTTTTTCTCCTTCCTCTTACATCAATATTAGGACAAATGTTAGTAAATGTATGATTTTTGTCAAGACTCTACCTGGCATAAGAATCATCTAGAAATTTTCTAGGAAAGAACCTTTAAAATAGTAGGAGCATAAACACCTTGTTTTAATGAAAAATGTTCAGTTGTAGGAAAAAACCCACAATGAAGTAATTGAACGTTTAGGGAAAAAAGTAAGTTTAAAACAAACAAAGTGATGCTGTTCAAGCTCATGCTCTGAAACAGCTTACCTGTACTTCAAACCAGCTCTAACAGATGTTTATCCTGCTCCTTAAGGTTTCTAGTGAATATATTGTGGGTGTTCCTTTGCTTACCCATCCTCAAAACAAGAAACTCCTAGTTTCTGACACAAATGCTATGGGCTACAAATTGAACTGATCACTCCTCCTTCATGTAGTAGAAATGAAAATAGATGGTCTCTGTCTTTATAACAGGCTTTTAAACATAGGACACATGGTTACCTATGTCTTTTTATGCTTAAACCTGCTTGTGCAATTTTTCTTTATGACTCGTTTCCTGTTACTTTTGGAGCTGTCTGGTGATCACAGTCTTTTCATTTGTGCCCAAAGCTGGACAAAGACTTAAACAACAGGATAATTTTTTCCAGTTCTCATCAACACCTAGTAGAACAAAATAATCTTCTCTGGCATCTTGGCATTGTGGTTTTCTGTGGTGGGGTTATGGGTGTGTGTGTGTGTGTGTGTGTGTGACTGTAAAAACCAGTTGGGCTCAAGGACAGACCTGTTGCTGACCAAGGCTGAGCCAATTGGCAACAGTCACAGCGCCTCTGTGTATCACATTTAGGAGAAAAAGAAAAATGGAAGCGGCTGCTTTTTGCCACCAGAGAAGGGAGTGAGGAGATGTAAGAAACTCTGCCGACACCAAGGCAACTGAGGAAGTGTGGGAGGAGGCACTGCAGTCACTGGAGAGAGAGATTCCCCTTCCGTGGAATAGACCATGGTGGAGTGGGTGTTCCTCCGCAGCCCATGGAAGATGATGGGGTGCAGAGACACCAACTGCAGCCCAAGAGACCTCATGCTGGAGCAGGGGGAGACACATGGAAGATGCTGTGACCTGTGTTTAAGCAAGTTCTTGGCAGAACTTGCAGCTTGTAGAGAGAGAGGTCTGTCCTGGAGCAGGTTTGCTGGGGTGGACTTGTGACTCTGAGGGAGACCAGGCTGGAGGAGTTGGCCTGAGGGACTGAGAGACCTTCTGTGATTCTATGACTGCACCCCACAGAAGTGACCCACACTGGGGCTGAAGCCCTGTGGGAAAGGACTCACATTGGAGAAGTTCATGGAGGACTGTCTCCTGTGGGTGGGACCCCACACTGGAACAGGGGAAGGGTGTGAGGAATGAATGCCCCCCCATGAAGGAAAACAACTTATGAGGGACTGACTGAAATCCCCATTCCCCCCTACCTTATGCCAACCTGGGTGGGGAGAGAAAGGAGTAAAATAATGACTAAAGTTAAGCCTGCTAAGAAAGAATGGGTAGGGGGAGGTGCTTTAAGATCTGGTCCCACTTCTCATTATCTGACTGGTGTCAGTGGGTGTGGAGTGCAGTATAATAAGTTAAATGAGTTTTTTTATTCCTCATTGAGTCTGTTTTGCCCATGACACTAATTGTGGAATGAGCTCTCTCTGTCCATATCTTGACTTCTAAGCCTCTCATTTTGTATTTTCTTCCTGGTCCAGCTGAAAAGGGGAGTGATTGATCTGTCCTCAAGCCAGGGTCAAATCACCACACTCGCTATGATAGATCCAGTAAGATTTCCTTGGGTTTCAAATCCATCCACAGTCTCCTTTTTTATTGTCTGCAGCAGCCAGAACTTTTTCTGCAGCATTGCAACCTGAGTAGTTTTTTCTCATTTGTACTGTTACAGTTTTTAAATGTTACTAAATTTTTCATATGTTTGATCATTTTAAAATTAATCTTTCTTCATGTTGGACCATTCCTCCTGTTTGAGAATGTCAGTTTGCACTCTGAGCCTATTCCTCAGGATTCTTGTGATACCTCCTGGGGGGGAGTTACTCACAGGTTTGATATTCAGACTCAAGTATACCATTCAGGTTGTTAATTAAAATATTTTATAGAATGAAATCCAAGACAGAAGACCTGTGAAAACCTACTGGAGGGTCTCTTTGGTTTGAAAGTGGAGCATGACTCTGCAGTCGGTTTTTCAACTTGTACCTAACTGATCTTTTTGTCTATGCTCTAGTTCCCTATTTTGAAGAGACACTCAGAAGCTGTAGCTAGTCAAGATAGATTGAATGACTACCATTCAGATATGCCTCCCTAACTCTGACAGTCACATAACCCTGCAAACATAGAGCTGCTCATCATAGAACTTTGTATACACGCATGGTCCTGCCTTGAGATCCAACCCAAAGTATTCTGTGTGATTCTGTGACCCATCCATTGTATGAGGTAGGTACTTGACACTGCCCACATCTGATGGGCCCTTGAGAAAGGATCTGGCAGGATGAAATTTGGTGGAATAGAGCATGACAGATCAGACCCTGATGGTGATCCGAATAATAACTTCAGTTTATGTAGCATTTGCTTGTTCTTCCTCTGTTCAAGCTTATGATTGTATCCTTTTGATAAAGATATGTTTTTTAAAAGCAAGTTTGAGAAAACAACTTCTGCCTCTTTCTTCTTTTGTTTGTTTTCTTTCCCAATTAAGTGTGGACCTTTTGATATTTCCTTTAAGCATACTGTTTATGGAGAACATATTTTTACTATGTTCTGTATACATGCTGACTGTAACTCATTGCAAGGTTTTGGTCTTTCTGATTTTACCCATATGTATTTCTGTACCTCCTTTGTAGTATGACTAATTATTCATCACAGATCCTTATTTCTAGATTTAAAAAAAAAATCCTTTTATATTTTCTGATTATAAAAAGGCCCTTACACAGCTGCATTGGCCCCTTGCTGTGCTTCTTGTTTCTTCTGGGTTGGGATAAATTCTCTCTTCACTTCTTTTAACTCAATATTTTCCTTCCCAAGCACTCTGCTTCCTAGCACCCTTAACATGTTACTGGATCTCTTTTTAATTTTTTAGGATTTTTTAAAATCTGACAATCTTGTTCCTTCTTTTTCCCCACAGAATAAAGAATTTGTCATTTTGTGACTGTTTTGTCTTCTGTTTCTTGACTCCTCTCTACTTTACTTAGAGATAAATATAAAATCAGTCTCACCTATGAATCTTCTCAAAAAAAACCATTCTACTGTCTATATTCCTTTTTAGTCTTTTCTCCTCCTTGTCTGTGGATTTATCATAAAATCATAGGACCATAGAATGGTTTGAATTGGAAGGGATCATCTGGTTCCTAGCCCCCCGCCAGGGGCAGAGACACACCCTTCAGGGACCAGCTTACCCAAAGCCCCATCCAACATGGCCTTGAACACTGCCAGGGAGGGGGCAGCCACAGCTTCTCTGCACCACCTGTGCTAGGGACTCACCACAAAATCTAAATCTCCTCTCATTCAGTTTAAACCCATTACCCCTTGTTCTATCACTCCCTGGTGAGCAGTCCATCTCCAGCTTTCCTGTAGGACCCCTTTAAGTATTGGTAGGTCTCAATTAGGTCTCCCTGGAGCCTTCTCTTACCCAGGCTAAACAAGCCCAACTCCCTCAGCCTGTTCTTATAGAAGAGGTGCTCAGCCCTTTGGTAATCTTTGTGACCCTCCTCTGATCTTACTCTGATGGCTCTGTGTCTTTCCTGTACTGGGGCCCCAGAGTTGGGTAAGTAGAAGGGCAGAATCATTCCCATTGACCCGCTGGTCATGCTGTTTTTTGACATAGCCCAAGACACAGTTGGCTTTCTTGGCTGCAGGTGTGCATTACCAACTCATGTTGAGTTTTTCATCAAGAAACATCCCCAAGTCCTTCTCCTCGGCACTGCTCTCCACCCAGCCTGTAGCTGCACTTGGAATTATGCTGACCCGCATGTAGGACCTTGCACTTGGCTGTACAGAACTCCATGTGGTTGACATGAGCCCACCTCTCAAGCCTGTCAAGGTCCCTCTGGATGGTATCCCTTCCCTCCAGTGTGTCCACTGCATCACACAGCTTGGTGGTGTTGGCAAACTTGCTGAGGGTGCACTCAATCACACCACCCATGTCTCCGACAAAGATGTGAAACATCTGACAAAGATTTTCAACAGCTGATGGTCCAAATGCTGATCCCTGAGGAAATTACTCATTACTGGTCTCCACTTTGGTGTCGAGCTCTTGACTGCAACACTTTGAGTGTGACCATCCAGCAAATTCCTTATCCACTGAGTGGTCCACCCACCAAAAAACATAACTCCCATTTAGAGAAAAAGTATGTTGTACAGGACAATGTCAAATGCTTTGCACAATTACAGGTAAATTACGTCAGTTCCATTACCAGGCAGTGCTTTAACCCTGCCACAGGATGTGCACCACATTTGTCAGGCATGGTTTGCCTTTAGTGAAGAAGCCATGTTGTCTGTCAGCAGTCACCTCCTTATTTTCTATGTCTCTTAGCATAGTGTCCAGGAGGATCTGCTCCATTGTCCTGCTGGGCACAGAGGTGAGGTTGAGTGACCTGTAATTCACCAGGTCTTGCTTTTCTCCCTCTTTTAAAAATGGGGGTTACGTTTCCCTTTTTTCAGTCAGTGTGAACTTGACCGGACTGTCACAGCTTTTCAAACATGATGGAGAGTGGCTTCAGGACCTGCAGATACATCTCATCAAGTTCCATGGACTTGTATATCTTCAGGTTCTCTTAGACAGTCTCAAACCTGATTGTCTCCTACAGTGGGCAATTCTTCATTCTCCTAGTCCCTTCCTTTTCTTTCTGAGGTTTGGGTAATGTGGCTTGAGCACTTGCCATTGCAGACAGAGTGGAAAAAGTGGCCTTGGTTCATTCTACAGGCTTTAGAGTTCTTCCTGTTTATTCTCAGATATTTGGCATATTGCTCTATTATTTTCATTGTTGTCTCTCCTATGACCCTCAGAAAGCTTTTAGACTGAAAAATCTAATAATTTTTGATACTCGACTAGGGGCACTTCAAAGGAATTAAGTTTCATGAAGGTGCCTGGTGCTCTCTGCCAAAACTCAGGCCTACTTATAATGTGTTCTGTTGATTTTTCAAAAGTGGAGGTGTGCAACATCATTAGTTTTGAAATTGCCAGCTGGAAATCTAGAGTGAACTCCAGTCAATATTTAAAAATGTTATCTTAATTTCCTGTAAAGCAACTGTGGTTTAAGAATCCAACAACATGGTTTAGTGTGAGTCATCATAGAGGCAAAAGCTAGAGCTTTAACAGTAATTTGTTTTGGTGAATATCTACTGTGGTTCTGATTGAATGATTTGCATTCTACGACAAGTTTTCAATGACCATTTTCTGATTAGCAGCTTTCTGGGATATAATTTTAAATGATCCCATTGAATGCATATGGTGAGTTGCCAGCTAAGGAAAATCAGCAGAGCCAGATCTGTGTAGGTACACCACCAGTGGGTGTCCTATCTTCCCTTCTGAGCAGAAGATCAAACCTATTTCTAGGGGATAAACAGTAATTTGCCTAATGTTTTCCGCTGACTCAAAGTCTGCTTATGGCTTGTTTATTACACAACATTAGAAAGAAAAATTGATTATTTTTTCTTATAACTGCTCTTTTTTGTCTTCTGTGATACATTCTTTGAAGGGTGATTGGTGGCAGGGCAAGTTAAATGTCCAATATGTATGCAAATAGGGATGGATGGAAGAATGGAAATCAACAAGAAAAGTGGTAGAAATCCAGATGTCTAAATACAAAAATTAATATTTGTGCCAAAGGACAGTTTTATCCTTTCTGCTTTTAATAGCAGACTTTCAGTCTTACTAATGGGGATGGGTCTGTATGGAGCCTGGAAGTTTTTGCTTAAATGGGAATATTAAAGGATTATATTTGTGGTTTTTTAAAAATGTAAAGAAATGGAAAATTTGCAATATTTAGTGGCTTATGTGAAGTGGGCTTATCATCAGCTTAAGCTTTTTTTAAAAAAATTTTTAAAGTAGAGAAGATGTGTTACTTATTTACATCTTCCCTCATTTTTCATTTAAGTGATTCTGTCTTTGTGTCAGTTTGCACAGTAATAGGTCTTCATAACCATCAAAATAACTCAGAATGTTTGACGTAATTTCCAAACATATTTGCTTATATATGTTTTCCTTGTTCCTGCTAAACTTTCATGAGGATCATGAGGATCATACCTGTATTTTTGTGCTGAGAAATACCTCATAAAATATGACTGTTGTTGCCTTCTCTCAGACACTATCCTGTACCATTTTGGAACAAATCCTGGGATGTAAGAGTCCAGAACTGTTGGCGAGCTTTGTACAGCAATACATGATACATTAGTTTTCTTTCCTGTTCTTTACCTCTAGTGAAAAATGGCCCCATTTCTCTCCCTTGATCTCCAAGCTGGATCATTTAAATTCTTTTTAAGGCAGTTTTATGAGCAGTTTAGGGGATTTTACAAAGAGGAAATTAATGCAGAGTAATAAAGACAATGTAACGAGAAAAATAAAAACGTGAACGCGAGGCTTTATTAAATGCACATAGCTGCAATGTGAAGTGTGTGGGGTGGACTGAGGCTTCAGTTTACAGAAAAGGTTCTTGGCTCTTGCAGCGCAATCTGGAAAGTTTGCTGTAAATATGCTATGCTTGTGGTTCCTTGCTCAACCAGTGGCGCCAGGAATCAGTCCAAGTAGGGGAGTTTTGCCTCGTTTTTTTCCCTAAAAATTATGTGATATTTTATTACATTAAAGTTTTAAGTGCTATTGTTCCATATTTGAGTCATTATGGGGTTTGAAGTATGCCTTGCTCTTGAAGTATGGATATCATCCTCTACAGTTTGTGTTTTCTGTATCTGTGTTTTAATGTAGTTTTTGACTCGCTGCCCAGGATTTGGTTATTAGGTTTTTCTCTCTGCTGAAACAGAAGTTAATCTAGTTTTCACTTCAGAGTACACCTTCTCTCTAGTTTTAGTCAAGTGCTCTTATACATTATAAAGCAAAAATGATATGGTCCTGTTCTTTCAGACAACTTTTTTGTTTGAGAACATGATTTTTATGAATATTTCATTTGCAAAACAACAGTTATGATTTCACAGAATCACAGAATCATAGGGGTTGAAAGGGATCTCAAGAGGTCATCGGGTCCAGCCCCCCTGCCAAAGCAGATTCCCTAGGTTTCTGTAATTAAAGTATCAAAATGGCATTGACCATATAATTTTCATTTTTTTCCCCTGAAAGATATTTTCCATGTCCAGATTTCACTTTTCAAAGAAAAGCATAAAGTAGTATATTCATTCAAGATTCAGAATATGTAAGAGGCATCAAATAAAGTCTTTGGGAAACAGTTTCTACCAAGCAGGAGGTCAGTCTCCATGATTCTGGCAATGGAGCTGTGGAACTAGCTGCCAGAGGATGTTGGTTGCCAAAATATAGTTTCAAGGTAGGCTTCGGTCAAGGTCATGGAAGAGAAAGCTGTTGAGGGTTACTGAGCATGCATCTACATAAGGAACTTCCTGAGCTTGAAAACAGTTTGAAGCTGGAAAAGTGTCATTTATATATGAATCTGGTTTTGGCTATTCTTAGAGACAGTGCACTGGGCTTTTCTCAAAGATGTTAAGTTGTACATCTTGTTCCAGGCCTGCACATTAAGGGGTCATTAGACTTTCCAGGAGCTCACCGTAGCTCAGGAAGCCCTGCAGGCAACTAAAAGGTGTGAGAATATACTGGAGACACCATTACAAACTCTCTTTTACTTTTTCATATTCTTTTCAAGATAACTGTCATAGACGACCATGGGAGACTGTGTACCTGATGAGCCAGATCCTTGGTTTGACACAACATGTCCTTCCCTATTACTGTTTACGTGAGCAGTGCCTCAGTGCTGATCGTGACTTGGGTTTCAGGTTTAGCAGTAAGTCTTAGGTATAGTTCTCAGCACAAGAATTTGTAGTTTTCCTTTCTGATTGAAAATCATCTAACATGTTTTAGGTTCTCCCACAACAAAGATTGAGTGTGTAGGAGCTGTGTGGTGTGTACCAGAATGATGAGAAAAAGATAACATTCTTCTCAACAATATCTGGATGTAAAGTTTGATGGGAAAAGTGCTTTTAGAAAGATAGCATTTTATGCTCTTTGAAAATATACACCTTACATGTCTTACAGGACTGCTAATTTTGCTTTCTGATAAAAAAAAATATCTGAGTATGCAATTGCTACCTGCCTTTCACGTGAAAAAGCTGCAGCATTATCTAGTGGTGTTCTTTTTGTAGGGGTAAATCTCTTACTCTTCACTGTAAATAATTCATCTGTAAACATTGATGGACTGTTAATTCATGGGCTTAGAGAGAAGAGCATTCAGGCAAGAAGAAAGAGTGGTTCTTTGTATTCCTGTTGAAGCTAGCACTTCTACCACCTCAAAATTGTGGATACATCTCACAACCAGTGCTTGTCAAGGGAAACACAACATTTGTGAAAGGGAGAAGTGATGTTTTATCTGTCTTCTCCTTCTTTATTATTGAGTGTCTGGA
Source organism: Porphyrio hochstetteri (assembly GCA_020800305.1). Taxonomy (NCBI): domain Eukaryota; kingdom Metazoa; phylum Chordata; class Aves; order Gruiformes; family Rallidae; genus Porphyrio; species Porphyrio hochstetteri. The sequence continues at coordinate 51,590,191 of CM036938.1, read as the reverse complement.
ATGTTCTTATCTTCTTGTTCATCTGTCTTTTTTTTAAACAAAAATTGCATGATGGCTATTTCATTGCTTTGTTTCCATCTTCATCATCAGACACACTTATGTTGGCTGTCAATTAAAAAAAAATCTTGAATAAGCTTTGTTCAAAGTCAGTATATCAGATCCATCAATCTTGATATGAGGCAAAGTGTAGTAAGTGAGCAGTATTTACTTTGCAGTACTTGTTCACTGCACAACAATGAGAAAATCAACAACACAGGGAGAGAAGACTGGCTAATTGGTATCTCAGGTGGGACAGGTATACAGGAGTGTCTTTATTAGAGAGCTCTTGGAGCTTGTATAATGTGGAGGTTTCACAGCACGGTACTTCTTTCAGAGTAGATCATTCTGCCCTGCAACGTCCTTGAGGTGATTCTATGAAGCAACCCTAGTTGAAGTGGCTTCAGGTGCACTGTTGGTAAACATCCAGTCCATGTCCTTCTTACTTAACAGCAATGGCCTGACAACTGAAAACATTAGAGGATAAAGTGATAGGGTAAGTTTTCTGCCTTGTCACTCAGGTCAATCATTTCTTGCACTATTTGGTTAAGATGCATATATGTTTTGATAGCTCCCAAAGCACTGCAGATAGAACTAGCTGCTGATCGTTAAGCACACCTTTCTTACCATGCTGAGGGTCTTGCAGCTATATTTAGAGAAATGCATCTACAGTTTCAGATGCTCTGATTTTCTTTCCCTTGAAAAGTATTGACCTTGGGAGCAGTGCTACCTCCAATGTTCTCTTTTTCTTGAGTACACAGATAACCTTTTGCTAAAGATCCTGCTTCCATACTTACCTTTCAGTACTGAAACATTGTAGATTCTTCCTGAACAGAGATGACTTTGGATAGGTAGGTTTTTTTAAATATGATATATTTAAAGCCTAGAAATGATGTTTAATTGCAACATCAAGTAAATTCAAATCCATATATTTCTTTTACTGTAAAGAAAATACTTGCGAAAACTTTGGCTTAGTTTAATATATTTTAAAGAATGGTCTTAGTTATGTGATAGATGGCAGTCTAATAAATCGAACTGGGAGGCACTGCATAATAGCTTCTCAAAAGACAGTTCTCCATTGAACATGGTAATATATTAAAAAATGCTGAATTTTAAAATGACATCAGTGCTAGAAAATGTAGAGGATCCCCTTTCTGGATAAATCCAAGGCTAATAGAAGACATTAAATTAGAGACACCAGGGCTATGTAGACTCTCAAAGAAATGGGCTTCTCACAGTTTCTTTGTGAAACTAAGTAAATCAACGTCAATGGATAATCTGTGAATACTCAGTCGGTATACTCATTGCCTCCAAATGCTTATTTAATTCTTCAGATTGTGGTAAATGTCACAAAAATCACAGCAAACTCTAAATTAGCTTGGAGTATTAAGTTCTGTCAAAAGTGCTTACTTGAAAATGGACTTAATTGAAAATCTCTATTCTTTTAAATACTGTGTTACATATGCTTGGATTATGTTGTGTATGCATGTACACAGACACACACAAACCACCTCTGTACTCTTTCCTACAGACACCCATCAGCACAAACAAACCTTTGCACAAACACCCTTATACTTCCCCATCTGCACACACCTCCCTGTGACACCCCACACCTATAGACACATATATTTCCTACATACTGCACTATACATCCCTAGTTAGGCACAGAAACACAGACCTTTGCACACATGCCCCCTAAACACTCCACACACACTCCACATACAGTCCTATGCACGTGTGCACAACTGAACACAAACCCCATCACAGGCTCGTAGAAACCCACATACACTTTCACAGATAGCATGTACACGTGCATGCACCCATACATCCTTCCAAACAAACATGTACCTGCACACACATTTATAGACATGTACCCATCCCCCTGTACCCATGTGCCTCTATACACACACATACTCGTACACACACCAAGTATACCACGTGCACATGCACACACACATGTGCATACACACAGACCCAGACTGCCTACATGAACACCTATGTCCATTCAGAAACACACACCCTACAAAACACGTGCCAGCCCACCGTGTGTGCACGTGCACGCACACACAGACATCTACCTGCTCTGTAAGTTAGTCCTGGAATTAGACAGAAGCATAGGCTTTACATTTTGCTCACCATTGAGGATGGTCTATTATGCTACAACTGCTTCTATATAACCCTGTATCCTAAAGATCCCGAATGCTGTTGCTTTGTTCTCCCAGTGCTGTGTAGTGCAGCTATTTATTTTAGATGGGAAAGAGAAAGTAGAATATTTGTTGGGTTCTTTCTGGTGATTTACAGATGATAAGTGCCTCTCAAAGGAGAGAAATCCATAGCTCGGTGTAGGCTGTGAACCAAGTGTGGTCTGTTATTGTAGCAAGAGTGCCACAATATTTGGCAAGTATCCTGTTCATACTGTAAAGCTCTGCACCACAACTGAACCCGTGTATGCCTTGGAGTTACAGACTAACAATAAGATGACAGAAATGAGATAGCAGCTTCCATCTTAGTTTGAGGTAATGTGTTTGCCTACTTCACTTAGTGAGAAGAGGTAGAATGAAGAGGAGCTTTAAAAATAACCACAGAGTGCTCCTGTAATGGGCATTCATGAGAGAATGAAGGGGATTTTCTATTAAGAATTATACACTTCTCTTCAAGCAAAAAGCTTTTTTTTTTTTCTTGTAAAAGATGTTTAAATCTATAGGTAACCCTTCTTTAACACTTTCTGCTCTGTTATGGGTGGCTTGAACACTTGCCAGAGACACAATTACTTCCTTCTGGATTGCTTGTGTTTTTAATTTTTATTGGTACAGATGGAGGTTATCAATGTACAGTTAAGTTTAGCAGCTTTTGATATGGTATGCGTAAATGATGATTTTTTTATATGTTCTTTTTCTTTCACTGTTTTTTGTTTTGTTTTGGGGGCTGGGTGGGGTTTTTTTACTACTAGATTATGAACACCTTTATGACACAAGGATGTAAACATGGATGTAATCAACATTACAAAAAATACAGGAACAGTGTAGATCCCAATCCTACAAGTAGTTGCTTTTATTAGCATTGTGAACAGATATGCAGGACAAAGACCTCATCATGGAAGTCACACTGGAAGTTATAAGAGGGAAGGGAAGGGTGGTTGTATTCTATTCCACTCTTGCTTGTATGAAGATAAGAATATGGATTTACAGGTACTTCTTGCTAAATTTTTGGGTTTGTTTTTAATTATGTATAGGCTCTCTGTCTCAGGGACCAGGAAATACAGGAGAATAGACATTGGGATGAAATTAAAAAATCACATACAAACCCCAAATCTTTTTGTCTTGTATTCTTCCTGTGAGATCATGTGTCTTGAAATAGTTAAAATGCTGTTTAAAGACATATAAATTCACTGTTCTTCAAATGATTTAACATTGTTATGAATTAGTTTTGCACTGGTTCTCATTTTAAATTTGTGAAATGATATCCCATACAAACATCAGTCCCATGGAGACTTTTACATTTTCTAGACATTAGAGTGCAAAGAGTTAGCATTACCACCACAACTCTGCAGAAGAAATTCGGCTACTGTAGTACAAACAATAGTCTTGTGTGGGAAGGTAAACTGCAGAGGGCTTGGTGGGATGAGAATCCTTGCTTGGTTTTGTACTATACTCTTTTACCTCACGAAGTTGCTCATCTGTTATGTTATCCAGGCTTTAAGAAACTCTGTCCTGTACTTTTCTTTCAATGCTGCTGGTCTGTCTTCAGAAGCTTCATTTGTAATTGTCAACTGTTTTCACTTGACTTTTGTTGCTTGTGGTAAGAAGGTGGCTCTTGTATTTAAATCTGAATTTGATTTAACTACATGATTTTCTGTGATTTACAGTTTTGGAAGCAGTATTTAATATTTGATAAATGTGCTTATGAGTTTTCTGTGCATCAAATTCTCACTCAGTTATTGAGAGCTGTGTGAGAATGAACTTTAAATTCATCCTGAAATGAATAAGCAGCAGATGAAGCTCAAGAAACACTGGTCTGCATGCTCGTAACCATCTTTGCTGTTTTTTGTGTGTGCCTCATGAGTTTCAGGTCCCTGGTGGAACTGTAATTTTTCCTCATATAAGCAGAATGAAATAATCCACTCTAGCAATAAAAAATACATTAATTTAATGGGCAACTTCTTAATTTCAGAACAAAGGATATTTTTTAATTTTCTAGTAGAAAAGGAATGGAAATGTACCTTTGTCCTTTGTGAGGTCTGTGTGTGTTGTACATCAACACTTAACAAGAGCTTAATCATAGAATCATTTAGATTGGAAAAGACCTTTAAGATCATTGAGTCCCACCGTAAACCTAATCCTACCAAGCCCATCACTAAACTATGACCCTAAGCACCATGCATACACATTTTTTAAATACCTCCAGGGATAGTGACTCAACTGCTTCCCTGGGTAGCTTGTTTCGATGCTTGACAACCTTTCAGCGAAGAAATGTTTCTTCATACCGAATCTAAACCTCCCTGGCACAACTTCAGGCCATTTCCTCTTGTCTTGTCCGTTGTTACTTGGGAAAAGAGATTGACACCCACCTGGCTACAACCATCTTTCAGGTAGTTGTAGAGAGCAATAAGGCCTCCCCTCAGACTTTTTTTCTCCAGACTTGACAACCCCAGTTCTGCCAGCCGCTTGTGGCAAGACTGGTGCTTTAGGCTCTTTATCAGCTTTGTTGCCCTTCATTGGACATATTCTAACACCTCTCAAACACATAAACAATATCTCAGCAAATTTATTGGATGTTTTCTTCTTACAAGTAGTTTTTTTCTGCTTTCCTTCCTGGGCTTTGAGTAGATGCTCTTACGCTTATGGCCTCCATGACATAGACTGTTTATATCAGACACTGTGTTGGTGTTGAAATACAGGTTTGAGCATCATCTGGATATTGCTCCCACTGAGTACAAATTCTTACCTTGGGAATATTTCTGTACTCATTAATCAGAGAAATAATAATCTGCTTTCATAGAATGATACACCTGAGAAAGCTGAGTATCCTTCAGATGGGAGGAATATGTGAATGAAATGACCCCCATGTGCCATATAGGCATTAATACTGTATATATTTGCTGTTACAGCAGTTCATTTCCTTACAGAAATTATTGTTTCATCCACATTTGAACAGTCTTCTAGGTATATAGGCAGCAAAATCTTTATATAGTTGCAAGCTACAGAAATCAGAGCTGTATAGCTAGACATGCTATGTTTGACTGCAATAACCAGCAGGCTTATCAGGAAGAAGCTGCGATTAAAAATGTAGGATGTCTATAACCACAGGTTTTTTGTACCGATACTGACTTTACTGAAGTTGCCTGTGACTCAAGTGTGAGTAGATCTGGAGCAATAATGTCCGATTTGCCAACAACTAGTCATGTTAATGTCAATAGCTTTTTAAAAAAAAATGAAACTAAAAATCCTCATGTCTCCCAAGGCTCTGTTAAGTACTCTTGAAACTTTCACCTATTTCTCTGGTTAAGAAATGTACCTGTTTTCTAAATATTTGTTAGTATTGGTCAACAAATGAGATCGCTTCTGTTTCCAGAGCACAGTTTCTGATCTCTCTTACAGCATGTTCAACTATATAAAAGAAGGCTTTGTTCTTCCTTCTTAAATCCTTAAGCTTATCTTCACAGCCCTCTTCCCCTTCTCTTTCCTTGTACTACGCTTTTGGCTTTAAATCTTTCCTAGTCCTCCTCTGTATCATATTCCAGAGATATTCCTACATTGAATTCTTTAATTGTATAGTTTCCACCTTTTCCTGAGTCCATGAATGACTTTAAAAAAAAAAAAAAGGTTGAATGTTCTTTCTTACCTTAAAAGCCTTTCATACACCAGAGATATTTCTTCTGCCTTTATCTTCATAACTCTAAAATGTCAGTATTATATTACTACTCTGCTGTTTTTACTTTCCCTTGTAAGTACATTTCTCATTGTATTTTCACCCCTGTACTTGAGAGGTCTCATTTTATTTTGCACAGTTATTCTGTATGCAAAGCCCTCTAGAAAAATAAATGTTGATGTATTAATTCCTCTGACAGATGCACTTCCTTTAGGTCTTTACATTTTCCTTTTTCTGAAGATATTTATGCAGTCTGTCTATTGTCTGGTGCTAAATGCTGAGCTTCTTAGGTTGAGACTAACATTTCTTCATTTTAACAATAGGATTTTTTTTATCCAAAGTTATTTTTTTCTTATTCTTCATTTGCAATAAAAAGCTTTATGTTGCAAACAATTTTAAAAATTGCAGTGGCACCTGAGACAAAATACTGGCAGAAGTGTGTCCAAGAAGAGCTTGATTTAAAAAAAGTCATTGTAAACAGAGATGTTATAAACTAGGTCAATTCTTATAACTTAATACAAATTTGGCATAATGGTATTCTTGTCATTTTTGATTTAATACATTTCTGAACTACTTTTTATAGTGTTCTCAGTTCTGGATATATTGTTAATGAGGCATGGATTCACACATCTTTCTGCAGCTGTATTAAATTGTAGGAAGTATTTTTTCCAGGGATAGACTTGCACATCTGCCTCATCAGCGTCATAGTTCAGCTGCAGCTGAGAGCTGAGCACCACACAGTCACTTGTTCTTTAAAAGGGAGTGTGGGGGTGAAGTTGAGGGGTGGGGGGAGAGGGAAGGGAAAGGGAAAAAACCCAAAACCAAGGAACCAAAACCTCCTGGGTTGGGATAAGAATAGTTTACTAGAATAGCAGAAAGATAGACATAACAATGATAACAGGGCTTTATAGCAAAACGTATGAAACTGGTGATACACAAGGCAGTTTCTCACCAAACTGCACAACTCAGGGTGAGCAGCTCAGAGCCATCCCAAAAATCATATGTCCCCAAAACTGCACATCCTGGTGCTGCCTGCTCCTCCTCCAACCAGCCCCTTTTATGCTGAGCATGACGTAACTGGCATGGAATATCCCCTTTGGCCAGTTCAGGTCACCTGTCCTGGCTGCGTCCCCACCCTTCTCATTAGTAGGGAAAGAGGAACAACTGAAAAGTCCTTGATTGCTTGGCAACGACTAGATACTTCAGAGTGCTATTAGCACTGTTCTCATCCTACCTCCCAAACCTGACATTCCATCTGCTGTTAGAAAAGGATTTAACTCCATCCTAGCCGAAACCAGGACAATCGGTGAGCAGCCAAAAGTTTGACCTGAAGAGCTGTGGAGAGGGTGAACTTGCTTCTTTCAGTTTTCCTCACTGAAGGTATTTGAAACTGTCAAAAACGTTGGTAATTATGCTTGACTTTTTTTGCTCAGGCTTGCTACTGTGGAATTATTTTAACAACTGAGCCATCTATATAACAGGCTCAGTGATAGTCGAGTAATAGGGACATTTTCAATTTAGATGTTCACATTCTGCTTTTCCTTGTAGGAGTTAATTTAAGCTGTTTTCTCTCTCCTCTGTCTTTCTTGCTTAGACATACCTGTCTAAATTTTCCACAGCTGCATTGTTGATGCCTCTTTCCTTTATCTGTCACTGTTCTTGCAACTGTGCTGGCATTTCCTGACCAACTGGTTGCCTGACCAACCTGGTGTCTTTCTATGATGGGATGGCTTCATCAGTGGACACAGGAAAAGTGATAGATGTAATCTGTCTGGACTCCTGTAAAGCCTTTGACACAGTCCCCCACAACATCCTTCTCTCTAAACTGGACAGATATGGATTTGATGAGGGACTGTTCAGTGGATAAGGATTTGGTTGGAAGGTTGCATCCAGAGAGTAGTCATCAGTGGCTCCATGTCCAGGTGGAGATCTGCGACAAGTGGTGTCCCTCGGGGGTCCATACTGGGGCCAATATTATGTAATATCATCATTGATGATGAGATTGAGTGCACCCTCAGCAAGTTTGCAGCCAACACCAAGCTGAATGGTGCAGTTGAAAAGCCATAAGGATAGAATGTCATCCAGAGAGACCTGGACAACCTGGAGAAGTGGGCCTCATGAAGTTCAACAAGAACAAGTGCCCTGCACCTGGGTCGGGGCAATCCTTGTCAACAATACAGGTTGGGAGATGATGTGATAGAGGGCAGCCCTGTTGAGAAGGAATTAGAGGTGCTGGTGAATGACAAGCTTGACATGAGCTGACAATGAGTGCTTGCAGCCCAGAAGGCCAGCTGTGTCCTGGGCTGCATCAAAAGAAGCATGGCCAGCAGGTTGAGAGAGGTGATTCTGCCCCTCTACTCTGCTGTCATGAGACCCCACCTGGAGTATTGTGTCCAGTTCTGGAATCCCTGACATAAGAAAGACATGGAACTGCTGGAACAGGTAGATTTCGATTGGATATTAGGAAAAACTTCTTCACTATGAGGGTGGTAAGGTACTGGCTTGGGTTGCCCAGGGAGGTGTTGGATGCCCCCTCCCTGGATGTGTTCAAGGCCAGTTTGGATGGGACCTTGAGCATCCTGTTCTAGTGAGAGGTGTCCCTGCCCATGGCAGTGGGGTTGGAACTTGATGATCTTTAAGGTTCCTTTCAACCCTAACCATTATATGATTCTGTGATTCCTTCTAAAATTATTCTGCTCTGAAAGGTGTCTAATGAAAACAATTCCAGACTATTAAAGATATTAATTTCTGTAACCTAGTGTTAAAAATGTGCTTTGCAGGGGCAGGAGTAGTAGGTTGTACACACATATGTTACAGGCTCTAAGTAGAAGGCAGAGGCAGTGATGGATGACCATTCCTGAAGGACTGGTGGGTGAACCACACTTTAGCCAGACACACCCAAAAGACCTCAGCCCAGAGGCAATGCTGGCCAGGCCAGGAATACCCCTGAGGGACTGCAGCCCACAGTTGGCCCATGCTGGGACAGAAGGGTAGAAACTGTCACATGAAACAGCTACACACTACTAAGGGCATGGCAGCAGAAATCCTAAACACAGGGTAGCAGACAGAAATCCATTCCATGGACCCCTCCAATCTCTATATTACCTGTTTCTTTGCCGGAGCCGTGTGAACAGATTGAGTTTAATGTGTGGTGAAAACTAAGTAAATTGAGACTGGGAAAGAGAGTATATCTACATGTGTTTGCTTAATAGTTTATGTTCTTTTTCTCCATGCTCAAATCAGTCATCAGAGGTTTGTTTTGCATGGCAATAAATTAACTCAAGTAAAATTTCCTAGATCTGGATGGCTTTGCCTGCAACAGGCAGGATTTTATTCTGATTTTATTTCTCTAAGTGAAAAAGTAAATGTGCAGGACTGTAGCATGATTCACTTAAAATATTAAGCTGTTTGATGATTATACAAAGTGAAGACAGTGAAGTGTAACTCAGAGAGATTTTGCTCATAATTCCTCAAGCTTGTGAATTTCCCCTGACTGCATTTACAGTACATAGCTCAATATTGAGGAGCTTTGGTTTTGGTGCCTGATAAGCGGATAGTTTAATTTTAGTTTTCACTCTCTGTGTTAGAGATCCAGGGAATACTGGCAGGATGTTCTGGCAAAAGTCTCCTTGGCAAGAGCACTGCACACCATCCTGCAGCAGTACCTCTTACATAGCTTGAATGTCTTTTCTGTTTTGGGAGGAACCAGTTTCCTTCTTTTCATTAAATGGTAGTGCTGTGGTGCATTGCAAGATATTTACAAATTACAGCACTGTTTTTTCATTACATTAGTCAAGAAGGCTCTTTTGCCAGTAAGGCACAAGGGTTTTTCTTACAAGAAATCTCTGAGGATATAGTGACTTTGACAGGAGAGCATGTGGTAGTGTTAACATGCTGTAGGAAGTAAAATAAATTATACCTGCCTGGGGTTTTGTTATTGTGGACCTGATTTTCATTTGAATGAACATGTAGTGAGTAAATGTAAGGGGAAGAAAATCAGAAGCCTAGAAAACTCTTAATATGTTGTAGTACCTTCCTTGTTTGTCTGTTCATCCTCACAGTCTGGTATGATAGGTATGGTAAAATTTAGGACCAAATCTTAACGCTAGCAACATTATCTGAGGCCTCAGTTCAGCCTTTGAATCCTCCTTTTTTAGCTCAACCATAAGCAGAGAAGTTGTTGCCAGCAGACATAAGGCAGAGCAACATTCTTGGGTTGAACTGGAAAAGCAATCATTTCCTGGCAGAGAACACACTTGGTCAAGTTATAAAGTGGTTTCACTTGAACAGAGCCCATGCTATCAACTTTTATTAGGGTACTGTTTATCTTGAGCCTTGTGGGAGTAGAGAGAAATGGAAATTTTAGGTAAACCCTTGTGCTGCATCTAAAGGTTTTTGCCTTTATGAAGTATGGGAGTGGGTAGAAATGTTTTATTTCATTTTGAAATCACTTTCTTTTCAATTGAGAAATTGCCTCTTGTCAAAACAATGTGTTAAAAACTAGAAAAAAAGAAGAGTAGTTCTCTTTCAGAAGCTCACTGCTGCTTTGGCAGGTGGGCTTAAGAATTACGTGATGCATGTTTCTGAAAGGTAAGGTGCATTCTTTTAGAAGGAAAAAGGGGCTGCACACAGCTTTTATTATAACACTAAAAGCTATGATCTCCATCCTCTAGAGGTTTTATGTTGCTGTGGCTTAGGTGAGAAGTAAAAGTGACCTTAGAGATTCACAAGGTCTTTAGCCTCTTTACCCCCATTCCCAAAAATTGTTATGCCCAGCCAGGATTTTTTTTGCAGCAAGATCTGTTGGGATCAGCTAATAATCTCAGCTGGATGGAGCAGTGCGCTCTACTTTTCAGAGCAGTGTTTGGATGTCTTCAGATAACACTCCCCAGAGCTCCAGTGCTGTAAGCACTGGGCAGAGCCACTCAAGCAGGTCTTGAGCTGAATTAAGCCCACATTCCGCACATGTTTATATTTGATGTTATAGTAAAGATGATGTAAGATTGCTGGTACTAAAACGGGCAATCACATTCACCTCTGTCCCCATTTCTTTTTTTGCACTGTTTTTGGACCAGCATTTTTTCCAGAGTCTCATGTAAAACTTAGTCAAACCAGAATCCTGTGGCTGGGGTGACATGCCTGTCACCTTCTCAGTCAGGCAAGACCCATCTGGGGTATATCCTGCCTGGGTCAGTCCACATCTGCGGGGTGAAGTGTGAAGCACATTGCTGGCTTCTTATTTCCTCCTCATTCTGTCATTAATCACTGTGGCTCTTGGTGGTCATATTCTGTGCTGTCTCAGGGACTCCTTTTTCACAGCCAATAAGTTGTAACAGGGATCAGCTGGAAGGGAAAGAGTAGAAGTCCAAATTCTTTATGAGCTGTTGAACCAAAAGGGAAAAAGTAGGTTTCCCAGGACTACAAGGATCCTTCTGCATCACTATGTAGTTTTCTGCTGTTGAAGGCACTGTGCCACATAGCCCCTTTCTTTAGCTTATCACAGACTGTACAAAAAGCAGCTAATGTTTTCTTGCCTCTGCTACTCCCATTGGAAAGGCTGTTCGAGGAATTGATTGCTTTAACAGGTAGGAATCTTCAGTTTTGTCCATACGTTTATCCACTGCTCATTTATATCCATTTATTTTTGTGCAAGCAATATTTTTCATCCTGCGCGTGCTTTTCTTGACCTTTCCATGGAGACCAGACATGAATTCTCTTTTATTTAATTTTACTATAGGAAACAAGGAAATCTCGTTTCCATGTATTCTGTGAGCACTGTCTTCAATTCCTTTTTCTTCATCTATTCTATTTTCTGTTTCATTTTTTGCTTTAAGTCTGGTTATTCAAGGTTCTATAATAGATATAGAACCATGCTAGTTGTTCTGCAGTGTTGCTGAGGCTCATATGTTTAAGGATTTTATTTTCCTGTTTCACATTTGTGTTTTAATAGCGTTTTCAGGCTCATGTTTGCCTTAATTATGAGCTCCCATTATCCTATGGAATTTCATGTTAGTCCCTAACACCATGATATCCTGATTTTTATATTGGTTCATTCAAATTTTCTGATCCAGACCTCAAGCTCATTCTTCTGAGGCATTTTACAGTGCTGTCATTATGCATTATTTTTAAATGATTTCAGCATCAATCTTCTGATATTTTTTCAGCATTATCAGTAAAAATATTAAGCAAGATTGTTCCAAGCACCAGTATGTGTGTGACCTCCTTAGTAATTTCCTGCCAGTCTCAAACTCATTTTGTCAGGTCTTATTGCCATCTCCTTTTCAGCTTCTTCTTGTAGTATCTCATAATTCATCTGATACTGTGTATAAATTTCCATATATTAAATACTTTACTTAAGCTAAGCTAGAAGACATTGTCTGTAAAATCAGTGCTGTTATTAGAGGAGGATATCAAATAAAGCTGATATAATTATTAGAGATCTTATAATTTGTTTCATTTGCAAATTATATGCATATTATTCTTTCCTTAAAAACCTATTCTGAAGCCTTGCCCATTAATAAGGTCCTGGCCTGGATCACGTTTTGGTTGCTTCTCATTATTTATACTCTCAATCCAAGCTAAGTCACAGACCTATCAACTACTTCTTGTTCATACCTGATTGCCTTTCTCATTCACATTTTATTCTTGCTTTCCATCCGCTGCTTTCTGGTTTTTATTTACTTATGTATTAGGTATAGAAATTACAGATCTATATCAACCTTTCTCCCGTTGCTCAGTATAAGACTCCTCTTTTCAGTCACACCAGCCTTACTTAGACAGGACTGTCACCCCAGATTTTCAAGTGGAGCTGAGCCTCATGTTCTGCTTTTCTTTACATTGCACCTAACTTTTCATGGCTCACTTCCTGTAAACACAAAGGTAAATCCAACTCATAGAAGAAATGTGACTTCCCTTCCTGTACTATCTAATCCTATATATCAGGGGTAATTCCAAGGCCTTTCTGTCATTCTTCCCATTCAGGAAAGGAAGAGGATCAGTAATGATTGCCAAAATAAATTTTATCATGGTAAGGGTTTTGTTGCTCTGTGGCATTGCCTTTCTTTTGTCTTTTGAGATCATGCTCCAATGACTCACTCTTTGAGTCTATTTCTTGAAATGCTTTTTTCCTTTTCCCACCATCCTTCAGAGAAAGGAATGAAAGTGCCTGGAGTGTAAATAGTCTTGTCAAAATGGTAAGGTGAATTTTCACTTACCACAATAAAGCAAATAATATCCTAGAAGAGGCTGAAGTGTGATGCATTGGTGAGGAGTCACGTATAGTGAGATTTTTAATTTTGTTAGGGCAATTGTCAAAACATGAAGAAAGAGCATAAAAAAAAATTGGTTATGCTACCTCTGCAGGACCAGCCTTTGCAGGATTTTTAGCTTTTTTTCGTTAAATGCAGAATTTTCAGCTGTGTGCTATACTGGATCTTTGCTGGCTGATTCATCTGCACAGCATTAAGTTAATAGTGTTTGCCTTCCATACAATATAAAAAAGGTTTTACAACAAGCACAGGAATGTTTTTATGACGTAGTCCACTTTTGTGGACTGAATAATCACAAAGCTCTTTCCATAATATTCTTTCATCTTTGGGTGGATGAGGATATATTTCATGCCTTTATTACCTGGATAGTAAAATATTGCTATGGGCTGTGCTTGGATCAAAACTGAAGATTGTTTCAGTTGGTGCAAAATGTAGTTCTTTAGTTCATGAGCTTTTCATTAATCTTCTGTATGTATTTCATCAAGTTGATAATCTGTTTTTTCTATGGGCTGCCATTTCCTGTAGTGTTGTCATTTATCTTTGAACATTTTGTATGTCTCTGCTTTGGGTATCACCGGTTTGGATGTCTGACAAAAGCTTCTGATTCACTGAAAGATTTTAAATCAGTGTTTGTTCAAATTTAAATTGCCTACTCTGGAATTGCTTTAAATTCTTTAAATTAAATGGAGAAATAAATATATTTCTCAAATACATATTTTCAATATAGGTCTTCTCATGTGAGTGTGTTATAAAGTTCCGTGAATCATGGTGGAAGTTTAGTACTGTTCTAATCTCCAGAAAGTGAAATGAGGTGTCACAGCAATGGAATTAAATGTAAGTACCTAGGGTAGCAAAAGTAAAAATCAGTCAGCACCTCCTTAGTATCTGAAATGGAGAGAAGAAATTGTCACTAAGTGAAAGAATTCTAACCAATAAAATTCTTACCAATAAAATTGCCAGCTTGCAATGGAGTAAAAATACTCAGCTTTCTACATAAAGATGATACTTAATATTTTGGTTCTGTTTTCTGTGGAGAAGTGTGAAGGACAGTCTGTGCAATTACCATGTAAATTGGGATGCCTCTGGGCATGACCTTAGTTTGGAAGGCTGTGGAGAAAGGGCCACAGTCAGTGAGAAGGTGTTGTCACTGGGGCACTGTAGCTGAGAATCTGAGAAGCCAGAGCAATGTGTTACAGAGAGGAAAGTTAGGAATCCTTATGCTGACTTCACCAGTGGCAAAAATATATTTCCTTGTTCTACATTTGGAGATATGCATTGCTTTATTTGGAATGCAGAATAAAAATAGACCCTCTCACCTGATTTTGCCTGCATCTCATGCCAGTGAGTGTTTTCTTTGCACTTCATCACAGCACAGGGCTTTCTGGGCAGGCGATGGAATGCAGTTCCAGGCACTCTCTGGCAAGACGTTCTTCTCAGGAGGACTCTATAGTTTCCAGGGCCATATCCTTTTCTGGCAGTGGTATTCTGCACTGCAGCCATCACTTTCTGCTGCTTATTCTAATCTCCAGAGAACTCATCAATCACCTAGAACAACAGGGTCCACGCCTATGCAGTGAAACGGATTGGAAAACTGATTTGTGTTAAAAATAACCTTTTCTTTTTCTCTTTTGCTGAGTTACTTTTAATCTGGTCATTTTCTTGATTGAAACTACACCATGGCTAGATAAGCTGATACACTGCTACCGTAGACATACTGAGAAAAAGCAGTCAGGACAAACGAGGTAAAGAATATACAAAGCAGCGTGGCTGCTGAAGAGAAGGTCTCCAAATGTGCTTGAGAAGGGCTGGGCTGACAAACAGGCTATATAGAAAGAGTTTTGTATAAAACAATCTTTTCTGGGAGGTGGGAAAATATTTTGCTATGTTGTTGCAGACGGGAATTTGCCATGAATAGAGAGGCATCAATTGATTGAAAGGAACTTGGAGAAAAGTAGATAAATAATCAAAACCTGTGTGTATCTACAATCACATGAAGAGGATTGGCTAGATGTGAACATTTTGAGGAAGTGATGATGGCATAGGAAGGCACCAGCACAAAAATATAATTAGGGTTTAAGCAGCATAGCAAAGGATATATATATTTTTTTTAAAAAAAAATTGGTTTGTTTTTTTTTTATTGTCAATGTAATGCATAGTACCATTAGGAAGTTTCTGTCACTGTCAGGAATAGCTGCTCAAGGGAGGTTCTTGGAAATCAAAGCTGAGCTGGATAAATACTAGATGATACTAGAAAACATACTGCATTGGCAGGGAGATGACAGACTGCTCTGTTACATATTTGTATCCTAGCAACTGTGACGTGTAGGCAGCAAATGATGTTGGGAAGACCACAGCTAAATTTTGGATGGGAAATGCAAAATAAATGCTGAGTGTGCTGTGCAATCATATTACTGACCATGCCTGCTTACTTTTTTTTTGCTTGCTTGCTTGCTCCTTTGTATTGTGAGTATTCCATCATAACAGCCAATTGTGAATGAGATACTGTGCTGGATTCCAGCGATGCTTGAGGCTTGTAAGCTCGGGAAAGCAATTGACATTGGAGGTCAGTGTGTTACAATAACATTAAGCTACACTATCTGCTTATAAAGGGAGCCTTCTTGTATAAACAGAGATGCTTGTGAAGGAAGAATCAAAAAGGCAAGAATTTTCAACTAGTTTCCTGGACAATGGTGAAATGATTTGTAGCTTTTCTGTTCATAATAGAGTGGGCATGGGATTACATATTCCTGTACTGAACTAGCAATAGAGATCTTCACCCCTCTGTAGGGTAATCCTGTAGTCTTGGTACTCTGGGACTGTAAATAACTCCTAGACTTTGACTGATCTTTTTAAAGCAGTGTGCATGAGGATCTCATTTTGGTTCTCTCTTGTTGTCCTTCATTATGTAACTGAAGCATTTAATTTTCTTTTAATTTGCAACAGTAAATACCATTAAAAAGTACAATTCAGTTTGCTGTCCTTGTGTTTCTATTCAGGTCTGTTCCTCTCCTCTCATGTACTTGATAGTAGAAATATTTGAGATTAACTTGAAGGGCAAAACTGAGTCAAATTTCACCTATAATTTTGGCTCATGCCCAAATCCTGGTTCTGATTGTGTTTGTCTTAAATTATGCTGACTTCCTGGAAGCTGCTATCAGACCATTTCATTCCCAAATGGTAGAAATATCATGAAATCAAATTGCCTCATAAGGTTATGTCTATATTTGACTCAGTACTGGAAAAATTAGATTGCATTTGGTTTTTTGGATCAAACTCTTGTTTCCTCCAAGGCACTGAAGCGACTAGATGTTAGGCTTGCTTTTCAAGCCATCTGTATTAAATATATAATATGGAGATATGGTTTGAATGTAATTGGTTATGGTTTATGTGTAGCTATGGAATTTGAGAATCATCTAATAATTTTCCCTATAAACAGACGTTTTAAAGTACAAATATAGAATGCTGCCTTCCTTCAAGACTACATAATTTTACATTACTCAACTTTCACCCAGTCCTTTTCTCATCCTTCTTGTGTGTTAAGTAATCCTGACATTTTCTGAATTGAAAAACTAATTCATAACATGAGTTGCATTTAGTCGTGTGAATAATCTTACTGATTGTAACTCAGTGTGAAAGCCCTTTGCAGAGACAGGTCTTTTGACTATATTCTCTTGTGGTCTTCTATTTTAAGGTGTATTATATATCAGTGGTGCCATACAACAACAATCCATTTTATCATCTTTATGATTCTATGTTGCCATTCTAGCTTGTCTACAGGGGATGAAAGGTGAAACGTGTTGGATTTGTCCTGACTTTGACAGCTGCACCAGCACAGGTTTTCCTAGTCATAGGTTGCTGAAAGCTACACAATTGCATTCTGTGGCTCTCTAGATCAAAAACACATCCTTTTTTTTGCACAGAAAGGCAGGTAAACTCTTCCATTTAAGGTGGCTTTTGAAATGAGTGTGTATGGGAGCCTACTGTTTGGCTGTGCTGTTACTAAACATGCTAAGATTGAGTTTTGGTTGTGCAGAGGGAAAAAACCCAAACCAGCCACGAATGGAAAACAGCCTTCAATAACCTTTGCTGCCACAATAGCCCACCAACTAATTGCAAACACATGGGAATATTTTTAAAGAGAGGGGCACTGGCTCAGAAAGTGATCTCCTGCTCTGGTTCAGCATGTATGAATGACAGCCCTTAGTAACACTGTTCCCTGTCAAAGCAAATCTGCTTCATCAGACTGTGACAAAGTACAGCTGCTCTGCAGCAGTGAGCACCCCAAAATATTTTAATGAAAATATCTTATGCTGTAGAGAACAGATTTTGAAAAAAAACCAGTTGCCTTGCTAAGAATTAAAAAGGGCAGTTTTCTTTTAGTTTCTATCATCTCTCGGTGAATTGTCTGCATTTGGATACTTGAGGAGAATTTGAAAATCATCTGTATTTCTGTTATCTTTCCCATGTATCTTGATGTTTAGTAAGAACAAGCAATAGTTGTAATGCGGATGTTGGCCTCTGCACAGCTGGGCCCTGACATCATAGCCTTAAAGCATTGAACACACCGTTCATCTTCTCTTCCCCTGTGTACAGTTCTCCAGAAGGGTCATGTTTAGTATAAATGGAATAAGGAAAGAAGAATAATTTTAAAAAGCTGTCAAGTTTCTAGTTATTTTCATGTAAATACTAGTTTATTCACTACACAAGGGCTGTGGAGTGTGTTTTGTCTTTTATGTTTTTTATTTATTTCAACATAAAGTGGCGAGCACAACAAAGATGAATATAATTATGATTCCTCTGCAAGGTCACTGTGAAAAGTAAACACTACTTCAATTTTTAGGGATATTTCAATACATTCAGAGGACTATTTTAATTCATTCTTGGGAATATATCTCAGATTATTACCAATGAGAGGTTTTGGGTTTTTGTTTGTTTTTTATAAATCGACTGCCCAAGATTTGGGGTGTTGTCATGTGCAGCAGTGCAGCTTCAATAAAGTCTTTTGGTGTCTACAGAACTACTACTGAAATCTCAGGAGGTTTGGAGGTTTTGAAACAACTTCTAATGGTATTTGGCATTTGTTCAGCTTTCTCTGTCATCACCAAAAAAGTACAAAGTTACTTTCACATGCTTATCGGCAAGAAGGGTTTTGAGGGAGATATGCAAGCTGTTGTTTCAGTAAGGTCCATTTTATTTTATCCCTGCTAAAAAATCTGGGCTATTCGGGCTATTAATGAATTTTCTTTCAGTAAACCTGTGAGCAGTATGTCCTGTTTTACTGAAGATGCGAGTCTATGCTTTCAGTCAGAAATATGAGTGGTCTGTGAATTGGCTTGTTTGCCTTCTTTCTTTTCTTACTATTATTTCCCATCAAGTGTGTGATGCATATGGTGCAGCGGAGGCCACGTTTCCTGCAGGTCTGAGGCACTGAAACAAAAATGTCATGCAAGAGCTTGAAAAGAAGAAAACACAACTGTCTCTGTAGCTCTTATGATAACTCCCAGAACTTCTGGCTTTGTACTGTCAGCTTTTTTAAGAGCAGGATGTTAGTTTCCCCGTTGTGTGTATGGCTTGAGCTCTGTCATGACTTCAGGCTTGTTACTTCTACAACAACAAAATGGCATCTCTTTACAGAGTGTGCTCTGAATTATTGCTTGTGTTTCAAAAGCTCTGAAAAGTACATATTTTTAATGCATGTAAATATCTGAGATTCAGAATTTAATGTACTCACTATATGCTTAATCTGTGTGTTGTACTTATCTTTCTGGTAGTGTTTGAAATAGTGCTACAGTATTACGACCTCTATTTTCCCATACATTGCTCTGTCAGTAGTGGTTATTTTAATTTATTTTGTTGTTGGTAATTATTAGTTTTATTTGTTATTATAATGATGTACTATTTATTACTAGGAAGTTCCTTACAGACTTCAATGCCTTTGTTTCTGATAAAAATTTGCACGCTCAAAGTTGTAGTGTAACAGACCTTCAGAGCTTTTATTGGTGTGCTGGACTATGTAGCTTTCAAAAAACAACAATTTACTTTGTTTATTATGAATCTGATAAATTTTCATTCTTTCCATTTTCACTTTTTCTATTGGATACGTAGTGATAAAAAAAAACCCAAGCACATATCTGAGAAAGACAAATAAATGCTATTTCAGCTTGTAAAATTGTTGAAATAATGCATCTGATGGTATAGAAGTTTGGGGGACAACTGACTTTGTCAACACATGGCAGGCATTAGTTAAAACAGGTGAAAGTCTAATTTGTAGGCAAACTAATAAGAGAAAAAAAAAGAATTCTACTAATATTTTGGACTTGAAGTGAACAGAGCAACTGAAAAAGGTTGGACATTGCATCATATATTGCAAATAGAGAAATTCCCATTTGTTCTCCAGGCTGGATACCTTTCCTTTGTTAGAAACACAAAGTGATGCATTGGTTTTCCCCTCTTCACAAAGTGTCATCTACACTGGTGTGAAGATCCTCACTAGTACTGAATGGGAATCATCTAATGCTATAATGTTGGTTGTTTCGAACACCTGAGGTTTCCTTTTTCTTTGGAGTATCTGAGTTAGCTGGTTTTTTTTCCACAGTGCAGTCCAGTTGACTTCTACTGATGGTTTACAAAAGGTCACTTCTACAGTGAACATTGTCAACACGCACATGAGCGTGGGGCTTTATTACATCCATAATCTATCAGTATTCTTCTGTTACTCTCTTTTCCCACTTGCCTTCCTTTATGCTTGTCAAAACTGGCTAATGTTTTTTAAAGATTTTTAACATTTTAAATATTTTTTGTTTTTAAAATGTTTTTAGTATATTTTTATTTAAAAAAATTAATTGCTTTTCAGGAGCAAGAGAAATATTTTATTTAGGAGTCTGTGTTCCTAAATTGTTTATGCTTCCATTCAGGAGTTCACATAAAGAAAGAGTAAGATACATGAAACATCAACCTATTCAGAAGACTAGAATGTTCTTTGGAAACACAATCAACTTTAAGTTTTGCATTAAGAAAAACATTCTCAAATGCAGTTTTAGAAAGTGTTTTATGAAATTTGATAATATTATTCCATACTAGTAAGCAGAATTTGAATTTGAGGGTCAGCAAGCTGTATTATCATAACTTGATATTTGGCAAATTAAAAAAATACCCTCAAAACAAAAAACAACTGAACAAAAAAAACCCCAAATGGAATAAAGAATACAGAAGCACCATTCCAGGAGAGTTGAATGCTTGTTTTCCTAATAACTGAGTAAAATTAATTTATTTAGATCTGAAAGTTTAAGGTCTGTAACACTAACCTACTCTTGTCACACACATCTGAACACTTAAGAAGTGTAAAGGGAGAAATTCATACACATTTTCCTGTACGTTCTTGGAAAAAAGTCAGACTTCAAGTATGACTGTGAAAATGGCGATTTTATTTATTTAATTTTTTTAAAAAAGATTTTCAAAGACTGGATTCATTTAGTTTGGCAAATGCTACAAAATGAATATGTATTTAAAAAAGCAAAGACTTAAATGACCACAGCTTTTGGCTCTTAGGGAGAAGGAAATGCCTTCAGAAATTCCATATTGCACCAAAGTTCATTCTCTGCCTCTCCCCTCTTTCTAGCCCTTATTTAATGTTGTGTAGAACATCTGTTTAAGAAAAGTAAGGCTAGAAACATATTTGTAAACCCTTCAGCTGGTACATTTCCAAGTTTATTGTGAGATGGTTGCTTTCTTCAGGGACTACTGCATTTTTTGTACCTTTTACTACTTTTACCTTTCGCTTCCTTTCTCCCACCACCTTTATTTATATATTTATTTATATGGGAAAAAAGACAAATGAGAGAATAAAAGCATACATTTCAATTTTTCACTGCTTAAGGGAAAACAGAAAAGACCATAAAGCTAGTGAGAAATAGATATCTGTCCTGTCCCCTACTGTCTTTGTTTTGGGTATAAAGCTCTAAAAGAACTTTTCTGAGGGGCGTTTTGTGAAGAGGTTCCTTGTGCTTGTATTACAAATAGTTCCAATTGTGTGTGTAAGGTCAGACACTTGACAGGGGATTGAAAAAAGAGGCTGCAACTTTGTATATAGCCGTATTTTGAAAGCAGAGCATATCTAGCAGATAAGCATAAGGCATCCCTTATGCTTATCTTATACCCTTGGAGGTAATAACCTCCGAGTGACTCACAAATAAGAGGGATCAACTTCTGATCTGCAGTTTCTACGTCTCTTAAGCCCAGAGTCTTCCTCACCATTGCAAGCATTTCCAGTTACACAATGGTCTTTAACCACAGTTCTTTGTCCAAGAGTGGGCTCTGGTATCTTTTTTATTTCTGATGCCTGCCACCTGGTTACCTTTTGTCAGGACTCCATACCATGTCTTCTGCTGCTGTGGAGAAAGTGGTAAGCTGGCCATAGCCTCACCTGGTTCATCCAGAAGGATTTCATTTTGGCCCCTACAAATGCTGGCAATCGAATGCTGCTCTTCACTGCAGGAACTGATCTCCTCTTACCAAACAACCCCATTTGAATGCATTAAACAGTTGGTTTCTCTGGGGTTCCTGGGTCATCATCTGAGTTAAAAATTTCTCTTATCCAGAAGACTCATCTTAAAACACTGTCTCTGTCTTGGCTTTGCTAAAGTCCTTACCTACTTGCTCTGTAGTGCCCTAGGTTTTGTGTGTTACACCTAATTCTGTTACAGGGTTGTGGAACAAAACAGAAAGTCCTCAGTATAAATGTACATACTTTTCATTAATTTTACTTTAGCTTAAGGTCCCCTTTTCACTCAAGTCCATGCCTATTGTTGATGGGCATTGCAAATTTAATTAGATTACTGTTTCTGAGACATAACTAATGAGGTAAGGAGAAAGAGTTGGATTAATGATGTGACAAGTCTGTCTTTCCCCATGTGACTCTAGGGACCTGCCTTTGGCTTCTGAAGAACATTCCTAATATACATTTGAGAGGGGTTCTCTGGGAATGTTTGCTTAGGAGCATGATAGTTAGTTGATTTGTTTGCCTTCAGCTCACAGACGTACTGTAGCACAAGACTAATAATGTTTTGGTAGATCTTTAAAAAACAGATGAGCAAAGATGTGCTGAAAACTCATTAAAAATATAAAATAACAGAATAAACAATAATGATCTTGTTAGACTGATACTTTTTAAGAATGTATTGCATCTACGGAACTATGAGATCTTTTCAAAAGATCTCTAATAAATCTTCTAGAGTTGTTGAATATCTGTGAAAACATTTTAAGCAAGAAAATTCTTTTCTCTGTTGGTGGGGATTTCTTGAGGGGTGCTAAAGGTTACAAAACTTGTAGCTATTATATGGAACCCTCCTTGTTTAGCATAGACATAACTTGGACAAAGCTTTGTTAAAATTCTAGAAACATAAATCAAAAGTATAAATGAGAGACCAGTGGCACTGCTGACTATAAAACATGTAAGAAACTTGGTTGAGCATCGGTCTGAGCCAATAAATCCCTATTACAAGGCATTATTAGATCCTTCAGCCCTCATAGATGAATCTAGATTCAGGGGCAGTGCACGAATTCTTAACTTGGACTATCTAACCTACTTCTTTGCAGTGCAGCTCATACATAGGAAGTATAAAATTAGTATTTGCTTTAGAAAATTATTTTACAGTAGTTTTATTACATGTAGGCACTATGAACTTACATTGTTCCTGGAGTCTCTTGTAAGAGTTTGGTCGAACCAATTCCCTAACATTTCTGCTTTGTTTTTGCAATTGTTACATTACACACACAGACACACACACACACACACACACACGCACACTTGTGTTTAACAAGTATTTAGAGCCATTTCTGAACTAAGTGTGGAGGGTTTATTTCATTCATACTCAGCTGGAGGTGACTTTGCTCTTCCCATCTGCTTTCAGATGTTCCATGTCCCCAGGTACTTCCACTCCTGACTTTCACTTACTACTGACAACTCAGTGCTATGACCATTGAGTTATTCCTGGGAAAGACTGGACAACTACTTCTTCAGCAAGCTGTCTAGATTTCCAGTTCACTCTAACACATTCCTGCTGACCTCTGAAACCCCATGGTAAAGGTGGCCACCTTGTATAGCACTTACATAGCCTAAAGTTCTTGCTGTATGAATTCTTGTAAGCCAAAGTTTTCTGACTTACATCTGCATACCCTTGAGCCTGTGGAGAGCCAATGCATAGACCATCAGCTCCCTGTAGAGGAAGATGAAGGGAAAGGTGGTTCTGAGTGGAGAGTAATCTCAGGGCAGCAGGTGAGAGAGGCAGAGTCCACAGAAAGCAGCACTCAGGTATTTGCTGTGTTTTTCTGTTCATTCATCGTATGCCCCACGTGTACATTCTACCACTGACCCATCTCAGTGGAGGTTAATACCTAACATAATACAGTGTCTGAAGAATGCCTGATGCTGAGAGCAGTCAGAGTTTCTTTGAGTGTGTGCTTGAGCCGTGTGGTGGAGTAGGAAGGAAATGGCTTAGAAAGCTGAAACACTGCTCAAAAGAATGGATTTTTACTGCTTGTTATACTGCAGTTGTCTTTGATACCATCTTCTATGTACTCTGTTTCCTCTTGTTGATCCTGTGAGCAAATAGCTGGAGGACATGGGAAACTGTGCACTGACAACCAAAATGTCTGCGAGGCCACATGTAGCTGAGATCATGGGTACCAAAATCTTTATAACAGTACAGTTTTACCAATTTTGCCTAAACTCATATCAGAGCTGACATAACTTAAAAGTTATATCACTATAGCTAAAATGAAGCAGCTCCATACCTTTCAAATAACTCATTCTGGTATGTGAACAAAATAAGTTTTAGAAGATGTTTGCTTTTGTCTGATAAATAAAATAGTTGTTAAAATTCTGCATATATGATTGTTGTAAGCAATTACATATGGTAGGTATCTATATACATGGCTCAACAATATATCTGTATGTACAGTTGCAATAAAAAAACTTAGTGTTTATTCTTCTGCATTACCAAGTAGCTGTCTGAATGGATTTTTCTCATTTGAATTGCAATAGCTTTGCCTTTTTTTAAAGATACTGAAGATGGTCAGCGGAACTGTTGAGACATTAAATGAACTATATATATCACATGCTATTTGCAGTACTAAGATCAAAAGCGTGAGGAAAACCTCTTGTTAAATATAGGCCATTAGACAGTACAACAGAAAAAATATATTCAAATTAATGCCATGATCTATTAGTAAGGAAATCAGTCTTGGGGAAGGAAAGCTTGGTTGAATAGGTAAAATAACAGGAAAAAACATAGTACTTTAATATTGTGGCTTTGCTTCAGATTGTCAACCTGCCATTTCCATTCTTAAAGAATTTATGTTTTGCTCAAGTGATAGAGCTGCCTAGTTAAAATACAGACATTCAGACTAAGATCAGAGATGCATTGAATTGACTGAGCCAGTGGTGTTAGTTTTTACGTAACTACAAAGTATGGTTAAGCTAGTTCTGCTTCCATTGGTAAATGCAACTGTAGCAGTCTGCTGGGTGTTCAAATGGGGAAAAAAGAAAAGCAACATTATATTGCTTGAAATTATCTTCAACGTGCTTATTAACATTGCTTAGTATCAGACTCTGAATCCGAGTGCTGGCTGAACTAGGCACCTAACACAAACCCATGCTTGGGGTTTGAAGTGGTCTGACTTGATCAGTGTGACTGGATTACTGCAGAAAACCCGTCTTTGTAGCCTGAACAGGCCCTTTCAGCTCCCTGCTCTGTCAGAAAACTAAGGATAAATTTATAACATCAAATGACTTAACTGAAAGCAACTTGATGAAGTCTTTTTCTTTTCACTGTACAGTCTCTGTAATTGTAGAGGTGTTGTTACATACCAAAGCAGTCATTACACTTCCACCTCAAGACTTTAAAGCAGTGGCATTCTGTGGCTTCAGACTGGGTAGGCTAATTACTCTCTTGTCCTTATTACTGAAGTATTTTAATTCTGGGGGAGTTCCTTCTATCCTCCCACACAGGGACTGTGCCTTTGCTGTTTAAAGGTGAAGGGAAAATACTGTTCCTGTGCCATGAGAAAAGAAGGAAATTTGTTACATCAGAAATGAACTCTTTTGAATTTTTTTTGAAGTTCAGATAATGGGGAGAGGTAGTGCCAACCAACAAACCCCACTGTTGGGTCCATACCACCATATTTTTAGAGCTTATATTTTGAGCACTTTTATCAGAAGAAGAAAATGAATTTTTGGGCTCCTACTCAACAGAAGTAGTCTCAGCTCTTCATAAGAACTCTTTTCTGCTGCTATGAAAGAAACCTGAAATGTGTTCAGCAGAGAGGCTAAGTTGTTTCCAAGGACTGACCTCCATTTTTGTTCAGGTTCTAGGCAAAGAGCAGGGTAGAAAAACTGAAAGTGACTTAAGTGGTTCTGACTAGAATTTAATTTGAAAAATAGGAAAACTGTTGCTTTCAATCTTTTAATTTTGTTTGTTTGTTTGTTTTTTAATTAGGGAAAGGTTGACTGTCTTTCATAACTAAAACAGTTTAAAGATTCATAAGTATGTTTTTGGTATCCCTTTTTTCTAACAGAGGAGGAGTAGTATAGTTTAATACACACTTGTGTTCTCTTGTATTTGCAAAGTTTAAACAAAGTCAGTGTAAGCATTTATTACCCATGGTTGTGCTGTTTGTGCATAAAAGAAGTCTTGGAAAAAATATAATAAACCAAAATGTTTTTAATATGTGTATGGAAGAGAAAATAACTCTAAAAAGTATGTTTTTAATTTGAAACATGATGACTTAGTAAATACAATTTTATCTATAGTAGTGAATTGAATTGATTGTTTCTCGTTACCATGGGCTTCAAGATTTTAAAACTGGATCTCAGCCTCTCACCTCATTTTTATTCATGGATTGTAAGAGGAAAATAAAGTTTCCTGGCTTTTAAAATCCCAGTTGGTTTTTCAGCTTTGAATGAAGTAGTTGAAATTTGGAATGAAGCAAATACTCACTATGCACCTGCAAAATAGTCTGTTTCTGTCAAAAGCTGGTTTAACATTTCAGCTTATTTGAGCTCCAGGTGCTTTGGCTTCTACTTCTTCAGAGATTTAATTTTTCTCATACACTTTAAATAAAACTTACCTTTTTTTTTAGCTTAAATTAATTGTCTTTGCTAGTTTACTACTTCTTGTTACTTCAGAAGTGTACAGATGGGTGGTAATGTAACTTCTTTCTGTTAATCTGCTATTACAAAGGTTAATTGTTTTGTCTGAGAGTTACAATAGGTCTTTTAGTTGAAATTATTCTGTGAACAATTTCCACCATGGCAGACTTTGACTTTAAAGCACTGAGTGGCACATACACTACTCTTTTGCCCCACAGTCTTTTTTGAAACAGACACGTATCATCAGGGAGTATGTGATCTCAGCTTTGTACACAAATCAAGAAGTTTTGCCATGTAGTGCAGGTGATACTGTTTCCATGCCAAGCATAGAGGAAACAACATTGTAAGGCAAGTCTTGTTTCAAATACCGTGCAGAACTCTACCTCTGATAGATGACAAACCAACTTTAATGTTAGGCATCTTTACTGCCTGTTAGAGAGGGATGACAGGCTTGATTATCTTTTGCAATATAATTCCAGCTTCATGTAATCTTTCTTCTTTCACAGTATATTTTTGAAAGTATTTTTCTCCCTTGATCCAGAGCATAGAAAACTCTTTCAAGATCTACATTGCTAGGTAGGATTTTTGTATGTTTATGACTTCTATCACATAATATTTCTTTTAAACTGTGTGCTTACATAAAGGCAAGCTGGAAAATGGAGTGTTTCTAGAAGGCTGCCTGACAATCAAGGTAATGTCATATTTTCCAGCACGAATACCAGATCTGTGTCGTGTGTGATTTAACCAGCAGTTTCTGCATGAGGAACAGTGTTCACTTTGTTTATTGGAGGATTACTGAAAAGCCTATAATTCATCTCTAGTCTGTCAGAAGCAAGTTTTGGCTGATTTAGTGCTTCATTCGGAATTGAAATGTACATATTTTACCTTAAATGTTGAGTGTTCTGTTTCAAGTCCTACATTCTAGCTTTCTGTAGAATACAAATAGCCTTAGTATATAATTTTGTAAAATGACAAACAATATTAATGAAAGAAGATGCTTTGAGGCATGTTGCTACAAGGATAAACTGTACTGCTTACTTACTATAAAGCCGTTTCCAAATGACAATAAATGCTTGGACTGTATCATTATAATGAACGATGAGGGTCTGAGGTACTTTTTCATACATAAACTAGCATGTGTAGCATTAGAGATCTGGAGCGGTTGGTTTAAGAAGAATAAATGACTGTATTTAATATCCTGTTTCTTCCATCAGTCACAACTCTTGCATCTACTTGATATCTCATGTTAAGTGGTAAGTATAGGCTGCTAAGAATCAAAGACATTTTAAATTATTGCTTCCTTAAAATCCTTTTGGCTCTTCTTGCTCTCTGATGGCACATTGGTCATGTTGTGTAAACAAGATGATAAACAATCATAGCAATCTCTGTGGCTGTTTTATCCAAAGTTGTTTTAGTTTTCCATAATAGCAGATGCTCTATTATTCTGATTGTAGAACATCTGGGTTGTGTGGGTTTTACGAACTTGTAGATGACAGCTAAAACCCTGCTTGATGCTGAGGTAGATACCTACACAAGCATTTTAACTGGAGCAAAATTCGTTGGTGGTGCAGATTACATTTACTTATGATGAAATCTAAGCAGATAGAAACCATGTGCCTTTTTCCCCTTTCCACTTTTAGTTCTGTTGCTTTCAGTCTGCTCTCAGAGGAAGTGACTGGGAAGGTTTTGGGTTGGCTTCAGTTTCCTCACATGTCCTACCAGGAGGCTGAATAACTTTATAGAGTTAGATAGCAAGTCATTCTTTCAAAAATGGTAGTCAATGAAATGACTTAGTCTGGCACTTTACAGCTACAACAAATGAGCTGCAGCTAACAGCTTTTCTGAGATATTAAGAAATTGAAAAGCTCCAAGAAGAGGATTAGCCATGCAACCTTTAATTCTCTTTGTCATTAAAAATTATTTTTACCCAAACAACTCCCATTCTTGTCTGTAAATTAAGCTATTAGTATATTCTTCTGAAAGTAAACTCAGTGCTAGTCCTCATGCAGACTCAATCTTTTCAAGCTGGGATTAAAATTAGAACAATATACCACTTTAAATTACTAATATGCTTGAGGAGACTAGTTGTATGCTTGATGTGTATTTTACTGGTCTTTCAAATTAGGGCCACCAAATTATATTTCAAATAGATTATTTTTGTCTTTCATTCTCTTTTCCCAGATCTTCTAAAGATCTTTACCAAGACTTGTATTGATATTAACCTTCACTTTTCTGATCTGTGAGAATGAGGTTGGAGTAATTGAGGCTGCGCAGGCCAAAAATGGATGCTTAGGTGATATGCTTAAAGGAGGTTATTCTGAGGGATCTGAACAGACTGGACCGATGGGCTGAGACCAATGGGGTGAAGTTTAACAAGGCCAAGTGCAGAGTGCTGCACATGGGACATAATAACCCCATGCAGCGCTACAGGCTTGGGGGGGACTGGCTGGAGAACTGTCAGGCAGAGAAGGACCTGGGGGTGTTGGTTGACTGCAGCCTGAATATGAGTCAGCAGTGTGCTCAGGTGGCCAAGAAGGCCAATGGCATCTTGGCTTGTATCAAAAACAGTGTGGCCAGTAGGTCTAGGGAGGTGATTGTGCCCCTGTACTCGGCATTGGTGAGGCCACACCTCGAGTGCTGTGTCCAGTTCTGGGCTCCTCACCACAAGAAGGACATGGAGGTCCTGGAGCGAGTCCAGAGAAGGGCAACCAGGCTGCTGAAGGGGCTGGAGGGCAAATCCTATGAGGAGCGGCTGAGGGAGCTGGGGCTGTTTAGCCTGGAGAAGAGGAGGCTGAGGGGAGACCTTATCACCACCTACAACTACCTGAAGAGAGGTTATAGAGAGATAGGTGATGGTCTCTTCATCCAGGTGACAGGTGACAGGACAAGGGGGAATGGCATGAAGCTGTGCCAGGGCAGGTTTAGATTAGATGTTAGGAAAAACTTTTTTACTGAAAGAGTTGTCAGGGCCTGGAACAGGCTGCCCAGGGAAGGGGGTTGAGTCACCTTCCCTGGATGTGTTCAAAAAAAGGGTAGATGAAGTACTTAGGGATATGGTTTAGCTTAGGACAGGAATGGTTGGACTTGATGATCTTAAAGGTCTTTTCAAACCTCGTGGTTCTGTGATTCACGTCTGAAGACCTCCAGATTTCACCAGGTCCCCTGCTTCTCCTTTGCCATGCTGTCTTTCTTTTTATTCATCTCTGTACAGAAGTTCTCCTTTTTGTTGTTTGGTTTGCCAAAGCAAAGTTGCAGCGTGTGCTGCTTGGCAAAGGGGCATGGCTGATCAGCCAGATGTGTACCTTACAGCTGGCAAATATGCCTTTCCTCACTTACCAGCCAATCTCTGCTCTCCAGTCAAGAGATTTGACTGCTTTGGGATAAATGTCACAGTCTACCTCTGAGTTGTGGTAAGGCAGAGTTTTAATTTTTTGGCCCACATGTCTTATAGGTCTAAGATGCATCTGTTTACTTAAGAAAGGAACAGTGAATTACATGAGTAAACAAGATGCCTTTGAGTCATATGTATCATTTCTAGTATAGCTGGCACTTTGGTTTTATGTCTTTGACAGTATTAGATGTTGTGACAGGGAAGCTGGGGTAACATGTTTCTGCTATCTCATCAAACTCAAAATCCAAACAGCTCTGAAAAAAACACTGTACTCTCTGAGCAAGAGCCATTGTTATGGAGACAGGAAACTGGAAACCAGTATTGAGTGGTGACAAGGGCCGTTGATGGGATCAATGAAGCAAAAATGCATGCAGTGCTACCCAGGGCTAGGGAAATAAGGGAGTCACCAGCAATTCCTAATGCAAAACTTCACAGTTGCACTCTCTTCCTCTCCTTTCTGGCCCAAAGGTCAGCTGCACCACAGTTACCAGCATTGTCTTGGTCTAGTTATGCATGTCTTTTTCCATGTCCCCATGCCCATCTTCCCCCCACCCATTCTCCACACCTGCTTTCCTTTGCTTCTGCAGAAACAGACATATTGTCCCAAGGGTGGCTTCTGTGTAAGTGGTAGTTAAGAGTGCAGCTCTGATGTCTTGGCTCATTAAAGGAAATGGAAATCCCATCTCACTGAGGTCATAAACACTCACCCTTGCACTGGGTACATGGTCACTACCAGTGTTTTAGCATGAAAATCTTAACTTCATTCTTAATTGGCTTTTAAGGTCTGAAATGTGTGTTCTGGAATGCTGTTTTATTAACTTTTTGAACTATTTTCCTTGAATTTCTATATTGTTGAACATCTCTTAAAAGGAACATGCTGAAATGATACTGGCTGGATGGGACTGGAGAGAGAAAAAGTCCAAATTAATATTTACCATGTACATATTTAGGCACATACATCATACTTCTATGTTAACACTATCTTTGCAGTTTAATACAGACTAACTGCCATTCATAGACAGTCCAGGTTTCCATTTGCCTGCAAATAATGATAAATTCTGTTGATGCAGTCAGTTTTGAAAGGAGATAAGAGGTGCCAGAGTTCATGCTACTTCTGTGGATACTGTGAATCTCCAAGATCTAAAGTCTCCCTATTTGAAAAGGTTCATCCATTTCTATTTTTGAAGGTTTGCAGAGCACCAAGTCTCAGTTTTAAGTTCAGTTAGGAGACTGTTTAGTATGTAGGTCATAACTCTCCAGTAACACATGTCTCCAGAGTCATTGTTTACACATGTGCAAGGTTACACATTTTTAAAAATGAAAGGAGACTTGAAAAAGTAGCAATGTCTGTTTATAGATGTTAACAATGTTAAATCCTAACAGTCAAGCAATGTGACTAGTAGATGTGAGAAATAACTTAATCTACAATGTTTACTTGCAAAAAAAAATTGCAAAAGATTTTAGGGAAAAATATTTTATGCTTATGATTGTCCACTTACTTTGGTTGATGAATCTTGATTTTCTTCAGATACATAAATTGCACAGCTCATCTCTGCACAAATGCACAATTCCTAAAACAATCCTGTTACTGTTTAAACAGCTTGTATAAATAATGAACCACTCCATTACCAAGAATATAAATAAATGTAGACGAGTAAGGGTTCTCTAGAGCTGAAAGTTTAGGTTATGCAAAAACTTCGACAGCTGTAATTTGTAGGTCCTTGTAGACTGAGGGGTGTGAGTGATGTAAACTCGGGAAAGCCAATGTTTAATGCATGTCTATTTTGTCATTTTGCCAAAAGGCAGGACATCACTGTGTTCTTCTTTTGCTGTGTACAAATTTTTAATAGGGCAACATCTGGCAGAAAAGTTTCCACAAAATGCATTAAGTTTTGCAGTGCTGTAAGCAGAGCACAGTGCTGTACTGCATGAGTGATGAGTCAACATTTTTAGAGAAGCCTGGTCATAAACATCTTTTCCCTGGATAAAAGAGAGGAGTACAAAAAGGAGGGAGGGGGGAGGGAGAGAGGGAAGAAAAGAGGGAAGGAGGGAAAGAGATGGGGAGAGAGAGAGCAGACTGACCACGAGCACATCAAGGTGAAATATCCTTCATCCAGTGTCTTTTAAATAAACACAGAATGGTTCATATTTTATGGCTCTTGTCCAGAATATGTATAGAGACATTGCAGGCTGTACTGTCATTTAGTCAGAGAATCGGGCTACACAAGCAGCCATAAACAACCCAAGTGCTCTGCTACATTACTGAGTGAAGGTACAGAATTAAAGTGGGGTGCCTGTTTTGAAACACTGACAGTAAGTATTTCCGTTACTTCATGAGGCTTCTTTTTGGTCCATAAATGTGCTATCTCCTAAAAAAACCCTACCTACTTTGATTAGACTGCTGAACCTTCACTTTACTTCAATGCAACAGTGACATGTCTCACAGCAAGCAACTCTTCTGCTTCTCAGTAGACTGTCCACCCATGTTTGTCAGGGTAAGGACTGCCACCTAAGCATTTACCCTTCTAGGAAAGGAACAGCTAAGAGGAGAAATGCAAGTGAGAAGAAAGCAGTAAGTTTATTAGTGACTTTATTATTTCAAGTGCCAACAGGAATTTTGAAAGTGGTTCTGAACAGCAAATAACAAACTCAGAAGTCCTTTGCATAAGGAGTGGTGGTGTTAACCCCTTTGATTCTTCCTTTCCAACAGCAGCAAGCCTTGCAGTATACACAGAAGAGACAAAGCTTGTTGGTATAGTTTATAGTTCCCTTCTTCGATTGGGAAGGTTTCTGCATGTTACCTGGGTGAATTGTAGCTCCTGGCAGCAGGGATGCAAGGTGCCAAGAGGTAGGTCTGCAGAGTTTCTGCTCTGCTGAAATCCCTGCAGGATAGGGCAGTGGCTCTGCCGCTTCAAGCCTGTTTCTCTCATACACTCCCCCAGCTTAGTTAAAAATGATACCCCACGTGTGTGTTTGTATGGCACCTTGTAAGGAGCTAATCTGGAAAATTATTTTCAGTATCATGATTTCTTAATTATTTTTACACATTATGAAAATAATGTCTAAAGGCCTCAACCATAGCTGTGATGTCACAGGTATAAACAGGAAGTAAAACATTTTTCTCTCTGTTTATCTGGATTGAAAGTAAGACTTAAAAGTGAAAGAATGGCAGAGACAAGGATTACTGCACCATGTTTCCTGACAACCTGCAGCTTGAGGTGAATGGATGGACTCTGATTAATGTCCTTATTCTCCCTATGAAGAAAAGAAAAATATTACTAACAGAAACTTACACTCTTTTAGGTATAGCAACTGCTTTCTGCTAATCTAATAAAAAACACATTTTCAGATGCTTCACATCTGTAAACATTTACATCTTAATAATTTCTGGCCTACAGTATTTGAGAGACAATGTAAATACAAGTGCTTTTCTTAAATTGTCTTATTTTGAAAACTTTGAAGTCTGAATGAATCTTTTTTCCTGTGAAACTTTTTTTCTAGGTGGATTTGAATTCTTTGAACTACTATGAATTTCAAAGGGCTTCTCACTTGCACAACAAACACAACACTTTGTTCTCCCATCTTGAAGATCTGCTTCTTCAAGATACTCATTACACAGCATATAGCAAGGAGTTAACACATGATTTGGAAACAAGCCTGTTTGTTTCCAAGTTCTGCAGTCACCTTCAAATTCGTTATGCATAACTTTTACTCTTGAAAAGCTTTCCTACAACTTAAATATCTGAAACTTTCAGAAAACTGCTATGTCTAATACTATGAAAAAGGCTGAGGTAATGCTGAATTGAATAATTTAATTCCTGTTTGTACTGAATCATAATTTAGTTTCCAGCCATCTTCCAAGCAAATCTAAAGTCTGATCAGCATTTTTTATATTCTAGTTGACTGAAGTGGGATGAGTAGTAATTACAGCCTTTGTTCATGCTGCTGTTTGCCAGCCTGTGCTCAATCTCCCAGAACTATTTCCCTCACAAAACTTAGCTAGAAAGTCTGTGGAGTAAAATGTCAACTCAAAATAAAGGCTTCACCTTACTTTATTGCTCTGTATTAAGCATTACTGCACCTAAGCAGTTTCTTTTGGATGCTTAGTCACTAGAATGTGGGAAAATTACAGAAATTCAATCATACTTTTATCCTGTAATAAATGATATTGCTTAACATACCTCATTAGGCACACTTTTTCAGTGAACTGACATAATTGGATCTTATATTAATCTAGTTGATATAATGGATACACAAGGACCTTGAGCATTGAGTGTTAGACTCCTTATTTCAAAAAGAAAATACATATGAAAGTGGTTACTGACTTCCTTGTCATTATACTGGAGCATTGTTATAAATCTCTTAAAAATCAATTAAAAGTATAGCCATCAGAATGCAATAAATCAGAATGTGATACAGCCTTTTGTACTAACTAAAGTAGCAAGGGGCCGTTGTTCAAGTAAAATTTTACCATAAATTCTAAGTCCACTAAGAATTACTGTTTTATGACTCAGACCAACAAGGTCACTTAAATTCTGCTTAAAAGCCTTCTTACAGTAACATAATACAGTATATATGTTGCCTCTTTTGTTTATGAAGTAGTTTCACAAAGTCCTGCCAAACCAAGTGACTGAAAGTTTGTGGTAGCCTTTGTCTCATGGAAAGTAATGGGTAGAAGGGTGGATTATGGTAAAGAAATTCAGTCCTTCTGCAGCTACTAAAAGTTGAGTTGCTGTGCAGCAGCAAGGGTGTATCTTTCTCAAAGCTGACTTTTCTAGTCTGTGAATTTTCTTCTTCATCGTTATGATTTAATTTTACTTTCGCCATTTTGTACAACTTTTCCTGGAAAGGGATTTATGCCAATTATAGACTTTATCTGTTATTCTTTTCTGAAACTCCTATTAGCAGTTGTAAGCATGCAAGGATTGCAGTATGTGAGCTGTGAGATGTACGTTCTTTTACTGGTTTTGGAGGGAGGGCTTGAATTTGTTTGTATGCTTATTTTTGTGCAGAGGAAGAGAAAAATAGGAGGGAGAAATCTATATGTAATGCAGTCTACTTCTATATTCACAATAATTTTTTTTCTGTTAAATTATTATATTTATATTGACATGTCATGTTTGTCTGTTCAAGTTTACCACTGCTTTGTTAAGAAGACTAGTATATGCTGTGTTAGTAAGGCAAGTATAAAACCAAAATGGAGTTCATTTACCTTGTGCTATTACTAAGGTTTCCTGCATTGGCATTTTGACTGGCTCACTTTTATCTGAGATAGATATAGCTATATAGATTTTTTTAAAGGAATATAATATATTACTATATTAGCATATAGCAATAGTCTATAATAATATATAACTTAATTTCATAGATACACAAAATGAAAATGAATATTCTTTGAATATGTTTCAAGTATGAGTTTCATTATGCCAAGAGGAGTCTTTTTAGGCTTTTCTAATTATATTTTTCTTCTCAAAAGTGACGCTAGCAGAAACAATGTCTCCGCAATATTTCCTAGTCAGGAGATACTCATGGACAGCCAAATAACTGAGCAGAGCACTTGAAAACCTGTACGCTGCTTACTTTACCAAATGAGTGAGGTTAGGTATTTCAGATTAATATATACAAGACAGAATACAGAGACAGAGCAGAGAAAACAAACTAGCCAAGAATGACAAGGTCGAGGGCAATATATCAGTTGCCTGGCTTTCTGGGTCATAGTAGTTTTAAATATTTGAGAAGCCATTCCAAGAGTAAAACAGAGTTCTTTGTTTTGTTTTAGATCTTTAACCAGATGTTATCTACATTCATAGAGTTAGACTGTAAATCACCAACTCTCTTTCATGTTGGCTGCTTTGTAGAGGCCGTAAGTAGCAGATCTAGCAGAAGATCCAAAGATGCTTTTTCCCAGTGTATTCTTAATTTCATGTGATAGAAAGTGCAGTTCATGCAAATAACCACTTGTCTTTTCAAAGATGCATTTCTTCAGTGCCACAGCAGACAGCTAATAGTTAGGTTGGTGCTTTGGACAGAATTCCTAAGTATTTTTCCTAAGCATGGGAACATATCTACATAGCAAGAAAAATAACCCCCTGTGCCTTTGGTAACACAGTAACTGTTACGTAAAGCAGGTACTTGGCAAAGATTTGTGTATAGCTGATTTTTATTACAGAAGGATGTAGATTCTCACATACCCTGGAAGAGTGAGGAGGCAGCAGCTGGAAGAAAAAGCTGTTTTCATTAAACTGGTGGCAGATATGATAATATTTCCTGGTCTTTTCTACCATGATAGGACACCTCTGACCACCCAAATGATGGCATCTCTGCAACTGCTAGCAAAGGTAGCTTTTGGTTGCTAATTTTTATAATAGTCTTCTATCTTGTAAATGTTATTTACTATAAATGAGGCTGAGCCCCCAGGCAACCATCAAAGAACTATTTCTAGAGCTGTGGAGCTTTGTCAGGATATACGCAAGCAGCTTGACTTATTTCATAAGAGGAAACGTATGCTTTTGATTGGAAACAAACCGTATAACGTTGCTCTGTGTGTGTGCCGCAAAACAGTCAGATGAGCGAGAAGAAATACACTCTGCTTTGCTAGCCAACTGCCCTGTAGTGTTGTGATATTCCCTCCTCCACTCCACATGACTGGGCATGCCGCTGTCATGCCTGTGGCTTGGCTCTTGCCAGTCATTACTGAGCCCCTGGTCTGTGTGTGCTGAGCTCAAGCTGCCATCTTCCCCACCTCTGGCAGTTCCCTCTCTGAGCACCTCAGATCACAGCCTGTGCAGTGGCACAGAACAAGACGGTAATTATCTGGCGGGCTCTGTACCATCCAGACCTGGGAAATTCACGTAGTGCAGGGAAACTGGTTTGACTTCATGTGCAAGCAAGGATGGAAAGATTTGATTCTACTTTTATTTTAGTACCAGAGGGATCACAGTTAGCATTTTAGAATCAACCTAGTATGAAGAATAAATAAAAGCATTTGCAGGCAGAAAGTTGACTGTTAAACTGAGCAGTTCTCAGTCTTTCCATTGTGCAGTAAGTACCAACTATGCATACCTTGCTTCCATGTATATCACATGGGACACTTCAATTGAAGCTTTGTTATCAACAGAAGTCTTAGATTCAAATATTCAAAATCATGTAATTTCTTAATGTCATTCTCTGTTATAGTGGCGGCTTTTAGTGTTACAATCTGCTATAATGGTGGCTTTGATTGCTATGTATGTGAATGTATTCTGGTTCTAGCATCCTCTCCTCCTTATGAGAATGATCAGCCTTTGTCTATACTTTGGAGCTAATGCAGTTTTAAAGCTGTCTGTAACTAACATGAAGGAAAGCCACTGTTTATATGCTTGAAACCATTTATTTGGCAGTTGCTCACACTTGTTGCAAGGAGTTCGTATTTGAGGACATTTAGATTGGAACGGTTGGCATTTGCTTGCAAAACTTTATGGTAATGTATAACACAAGTAATACCTGTGCAAATATTTGCTTAAGGATAAGGAAAACCACAGCTGTCCACTTTGATTAGGTAAACAAGGGTTGCAAGGGAATGTATCAAATACAAAAGTAATGTTTGGATGTGAGCAGAGTACCAGTTGTGTGTATTTTGAAAGGTTGAAGCATAATAAAATGCATGAAAACAATACAAATAAGTCCCAATTCTAATTCTCACATTTTTCTTCCTTAAAACACAGTTTTTCTCCATCCCAGAGTTGAGAGATCTTCATTGTGGCTCAGAGCATTAGGAATGAAGACCAGTATGTTTGGTAGTTGCTCGGAGTAGCTGTTGGCTTTTCTGCACTTTGTTCTTCAGGGTTGGAAACAACCAACTTTCCAGCAGTAAATGCTGCTGGTTCCACACAGCTTGTCCCACTCCCATCTAAGAGTATGGCTGCAATAGTTTATTCACAGATGTGGTCTTCCTGTTGCATTTGCTAAAAATATGAGGCTTTCCTTTAAATGATTGCTCTTCTCAAAACACATTTATGAAATCCCAGCTGTGACTTTATGACAAGATTTGTTCAATGTATAAGTAAGAATCTGAGGTCGTGGCTCAGTGCCACAAGTTAACCTTGGAATCTGGAACTAGTTTGTGTCTGTTGTTTCACGTCATGAAAACAGGTGTCTTACAGCCGCAGCATTTTCAGTGATGTCAAAACAAAACTGACCCATATGAAGAATAAAACAACCAGTCAGTCTCTGCCATCATGGTAAGAAAAAGGTGGGGAAGTGCATAGCTTGCAAAGTAGGATTTTATACGAGGTTCAGAACTCTTTGGTGGGAAGATGCAGCTTTTGAGAGTGCACTTCCCCTTACACAAGAGTTGGATTGAGGACTCATTAAAATGTCACTGTGGGAGCCTTGACTGTCACTGCTAAAACAGAATTGTAATAAAATGGTTAAGGTGATTAGTAACAGTTACAATCATTAAGCTGGATAATGAAGAATGATAGTGGGAGCTCAGGAAATCCCTGTCTAGCTTGGGGAAGCCTCTAGCAGTTGGGTGGAAACTGCCCGGTGTTTTGAGCCCTCTTGCTAGTGAGTGCGTGCCTGGCTGTCTTCTGCACTGCTGGGTCAGTGAAGCTGCTTCTTACAATTTTGTGATTTTTGCTTTGTGTCCTATGCATCATTATGTCTTTTGGAAATGGACATCTTGGCTAGTGTCAGTGGGACTGTGTCCAGGTTTTCATGTAGCTCATTCACTGTCCACCCACTGAAAATTGTGTGTCTTCACATCTGGAAGCACTCTGCTCGCTCTGTTTTCCACCTCAGGACTCTTTTTCTATTATTGTTTTTGAGAAGATATGCAGATAATATCCTCTCTCTTTTTGTGCAGGAAAGTGTTGCTAAGGTCTCTTAATTAAAGACAAATAACAGAACAACTGTATTGAAGTCCACTTAAAGGTCTGAACTGTATATTTTTCCTTGTAGCAGCAAAGGTAGCTTAAACAATAAGAAAAGCAGAAATGGGATTTTCTTTCAGTGCACACAGCAGCTATGTATTCACTGTGTGCATTCGGTTGTAATCAATAAGTCAGAGATTATGCAGTAGGAAGAAAAAGATTTTTCCTATCTGGACTGGACAAGCAGCTCATTAGCAGAAATATTGTGTGGTTTAGATAATTACCTTCAAGTGAATAAATACAAATATTGTTTTAGCATTATTATGGATGTTATTTAGAGAAATAAATCCATACAAATAATACTGAAAACATAGAAAAAGCCACTAAAACATATTTTTTTAACTTCCAGGTAACTGGTTTGCATTTTTCAATAACTAAAATATATATTAGGTGTTTCCTTTACATCCAGGCATTCTTTCTTACCTTTATCCTCCATTTTCTACACACGCAGGCAAATGTGGGCACGCACGCAGACACGCAGACACACACATACACACACACTCACACAGAGAATGATGCTTAGCCACCAACAATACTTGATCTGATCATAAAAGGTGGGAGTGCTCACCTGTGACTTGCCTGGTCACACCACCGGCACACTGACTTCCTTACTCCATGCTTGCTCCACAACCATCAGTACATGTTGAACTCTAAGTGGGGAAAAGGAATTGCTCTTTTTTTGTGCATATAGATTATAACTAATTGCTCTTTATAAAAAGGACTTCCAATAAGAAATGAAAAAAGTTAAGTGCTTAATCTAGAAACCAAGATAATTTGTGTTAAAAATATATTTGTCCTAATAACTGAATCTGGTGTATTTATATAAATTATTTATTTATATATTATTTATATAAAATCTATAATAAGAAGCAATTTGACTAACAGTCAGCTGCTTCTCTTTGAAAACAGTATTTACTGCATATTAGGATTTGTTGTATATTATGTCTACATAATAGCCTAATTTTGCAAAATCAAGTTCTAATATGTAAAATCACATTCTAATATGACTTAGTGGTGACAAATCCTGTGTGAAGGTATACCTCCAAATAGCCAGAAACATACTGTTCTATCTACTCAAGTCTTTTAAAAAATTGTGGAGCTTGGTGATAGGAAAGAACATGATTCTCTATTTAATTATTTTGTGTTAAGATCAATGTTGGCCAGTCATTGCTCTTTTGCCAGCCGTTGTTTCTTAGAACATTGAGAACCCAGAGCTCCTGCCTGGATGCCCGTGTTTCCCAAATTAGTGTTTAATAGCAGAGATGGAGGTTTGAGAATCAGTTACTCATTGGTCTCCACTATAGCCTTTCTGTCAGGAAGATGGTCTTAGTACTGGCCCATAAGTACTTTTATCAGTAAAAATAAAATACTGTGATTAAAACAAATGTGCTTTTTACTCTCACTATTTTCCAGAGACTAGAGTGGCTCTCTGTAACCACACTAACTTCCAGGACTGGTCTGCAATTCCTACTTTTGAAATACAATTAGTAAAAACTAGACAGTGTAGGAAGGTTTTTTATACTTACAGTAGTTCCACGGCCTGTAGTTGTCAACCCAGTCAGAATAGCCATTCAGACAAATAATAGCAGCTTCTGCTACATTCTGTTACAGTCAATTGTGATCTGAGGGAGATTAATGTTATTTTTTTCATTCAAATATAGGAGGCATTTAAGAGTTGCTTAGAAATAAGCCCACTTTTAAATGTCTGAGTAGGCATTTTTTTCTGAATTGGAGTTTTAAAGATTTCAGCCTAAGGCTGCAAACGGGACTGGCATTTTTGGATTCTGAAGTATTTTTCAGAAAAAAAGAGTGCTGTGGAAATGGTTGTTTATCCCAGTTGATGGAGTGTTATACTCATAAATCATGATTATTTTCAACCTTTTGGTTGAGACTATTTTGTTTTCACAGCCAGAAGCAGTAAAATAATCAATCATGCAATAATGCCATGGATAATTATCATGTTCCTTGGTGTTCTTTGAGCTACTGCAGGTGTGTTCAGAGCCTCTATTGGTTGTGTTTAAACTGTGATTTTACAGCTGAGGTGGTGAAGAGTTTTGGAATGTACCCACAATTGCTTTACTTTTTTTTTTTTTCTTCCTTTTTCGAACTTTTAAAAATAACATAATGCATTACTAACAAAGACCATTTGTTTGAAATACTAAATGACTTGCACTTTTCCCAGTGGTTCAAGGCTTTTATGTGCTCCTCAGTACATAGGCTCAGACTGCCTAACCTACATTTGTAGAGTAAAGCTATGTTTGTGATAGCTAGTAGACTTAGTTCCATTGTTGCTAAATTAAAAAGGGTGTTGATCTGTATTTGTGGTTTGAAAAAACCTCAAGTATTTTGTGCTGTAAATACCACGGAGTTCATTCTTACTTATTTAAACATTCAGAGTGGCTTTATTGGCATAATTACATCTTAATTTGTTTCCAAATAGTGCTTTAATTTTTGCCTCTACTAGGAGACATGCTAGAGCTCTGCAGTGACTGTAAGTTTTCTCTGCCACAGTGTGCAGTCATAAGGTTTAAGTCTGGAATTCTGTGATCTGTTCGAAGTGGCATAAATCAACACAGTCATCAAAAAACTATCTCCTGCCTTTTTCTGCCCCGACTTCTTGCTTATGTGCTGCTTCCTTCCTTGTCCTGACTCCAACACTTGGAACCACATCAGGAAGCTAGCCTTTCCCCCTTACAGACCCTGGGCAGCCGAGGTACAAGCGATTAAGGGATATTTACTGCAGACATGAGATTTGGGTACCCACATGCTTCTGAAAGTCGTGGTAGACATCTGTCTGCGTCTTTTGGCATCAAATGCTTTTAGAAATCTGGCCTGAGGTGACTTGGCTGGGACTTTCCAGGAACTCCTAAGAGTTGAAATTAGGATTTGGATATTCCTTTGGATTTGGATATTCCTTTCTGTAGGTTAGGTTCCTGTTTAATGGTCTCCACTCTGTGGTGTAAAACAAGGGGATATGGACTTTATTGTAACTTTATCAAAAGAGTGTTTTTGTGGTGAATTAATAGAATAATTTGTAATGCAAAGTTTATCATCTTCTGAACTTGGTTGGGTACTGAAAAAAGTGGATTAAATTTAGTATCTTCTTTTCCATGGGTGCTTTTTTTTTACTGCATTGTTGCAACATCTGTTAGTGAATGTTAATTTTCCTTTGTGAATGAAATCTGAATAAATCTTTAATTTTGGGTTGTCTCACTAAGATTTGTGCACTCTCATTTTAAGTGACAAATATGAGCTGTGGAAAGAAGAATCGAAATTATTTCATAGCTAAGCTCAATGATGAGGGTCGTGTAATGAAAGGGTAAAGATTGATGGTGCAATTGAAAATGCAGCTCTGTGGTTAATGTAAGATGTGTATTAACAGTGTGAGGCATTAAAATAAATCAAATTATTCACTGAAGTCTTGTTGAAATCTTTGGTAATAGTATTTTAAATTACTTATCTGATTTTACTCTTTCCACACTGACTTCATAGTACTTGTGGAGGCACCTGGCTGTTGACTAAGAAGATAAACTGCATCTTAAATATGCTTTTTTTTTTGTTTAGGAGGGTCATCATAGCTCTCTGTGGAAATGAAGAGTCATTCCTTCCCACATTTTTGTGCTGATGGCCAGCTGGTTTCTTTTACTATTTTTAGGAAGTTCCTCAAGGAACCTTGTGAAATTTGTAAAGCAACTTTTTCATCATGCACTTGACTACTAGTTTTCCAGAAGATTAGTCTATCTTGGATCAGTCTTTGAAAACATATTGACACTAGCAAAGATTCCCTCTTTATGCATTTAACTTAACAAAAAGGTGTCAAGGTATAGGACTTTGAATCTCTGTCAAGATCTGTTTGAGAAATTAGGTCTCACTGGTCAGAATAAAGGTGGCTTTAACATTTGTGTTTCTTTGGAATTTGATTTTAAATCAATGATAAATTTTCTGTCCAAAACCAATAATAAAGCCCTTTTTATTGCTGCAGATCATTAGCACCAGATCTACCTTCTGTGCCCTAGTGTAGTTTCCACATATTGTAAGAGTGTTTTTTGATGCTTACTGAAAGGAAACAATTGCAGTATAGCTGTTAGGTAAAGCTGAAAAAAACCAACCAAAACCCAACCCAGAGGGGGAAATTCACACTAACAGAACAAGAGATTTGATTCAATGATTGGTTATAAAATGTGGGAATTTATTCTGTATAACTCAACCATGGCTCTTGTAACAGGTTTCTTGTCTGTATTTCTACCAGCTTTCCAAAGGTTTTGTGACTTGCAGACTTATTTAGTATTATTTTGATGTTATAAGAGAGCAGACTTAGAAAGGCTTACTCCCTTTCTGGTAGTCTCATAAGTGAGAGCTTTTTATTTCTATGAATTTAGTTGAAAGTCATTTTAAAGAATTTTGGATGGCAAAAGATTATATTAACTAGTTAAGATACTAACCTGTGGATAGTATGCTTTGCAAGCTGATAGCAAGCTAAGAAGTGCCTGTTTTTCAGACTTTACAGTTGTCTGAGTAGTAACAACAAGAAGTGCAGACTATTTCCCTCTATGTTAGCTATTTTTATGTGAAGTAGCAGCAGTTAAGCAACATGTGCTGTGGAGGCTCTAATGTGCCATCCCTATGAAAGGGGCACACTGATTTTATGCTACAAACTGCATCTTTTGTAGACTGTTTACCACCTTTTACAGGTCTGCCAAGCCCACTCTGCAATTGGTTGCCAGGGGCTGCAGATGTTGGAAAAGAGAAATTTCAATGAAAGGCCCTGATTCAGTAACCCAAGCAGCCTACCTCCCCCAGCCAAAGTAATCGGATTGGCAGCTGAATCAAAACGTACAGTGGGCCCTTTGTTTAGGAGCTCCAGAGGTTAGTAATTGACAGAAGGTCAGCAAAGTTTTATGAAGAAAAGAACAAAGTATTAGGGAGTATTAGGCTGAAGAGAGGGAGTTTGGTAGCTTTATGTTATTGGAGGAAAGTTAGAACCCAAGTCAAAGGTTACAGCCACAGGAAGTGAAGGTTGCATATTGCTGTTTAAATCTGAAAATAGTTTCAGCTCCAGAAACAGGATTATTGATGAGTGGAGGGAATGGCTGAACAAAAATGTGCAGTTTCCCTAATTGTAGCTATGTGTAATTGTTGGTGTTGAAAGATTTATTTGTAAGCTTTGGGATTTACCATACAATGTTAGAAGGATGGTTTTTTTCCTCATACAATCATGAGACTGGAAAAGATCTTAAGAGGCCCTGTTTCACCCTGGGAGAAGAAGCATTAGCTGTATCTGTGAAGTATCATATGTAATAGACGCTTGCCTAATCTGCCACCCTGGAAAACTTCATTCAGTGAGACCTGTGTGTTTGAGGAATGTTAGCTCTCAGACCATGTATAATCTCCTTCAGACTAAGCAGACATAGTAGTCATTCATGTTTTCTTTTTGTTCGTCATGTTTTGTAGACCATCCTCATGACATTAGTTGTATTTCAGTTTAATCCACATCCATCTTGAAAAGCAGTATGAAAAAATGGAGAAAGCGCTCCAGGGCCTTACTAACATTGAGTAGACTGGAAGGATTACTACTGTTTATGTGTCCCAGTATGATATTTGCCTTGTTTGCAATAGTTTGAGATTGTTGACTTATGTTCAGTTCTAATCCGTGTAAGCCAATTCAGTATTGGCTTCTGCATTGGTTATTACTTATCTCTCAGCTTTATTGTAAATGCTTCAAAATAACCTCTTTGCTCCATTATTTTTCCAGGAATTGAAGTTAAGATGATGGGTCTATAATTCTTTGGCACTCCTTTTTACCATTTTTAATAAATTATAGGAACAATTTGTGCAATTTCCCATCTTTTAAATCTCATCTGCACTCAGCAAGAACTGAAAGACAGTTATTAATATTGCATGGCATTGCATCAGCCAGCCTTTAACTGCTTTAAATTAATCAGGCCCACTCTGGGTTGAAAATACCTGACTTTGTTACTCTCTTCCTGTGTGAGGCTGAGGTCTTGGTTTGTCCCTGGTATCAATTATAACTGCCTCCTTGAGGCTGGCCTTTTGATGAAGATTAATCTATTGTTTTGATATCTGCTTATGGTCATAAGCACTTCAAAATCTGTTTATT
The DNA here is from genome assembly GCA_020800305.1 of Porphyrio hochstetteri. Taxonomy (NCBI): domain Eukaryota; kingdom Metazoa; phylum Chordata; class Aves; order Gruiformes; family Rallidae; genus Porphyrio; species Porphyrio hochstetteri. The sequence goes on along the minus strand of CM036938.1, from coordinate 51,545,451 downwards.
GCAACTACTTCTGAAGTAATGAGTGATCTGTGAACTCATAACCATTTCAGAGGGAAATATTTAGCTCTTTTGTGATGAATGGTATATCCCATGTGAGTTGACTTTGTGATCAATCAGACAACTTCATTTTTGAATGTGTGCAAAGGTATTCCTGCCACAATAATATGTTTGTTTGTGTATTTTATTGGTCACTGATGCCCAAAATGGAGCAGTGGGATTACCTGTGCTGGAACTTGTCAGTAAGCAAATCTTCACCATAATTTTTCAGGAGAAATGAATTGATAGAAGAATCCATAATTATTTACATTCTACTACATACTAGTTGTTTCCTTGTTGCAGTTTGCTGTAGAAAGTCAAAGGAACAGAATTTACTGTGTACATCAGAAATATAGAACACTGACTTTAAGTAAGTTTGGACCTGGAATTTTCCTTAAGTTGAAATGGTTTCCTTTCTTGTCCTGAAAGTTAAGAAATCCTTTTGGTGTGTGCGAGCAGTTAAAATGAGGTACTATTTACAGCATCTGCATTTTACTTGTCTGTGTGGTCCCTGAGAAGAGGGGTGGTCCCTGAGAAGAGGGGTGTTCCTGGGGATCTGACATTTGGCACATCTGGCACATATATTGTCCTGACTGGCAGTTGGCACTTGGGCTGAGTTGTGGTTATGTTGGTCTTGTCTGGTCTTGCAATACGCAAGGACTGATGATCTTTTCTACCTAGCGCTGTCATCGCAGATGTAAATTGTAGAAGTGGGTGTTCAGAAATAAACGATGATACATATAATCTGAACAAACAACATGGGAAAGTGAACAATGTGAGACTAACCATGTTGGAGCAGATCTGTGCAAACCTATGTCTTCACACTGGTAGAAGCAAAAACAGGATGCTGAAGCACAAGTGTACGAAGAGGTCTGGTATACGTAATACTGCTTTATGATGGTTTTTTTCCTAGCCTCCAGACATTTTGTGCTTCTGGATTTCCCTGGTTGCATGGGATTTCTATGAATTAGTTAGATCTGAATGGATTTTTCTCCTTGAACTTGCCTGATTTCACTTGTAACCCGTGCGAACTCTGCCTACAGCCTCACTACATCTTGTATGAGAAAACTTTACCTTTTTTAAGCTTAATTTTTAAATTGCTTTATGCTGTTTTCCCCTCATCCCTCTAAAACTCTTATGGTTACATAGACCTTCAGTATCATTGACCTCAAATATCTCCTTCCCAGAGCACAAATGACAGAACAATAGAAACATAGAATTTTTTGGGTTGGAGGGGACCTCTGAAATCATCCATCTAATTCCAACACCCTCCATTGGACCAGGCTGCCCAAAACCACATTCCGCCTGGCCTTAAACACTGACAGGGAGGGGGCAGCCACAGCTTCTCTGGATAACCTGTGCCAGTGCCTCATCGCCCTCACAGAGCGGAAATACTTCCTAATACCTAATCTAAATCTACCCTCTTATTTTAAACCCATTAGTCCTTGTCCTATCTCTACACTCCCTAATAAAGTCACCGTCTTTCCTGTAGACCCCTTTTGCATACTGGAATGCTGCAATAAGCCCAAGTCTCTCAGCCTGGCTTCATAGGAGAGGTACTGCAGCCCCCTGGTCATCTTTGTGGTTGGCCTCTGGACTCACTACAACTGGCCACACTGCTTTTGATGCAACCCAAGACACGGTTGGCTTTCTGGGCTGCAAGCATGCATTGCCAGTTCATGTTGAACTTTACATCAATCAACATCTCTAAGTCCTTCTTCTCAGGGCTTCTCTCAATCCATTCTCTACCCAGGATTGCGCCAAGCACATGCAGGACCTTGCACTTGGTCTTGTTGAATTTCATGCAGGTCACATGTGTCCATCTCTCAATCCTATCAAGGTCAAAATTCTAGCAGTTCTACAAAACCTGGTTTATAACTTTATTATCCTTGCTGTCTTTCTCTGAAGCTTTTCCAACTCTTCTGTTCCCTTTTTAGATGAGAGGTCCTCAACAGCACTCAATGTTCACTGCATGAGAGCAAGCCATACATTTACAGATCAGCATAATGATGCATTCAGTTTTCCTCTTTATTCCTTTCCTAGAAATAGACAATACTGGCTGGATTTACTTTTTTTTTCTTCCTGCTTCTGAGAATTGATCTGGAATTTTTATGAAATTAACTAGTATGAACCCAAGATCTTGGTCCTTAGTAGTCACAGTCAGCTCTGAACAAATCTTGAATTAAGTATTCCCTACGTGCACCATTTGTCGCCATTATTCTCAGTCAGGATTGTCTTTACTCTCATTCCCTGACTGCTTCACTTTCTTGAATAAGAGTTTGATAGAATCATGGAATCACAGAATATCCTGTGTTAGAAGGAACCCATAAGGATCATTGAGTCCAAATCCTGGCCCCACACAAGACCAGCCAAGTCAGAGCATGGGACTGAATGCATCATCCAGACACTTCTTGAACTCAGTCAAGCTCGGTGCTGTGACCACTTCCCTGGGGAGCCTGTTCCAGTGCCCAGCCACCCTCTCAGTAAAGAACCTCTGCCTAATGTCCACTTGTCTTTATTTGAACATTGAGCTGTTAACCACAGCTCCATTATCAAGCTAATTCCTTATCCAATTTAGAGACAAGGATGTTGTGAGGGACAGTGTCAGATGCTTTGCACAAGGCCAAGCAGATGACATCCATCACTCTTCCGATATTTGTTAGGCATGATTTGCCCTTTGTGAAGGTAGTTGTGTTGGCTGTCATGAATTGCCTCTGTACTTGCTGTGTGCCTTGCATAGTTTCCAGGAGGATCTGCTCCATGGTCTTGCTGGACACAGAGGTGAGACTGACCAGTCTGTAGTTCCTCAGGTCTTCCTTTTTTTCCTTTTTAAAAATGGGGGGTTGTATTTCAACTTTTCATGTCAGTGGGGACTTCACCAGACTGACACAACTTTTCAAACATGGTGGAGAATAGCATAGCCACTTCATCCACTAGTTCCTTCAGGAGACACAGATGTATCTTGTCAGGTTCTATGGACTTGTGTACCTTCAGGTTCATTAGATGGTGTTGAACCTGATCTTCCTCTATAGTGGGCCATTCCTTCTTTTCCCAGTCCCTGCTTGTGCCTTCTGTGACCTGGTACAGTGTGTGACCAGAGCCCTTGCTTGTGAAGACTGAGATAAGAAAGTTATTGACTACCTCATCCTTCCCCATATCCAAAGTAACCAGGTCTTCTATTTTCTTCTGGGGGGCCCCACATTTCCCCTCATCTTTCTTTTATCCCTGACATAGGAACTTTTCTTGTTGTCTGTGACATCCCTGACCAGATTGAATTCTATCAGGGCTTTAGCTTTCCTAGCCTGCCCTGGCTGCTCAGACAGTTTCTCTGTGTTTCTCCCAGGCCACCTGCCCTTGCTTCCACTCTCTGTAGGCTTTCTTTTTTCACTTGAGGTTGTCTGAGAGCTCCCTGTTCATCCATGCAGGCCTCTGGGTTTTATTGCCTGGCTTCCTTTTGGTTTTGGATGCATCAGTATTCTTGACTGGATCTCATCCAGCCACATAGCCTTGTCTAAGCTGTGTAGCAGGTCAGTAACTGTTTTCCCTTGTGTTATGGGGGCTTCATTCTCCTCTTTCCTGTCTTCCAGGTGAGTGAGCTAGATGCCTGGACAACAACTGCTCTTAATACAAAAGACTGAGGGAAAGACTGTATTAAGTACCTCAGCCTTTTCCTCATCCTCTGTCACTGTGATTTCTCCTGCATGCAATAAAGAATGGAGATTCTCCTTAGCCTCCTTTTCTTGCTAATCTATGTCTAGATTAAGTTGTAGTTGGACTTTGACCCTTCTAATATTTTCCCTGCATAAACTCACAATATCCTTGTAGTCCTCCTGAGTTACCTGTTCCTTCTTCCAAAGGTCATCAACTCTTCTAGTTAACTTAAGGCAAAGACTCGCTAAGTCTTCTTTCTGTTCCCAAATAATGGATAAAAACATAAAGGAAAAATATAAAAATAATTTCAGTCTCAATTCTTCTCTTCTTTCATAATGTGGTGGAAGATAGGGATGGGATGCTTGTGTTTCATCACTGTGACTCGCAGTCAGTGTTGTAGAGTTTAATCTGAAGGAATGGGGACATAAGAATAGGGGGAGCCTTTTCCCTAGTTTCTTTTTACTCAGAACCTTACCACATACGCCCCTAATGAATATGCAACAAAGCCCACTTTGGATCATGATGACCTTAGATTTGTGTGTTTTCTCGGTGTGTGGTGGTGACTTGATGCTGGGTGGAGGCCAGACGCCCATCAAAGCTGCTCTATCACTCCTCAGCTTGACAGCAGAGAAAAGATAGTGAAAGGCTCTCAGGTTGAGAGAAGGATGGAAAGATCATTCAGCAATTAATGAATGGGTAAAACAGACTCACCGTGGAACAACATACATTGAATCTATTAACCAAACAAAACAGAGACAATAAGAAGTAAACCCAAACCTTAAAACACTTCCTCTCACCCTTTCCTTCTTCCCAGACTCAACTTTATTCCTGAGTTCTCCTACTCTTCCCCATGAGTCACACAGAGAGACAGGGAATGAGAGTTGCAGTCAGTTCATCACATTTTGTCTCTGCTGCTTCTTCCTTCTCAGGGTGAGGACTTCTCTGTCCTTGCTCCAGCATAGGGATGCCTCTCATGGGACACAGTCCTCCACAAATTTCTCCAACATGAGTCCTTCCCACAGGGGCTTTAGCTCTTCACCAACTGCTCCTGTGTGGGTCCGTTCCATAGGGTGCAGACCTTCAGGAACACACTACTCCAGCATCATCATCCCCACTGGGGACACAAGTATCCCCAGAAAGCCTGCTCCAATGTTGGCACCTCTCTCCAAGCTGCAGGTCCTACCAGGACCTTGTTCCAATGGGATGCTTCACACCAGGTCACATCATCCTTCCACCTGCTCCAGTAGGGGGTCTCTCCACAGGCTACAGGTGGCATCTCTGCTCCCCATCATCTTCCTTTGGGTGCAGGGGGACAGCCTGCTCCACGATGGTCTTCTCCATGGGTTGCAGGGACCACCCTCTTCTGGTGCCTGCAGTGCCTCCTTTCCCCAACTTCTTCTTTGGCCTCGGTGTCTGTAGAGTTTCTTACATCTTCTCACTCCGTTCTCTGGTGGCAAAAAGCATTGTTTTTCTCCTAAATGTGATTCACAGAGGCAGTGTGACCATTGCTGATTTGCTTGGCCTTGGTCAATGACTCCCGCCTTGAGTCAGCTGATGTTTACTCTGTCAGGCCTAGGGAAAGCCTCTGGCTGTTTCTTGCAGAAGCCACCCTGCAGCACCCCCCCTCCAATACCAAAGCCATGCAAACCCAAAAGAGGTGATATGCTGACGTGGTAAAGAATTTGAATGACGATGTAAATTAGGAAATATGAAAATATAGAGCATACAATTTGAGAAGCTTTTTTAGTAAAAGCACCCCTGCAGCTTTACGTGATATCTAAGCTCAGCTCTGTTCCTCACAGCATATTTTCACAAGTAAGAGCAGACCGGTGAATCCCCTTACAGTGATAGGGGTTTTGTGGGACCTGAAATAGCAAAGAAACATGGAAGTATTGTCTGCTGTCAGCAGTAGCTGCTGGCTAACAATGTTTCTACCTTGTTCTGATACATGTTAGATACAAATAAGGAGGACACACAGTAGGATGTCCATCTGTTTCATCACCCTACAGAGTATTTGGTTAATGGCAATCTTATTTTCATTTCTGGATGACATCTTTTATGAATGTGACTGACAATAGAATAAGAAAGTCAGCAGAGAGGATGAGTCGGACCTTTGGAAACATAATTTGAATTACTGTAAAGTAACTTAAAAAGCATATTTTATGCTATTTCATAATTGACATTGTCTATAATATTGTTCGTGTATTGCTTCATTTGCTGGACCAGAACTACTTGCAGAAAATGTTTGTGTTCTTTGTAAAGCTGTGAATTTTGTTCTGGTAAAGAACTGGAAAGTAGTTTTTAATTCTGGCCACAATTGCCAAGCACAAAGTAAGTCCACAAGGTAAATTATTGTAAAGTTTTCTCATCTGCAATGGATAAATCCCGATCTTGCTACTAGATGTTTCCTGTGTGCTACTCTGGAACCAGGATCTGGACAGAATGAGTTTGCAGAACTTGCGGTCGTAATGCAGTTTAAAAGAAAGATTAACTCAGAATATCCATTCAACAAAATCTTTCTTTTTTCCTAGGTGAAATGGAAATTCCGGATTCAAATGATCCCTTAGGTCATGCAGATGGACTTGAAAGACCAATTCCAACACCAAAAGGTAAAATTAATTGTAGTTACTTTTTATTCTACCCACCCAAATGTAAGTGTTCTTTGGAAAGAACCAGAAAAATTGTCTTGTTATTATATATTCACTTGATTTACCTGTGAGTAAAAGTCTGTAAGAAAGGCAGCCTTGTGTTACTTAATAGTTCTGATTCTAAGCAGGGATAGCAGGGTTACAGGAGTCTATAAAAATTAATTTTTAAGCATGTTCAGTCCCCCCATACTGAGGCATTAGATGTTTTACGGAAACACAGAGGGCTATTATTACCTTCCTAATGTATTTTCTGTCATGCTGGTGCCATGAAAATGATTCAATTTCACACAGCACCACACTTCGCATCTATAAGTTAATTTTAAGTATTGGTATCTCTAAATCTTTGGTTTGACATAATTGAATCTAGCCCGTGGCAGTAGGAGAATACTTTTTAAAGTAATTTAAGTATTTTTTAAGTATTAAGTATTAATAATTTTTAAGTGCACTAGTGATTCTTTTTTTTAAATGGGCTCTAATGGCAGAATTTTTAGTAACTTCTTGGCATACATTTTTACAATACTTTATCACTCAAACTATGATCCAGATGCTATTTTTATATCTGAAAATGCATATATTTGCTGCAATTTGTGATTCCAGTTACATTTTGATGCAACTTCCTAAAAGCAGGGTATTTTCAGTGTTCTACTTGATGAAACATGTTTTCTCACTTGTAGTATAGATTTTTTTTTGTGTGGATGCACTGCTGTAGTAAAATCAACCCTCATGCTTGAAGAAAATGTCAGATAATGTTGTTAGCATGAAGATCCCAGCCTGCTATTTTAGTTATCATTAGTATTCTCAGCCAGTGAGCACATGTTGAAATCTATAAGGCTCTCAGTGCTGATCAGTTGTAGCATCACATAAATTTTGAGTGTGCCTGGGAATGTAGTCTCTGTTCTCATAGATACACAGTGTCATGTAATCCTTATTCTGCTTCACTTGAATGTTAGTTTCTTACCCTGACTATGCTTATTATAATATTTTTTAATAATCTTCCATTAATTTCTACCCTTATTCGAGTAAAAGAAGACATGTTTATGTTTATATTTCTCTAGCCGTATTCCTACTGATCATCAGCGTGGGAGTGTGTCCACCCCATCTGGGAGGAAGACTTGATGTATTTCTTTTCTCAACCTTTTTCTACTTCCCAAAGCTCCCAAATTATTTTAGAGGATTAAACTTTGTCCTCCATTATGGGAATAAATTTCAGTAACAGTCATTCCTGTCAGCAGCACTGTATACTACAGCTGTTTTGTCTGCTCCACACACACACATACCCACTACTTTTGATGGGTAAAGGTCCATGTTTAATCTCTAAGTGCATCTGACAGGCTTGTTGAGTTAGCAGGTTGGCCCACTTTATTCTTTTGTTAAGTCTGAGCTTTTAAGGGTACAGACATAAAAGAAAATGCTTTTTCATGTGATCTTACTTTCTCACTTGGTTAAATTCTTGCTGAGAAAGACCTTGCAGTTATTTCCTTTTTTTTTTTTTTTTTTTTTCCAGGGCCACAGGCAATACCTGTCTAAGGAAGTAATTAATCACATCTCAAACATTTCTACATCATAAGGATTTTGTATTTCCTTCAGAAAAAGAAGAGGCCCTTGTTCTTATATGACTCATTGGTATAGGATCAGTTGTTAATTTCCAGCACGCCTAGTGTGGATATGGTCTCATTTTGCTCACTTTTTGGTTTTAGTGGCTAAAAAATTCTCCAAATAGGCAAAAATACCTTGGTTGAAATTTTTTGTTTCTTTGGCTTGAATGTTAACCCACATGTTTCTGTATTGTAGTGAGGTAGTAATTTCTTGTTTCAAAAAATCATTGGACAGTTCTACTGCAGTGTTTCTTCTGTAGGGCTAGACAGCAGAACAAGCGCCTTAGATTTCCGTAGGGCTGACTTTGGACTGTTCAGAAAGCTGCTCGATAAGATTCCATGGGAGGCAGCCCTTGAGGGCAAAGGAGCCCAAGAGGGTTGGTTGCTCCTCAAGAAGGTAATCTTGGCGGCACAAGAACAGGCTGTCCCAGTCGGACAGAAGAGGAGTCGGCGAGATAGGAATCCAGCCTGGCTGAGTAGAGAGATCCAAGCTGATATATGGGAAAAGAAGGAAAAATATGAGCTTTGGAAGAAGGGGCAGGTGTCTTGGGAAGATTATAGGAAATTAGTGAGATCATGTAGGGAGAAAGTCAGAAGGGCTAAAGCTGATCTGGAACTCAGGCTGGCCAGTTCTGTAAAAGATAATAAAAAGTCCTTCTATAGGTATATTAATAGTAAAAGGAGGGTCAAGGAGAATCTCCAGCCCTTATTGGATGCTGATGGCACATTAGTGACAAGGGATGAGGACAAGGCTGAGGTCCTCAATTCCTTCTTTGCTTCAGTCTTTAACAGTAAAGAAGGATATTCTGTGAGTACTCATCCTCCGGAACTGGCTGACAGGGAGGGGAAGAATAACAAAGTTCCCATGGTTCAGGAGGAAATGATTAGCGACCTACTTGGCCAGTTAGATACCCACAAGTCAATGGGGCCAGATGGGATTCACCCAAGGGTACTGAGGGAGCTGTCAGATGTACTTGCCAAACCCCTTTCCATCATCTATCAGCAATCCTGGCAGACTGGGGAAGTTCCAGTCGACTGGAGGCTGGCAGATGTTACACCCATATACAAGAAGGGTCGGAAGGAGGATCCAGGGAACTGCAGGCCTGTCAGTCTGACCTCAGTCCCGGGGAAGATCATGGAGAGGGTCATCTTGGGAGCTATCATGCAGCACATGCGTGATGGCCAGGGGATCAGGCCTAGTCAACATGGGTTTACAAAAGGTAGATCCTGTCAAACTAACCTGATCACCTTCTATGACAAGGTGACCCGCTTAATGGACGAGGGGGAGGCTGTGGGTGTGATCTACCTGGACTTTGGTAAAGCCTTTGACACAGTTTCTCACAGCATTCTGACTGAGAAACTGGCTGCCACTGGCCTGGAAAGGTGGACCCTTAGCTGGGTTAAAAACTGGCTGGATGGCCGAGCCCAAAGGGTGGTGGTGAATGGAACAAAATCCAGCTGGAGGCCGGTCACGAGTGGCGTCCCCCAGGGCTCAGTCCTGGGTCCAGTCTTGTTCAACATCTTTATCAATGATCTCGACGAAGGGATTGAATGCTCCCTCACTAAGTTTGCAATGACACTAAACTAGGAGGAAGTGTTGATCTGCCTGAGAGTAGGGAGGCTCTTCAGAGGGATCTGTAAAGACTGGTTGATGGGCTGAGTCCAATGGGATGAAGTTTAACAAGGCCAAGTGTAGAGTGCTGCACATGGGACATAATAACCCCATGCAGCGCTACAGGCTTGGGGGAGACTGGCTGGAGAGCTGTCAGGCAGAGAAGGACCTGGGGGTGTTGGTTGACTGCAGACTGAATATGAGTCAGCAGTGTGCTCAGGTGGCCAAGAAGGCCAATGGCTGAGGGAGCTGGGGCTGTTTAGCCTGGAGAAGAGGAGGCTGAGGGGAGACCTTATCACCGCCTACAATTACCTGAAGGGAGGTTATAGAGAGGTAGGTGATGGTCTCTTCAGTCAGGTGACAGGTGATAGGACAAGGGGGAATGGCATGAAGCTGTGCCAGGGCAGGGTCAGATTAGATGTTAGGAAAAACATTTTTACTGAAAGAGTTGTCTGGGCCTGGAACAGGCTGCCCAGGGAAGGGGGTCGAGTCACCTTCCCTGGATGTGTTCAAAAAAAGGGTAGATGAAGTACTTAGGGATATGGTTTAGTTTAGGATGTGAATGGTTGGACTTGATGATCTTAAAGGTCTTTTCCAACCTTATTATTCTGTGTGATTCTGTGTGTGTGTGTTTGTGCACACCATTGAGCCCATCGGAAAGAATCACAGTGACTTTCTTTCTTCCTTGAGAAATGTTTACTTATTTGGATTTGTTTATGACCTCTGTTTCATTCCTGATTGTAGAATAGACCCAAACCAGGCATGAAAATAATAGTAAATAGGCTTTAATAATGCCCATAGTTAAATCAGATTTAAAATTACTAATTGTATAGGTCACTGTCTCCTCTAAATCCTCCAGAAGTCCTGAAAAATGGTTCTGTCTCCAAAGAATTAACCACGTTAAGGAAGAAATTATTGATAACATGCACCTAAAAAAAATGGCAAGTCTTTTCCTACAAATGAAGCTAGCTTTCTGATAGCTGATGGGATAGAACCATGGACTTGGCTAAGGCTAAAAATAAAAGGGTTTGAACACAAATCTCCTCCCAGTCCAGTGAGCATTTGCAAAGATGATCCTTTCCCAATCTCAATTTCAACTGAACATCTCTTGATGGCTTTCAGTTTTGCAACCTCTCTCTGGTGCCTAAAAAGTCAGACTCATGCTCCTCTCCAGAAATACGTGGGCTTGCTGCCAACCAGGTCTTCTGCTGCTCTCTGCCCACCTTAGTGCACTTGGCCAGTTTTTCCTGTTGGTGGTGCTAGGCAAGGTGCAAAGCTCCCTCTCCCTTTCTCTGACTGCAGCAGAGGGTTAGTCAGGACAAGGCCAACCTCATCTCCTTCAACCAAAAGAGCTTTCATTTCCAAAGTCCAGAGGAGAAAAAGATCAAATCTGACAATGACAAAACAAATGCAAGAGTTGAGACGTGAATTGAAAACAATTTTTTCTTTAGTGATGAACCCCATTCAGTGCATCATCACAGAGGGTTTTACTGCTCACAGTCTCTTACTCTTAATACAAACCTAAGGAAGGTATGAAAAATATGAACTTTTCACGCATAGATGATCTGCCAGTAAAACCTTACATCATAAACAAGATGGTGGGAATGTAAAAGCAATACACCTTAATAGTTAAAGAAATGCAGGAGTAAAGGCAGCCTGCAATAGCTGAGACATTGAGTAAGTTGGGTTGCTCCAGAAGATGTGATGCCTGAAGTGTCTGAGTTCGGCTTCTACCCAAGTCTGTCTCAGAACTTACTCTGGTTAAAGAGATACCTATATGATAAATCACAGTTATGACTGGACTGTCCTAGTTGCTTTGACTTACATAAGATAACCTGTCAGGAATCATTTTTGTATGTTCTAGAAGTGTTCTTCTCGCAAGGCCAATGGTATCCTGGGCTCCATTAGAAGAGGGGTGGCCAGCAGGGACAGGGAGGTGACTGTACCTCTCTACTCTGCCCTCATGAGGCCCCATCTGGGGTCCTGTGTCCAGATCTGGGGCCCCCAATACAAGAAGGATGTGGAACTGTTGGAGAGGGTTCAGAGGAGGGCCACAAAGATGATTAGAGGGCTGGAGCACCTGCCCTACGAAGAGAGGCTGAGGGAGCTGGGCTTGTTCAGTCTGGAGAAGAGAAGGCTGCGGGGGGACCTCATTGCAGCCTTCCAGTACCTGAAGGGAGCAGAGAAACATGAGGGGATTCAACTTTTTAAAAGGGTAGATAATGGCAGGACAAGGGAGAATCGATTAAAACTAAAGGAAGGAAGGTTTAGATTAGATATTAGGGGGAAGTTTTTTTACTGAAAGAGTGGTGAGGTGCTGGAACAGGCTGCCCAGAGAGGTAGTGGATGCCCCGTCCCTGGAAGTGTTCAATGCCAGGTTGGATGGGGCCCTGGGCAACCTAGTGTAGATCCAGGCCTGAGGTTGGTGGCCCTGCCTGTGGCAGGGGGGTTGGAGCTCTGTGATCCTTGGGGTCCTTCCAACCCATGTCATTCTATGATTCTATGATTCTATGAAGTGGTGGCTTGTTATCTACATGACTAGTGACCTAAGGAACAGTCCACATCCTGATTGCTCTGTTGTGGCCCCCGAAGATCTGCTCCTAAATTGTCAGTACCCTAGGACAGGTGATACCTGCCACTTCACAGTCTCAAGTGGGGGTTCCTAAAACAACAAAACCAAAGCATTCCACACCATAGTATAGGATTCATCAGCTAGACAAGATCTTCAGTCCTTCAAGTATGAGAAAATACTGCTCAAAAATAGGTTTCCTTCAGCTTGCACATGTGTTTTCTTTTAAGATATGTTCAGTTCTTCTATAAGCCCAGAACACTTTGCAACTCTTTGATATTTTTAATGTATTACCTGTCAATTCTGTGACCACTTATATATTTATTATATTATTCATAACACAGTATATTTGGGACAGTGTTTTCTTCCACAACTCATTCCTAGTTCATAATTGGTTGCTCCATGTGCCAAAGTTGAAAAATTATGTCATCTTGTAGGAAAACATTAATTTGCTTCTAATGGAAATATCATTAGATTACTCAAAATGCTTTCCCCAAAAAATTATTTATTAGATATAACAATAGTCTTAAAATTCCATTACAGAAATTTGTAATTTGAAAGAGTTGTAGTCAGAGAGACCATGTTGTTTTATTTATATCCAGCAAAATGAAGAAAGAGTTATTTGAAGACAAAAATAAAGAAAAGTGGGGAGGGAGAAAAAAAAGAAAAAGCAAGGAGCTGGGTTTGGAAATAACATATTGCTTTTTAAACAAATCATAATATATGTATATTTAGACAGGCTGGAGAGTTGGGCAGGGAGAAGTTTAATGAAATTTAACAAGGGGAAGTGTATGGTCTTGCACCTAGGGAAGAGCAACGCCAGGACCAGTATAGGTTGGGGACTGGCCTGTTGGAGAGCAGCTTAGGTGAGAGGGAGCTGGGGGTCCTGGGGTTGACCATGAGCCAGCAATGTGCCCTCATGGCTAAGAAGGCCAATGGCATCGTGAGGTGGATAGTAGGATAAGAGAGGTCCTCCTTCCCCTGTACTCTGCCCTGGTGAGACCGCACCTGGAATATTGTGTCCAGGTTTGGGCCCCTCAGTTCAAGAAGGACATAGAACTCCTTGAAAGAGTCCAGCACAGGGCCACCAAGATGATTAAGGGAGTGGAACACCTTGCTTATGAGGAGGGGCTGAGGGAGCTGAGTCTCTTTAGCCTGGAGAAGAGGAGACTGGGGGGTGACCTTATTAATGTTTATAAATATGTAAAGGGTGTGAGTCAGGAGGATGGAGCCAGATTCTTCTCAGTGATGGCCAGCAATAGGACAAAGGGCAATGGGTGCAAGCTGGAGCATAGGAAGTTCTATGTGAATATAAGGAGAAACTTTTTCACTGTGACGGTGACAGAGCACTGGGACAGGCTGCCCAGAGAGGTTGTGGAATCTCCTTCTCTGGAGACATTCAAAACCCACTTGGATGCATGCCTGTGTGATTCAGTCTAGCTGATCCTGCTCTGGCAGGGGGGTTGAACTAGCTTATCTCTAGAGGTCCCTTCCAACTCCTAATGTTCTGTGATTCTATGATTAGTGGGTTTGACCACTGGAAAGTTTTATGCCAAGAATCTGAAAGCGTATGCAGTTGAGTGGACAAAAAGATGTTAAACTCAGTATAGTAGCATATGTATTACTACTTAGTCCATTTGTGAATTTGGAAATCACATGAACTCCCCTTGCTTTAGTTTCTGCATTTAGAAACTAAAGTTGGTATCTGTCCATCTCATAAATATTGAGATTAAAAGAACTGCAAATGTTTAAAAATTGCTATTCATGGTGGCCATCAGGAAACTGGTTTGAACATTATGAATGCACTATTATTTTAAAAATCATATCAGAAAAAGGAGCAGCAAAAAAACCCCAAAAAACCAAACCAAACCAAAAAACAAATCTTGAACTGAAAACAGCTGAACCATAATTAACTTAATCCAAAGGCACTAAAGAGGTTTAAAATATTTCTTATAGAATGAATTTCAAAATCACATCTAAGATCTTAAAATAGCAGAAGCAGAGCAATCATTTTGTATTGTATTCATGCCAAGCATAGCATGTATGTTTTGAGCCAGTAACATCTAAGTGTTGGAATAATATAAAAAAAACTAAGGAAAATAATATTCTTGTGAGGTCTTTATGATAGTTGCACCCTGTATGAATTTAGCTTCATAACTATTCTTGTGTATATCTTGACAATGACTTGACACATGCGGGAAAAGTTTATTTTTATATTCTTGCCAAAACACACAAAATAGACCTGTCATCTTAATTTTAATTTGCTGTGGGATTCTGTTTGATATATTTATGTCAAATTTATGCCATTTAAAAATATGAAATACTGGCAACCTAATAAAGGCATTTCAAAATATGAAAGTTTTGCCAGAATTCATGTCAGTCATTTCCCTGAGCTACTTTATTCATAAGGTACATAGAGTATGATAGTATGACATAATATATAGATTAAGTTGCGTTATCCTTTCATAGCTTCTTGACAGAGCAGTTTTTTTCTCTGTTTAAGCAAAATAAATATTAGTACTGGCTGTACACTAAGTTAGAAATGCAAATAAAAAAGAAATTTAATTTAGAGCATCTTTGCCTACAGCAAATTCCAAAATATTCAGAGGATAGCTTTTCTCTTTGAAGTACTGGAAGCCATGCTAAGGACCACTGAAGGCAAAGGAAGCAATTTCCTTCATATCAATAACCCTTGGAACCAAGTTAGAGTATAGAAAATACTACATAATAATAGTATTTGTGTAACACAGAAAAATGCTGACAATTATAACTAGTTTTTTTAAAAAAAGTTTGTGAAGTATCTCAATGAAATGCAATTGAAAATATGACATTTACAAGTCTAGTAATACTGTTTATAGATAACAAGTCCCAAATATTTTAGAGAGCTTTTTTCTTTGTTTCAAAGACATGTCACTGTTAAAAGAGATTATCAAATCTGTTCAAGTTTTAAAACATTCTAGTTGACTTACGCATAATACAAAATATAGAAAAAAAGTTAAATACAAATTCTAGTGTCTTCACACTTCACATTTCATTTCCTCCTTCTCCTGTCCAAATGAATATTTATTAAGAGAGAAAGAAAATCACATTGGAAAAAAAAATTGCTTTGCACATTGTTGAGTTCCCAATTTATCCTGGCAATATGTTTTTCCCAAAAGCATTACATCAAACTAGCATTCACACAGTGTTTGTATTGTGACTTACTTCACAAAAAGTAACTGCTGATTTGCACTACAGAAATTAAATAAGGCAAACATTCTCAAGAACATGGCTGGCTAAATTTTCCACTTTGTTTGAAAGATTTGCAATTGTGGATTATCTAAAGTGGACACCAAATAGAGCACCACAACAAATGGCCGCCCACTCTGTCACACAATTATTTCAGATCAATAAGTATATAAGCACCAAACTTCTCAAACTTTCTCAAAGAGGAAATGAAACTAGCAGATAGAGAGGGTGCACTTGGGGCTACAGACAGAGAGAGTGTATAGGCAGTGAGTTGCCTAACTGGTCCTATGCTGCTCTGCAGAATTTTAAAGAAAACACAAGTGCTTCAAAGTTCAGTAGGTTAAAATATTTATTACTTGATTTTCAGTAACAGGGTAATATCAAAAATGGCTGTGAAATTGGCAGGAGAAATAATGAACTAAAGCATAATTCTGACCTGCAGGAAATGGATTCAGGTATACTGACTTCAGGGGCAGTGTGTTTAATCACATGGGGTCTGAATTAATACATGACTCTTTGGCATTGCTTTTGGAAGTAATAATTTTGTTCTAGTTTTTGATAACATCTAAGTCACAAATTCATGTGAAATATTTGGATTGCTTAAAAGCTATAGAACAAATTACTCCATAAACTCTGGTTTAATTGGTAAACCAGAAAGATATAACATGGATTTAATCTTGAGTTAATAAAATTTGTTGGTCCTAATAAGTAAATTTAGTTTCTGTTCTCAACCAAATTTATGTGAATGTAATATCCATGACTAACCCAACGGGAAGACTCAACCTGGTTCATTTTAATTCATGAAAACTGAAACAGTGATAAAAGTGTTTGAGCAAGCTATAAGCTGGCGAATGGCACAAAAGCTGTCCAGTGGCACAAGAACAATGTAGATCTTTCATATACTTCAGTGTTAAGAACAAAAAGTGTACCAAAGAGGTAGAAGAACCACACTTTCTGTCTCTCAACTGATAGCACTTGAATTGGCCCCACCTTTATAGAAAGCATCTTCTCAGCCTCTTTCAGGAACATCTCTTAGTTAAATGAATGTACTTCTGTGCTGGCACCATGCTAGAAATGGCCCAACTTCTTTAAGACCTTAAACCCTCTCTTTGCCTCTCTTCTGTGAGCACATTCAGGCCACCTCTGTGGTTGCTGAATCATAGACTCGTAGTATCACAGAATAGCCCAGGTTGGAAAGGCCTCAGAAGATCTTCTAGTCTGGCCTGTTTTGGGAAAATAAGCCTAGGCAAGATCATTTAGCACCCTGTCCAATCACATCTTGAAAACCTGTAGTGATGGCAATTCCACCACATCTCCGGGGAAGTCTTTTTCCAGTGAATTATTGTTCTCATTGTGAAAGCTTTTCTTCTGTTGAGTTGAAACCTCTCCTTATGCAACTTGCAGCCATTCCCCCTTTGTCTTCTCTATGTGGCTTATTGTGAAGAGAGCATCCATGCTCTTTGTAGATGACTTTAAAGTAGTGGAAAACTGTGATGAGGTGCCTCCTGAGCTTTCTTTTCTCCGGGGTGAAGAAATCTGACTTTTTCAAGTCTTCCCTCATACAGCAAGTTCTCCACACTTTTGGTCATCTTCATGGCCCTCTTTTAGAGGCTCTCCAGTCTTTCTGTGTCATTTTTGAATTGTGGGGACAAGAACTGGACACAGTACTCCAGGTGCGGCCTGACAAGCATGGAGAAGATTTGGATCATCCCATCTCTATCTCTGCTAATAATGCCCCTGTGGACACAGCCCAGAATCTGATTTGCCTTCATTACTGCAGTGGCACTCTGCTGAGTCATGTTGAGCAAGGCTGCTCCTCAGTCACACAGATCATAGCCTATACAGGTCTCTTTGGGTATTCTGACCCAGGTGAGGACTTTAGATGTCTCAGTGTAAAACTCCATACAGTTCTTGGTTGACCAATCTTTCAACCTGTCCATGTCTCTCTCTCTAAAATAACTCTCCCTCCTGCCCACATCATCACCCAGTAAAAACCATAGATCACCAATCTCTGTGTGCCCTGTAAGTCAATTTCCTACCCATATGGCAGGCCACACATCCAATCTGTGTTTTGCCAGAACTTTTCCTTGAGTTGGTGTTTCACAGCAGCACATTGCAGCTCCACTCTTCCACTGGACTGGTCAACATTGTTACCATGGTTGGATGTCCTTGAGCTTGCTCAATATCCCAGCTGTTTGATAGGATTAGGAAGGTTTTTCAGCTTTTCCACCTTTCCACTTTTCATAAATTGCATCTTCTTATTCAAGTGGTATCATTGAGTATGAAAATCCTATTTTGAACATACCTCAAGGATATGCAAACTTCTCTTCTTGACTGTATACTCTACCTTGACAGTACTAATGAGGATAATCTACATACAGATTATGAAAAAGTGGCAATATAAGTTGTTGTACTCCCTGAATAATGAGTTGAAGAGTAAAATAGCCATGAAAAATCCTTTTCTAACATGTGGTAGATTTGATCATGCTTTCTTTCTGCTAGAAATGCTTATATACATAAAATATTGGCTTAAGTAATAGTTTTATTCAATAGCTTCTATTCCCTGTATCAACAAGGTAATTTGCTGTTCTTCTGTTCCCTACCAGAATGTAGGAATTCTAATTCTAATTCATAGGAATTCTAATTCTACAGCATGAAATGTAACTGGAAACTACAACAAAAGATACTGTTGTTATGGCATGACATTGTAGAAAGCATTAATATACTTTTTATCATTTTTTATCAGGCATTTGAAAAGAAATATTTTTTGTGTTCTGTCAAAAGTCTACTAAAGATTTGCAGTCTAATAGTAGGGAAAACTAATGTAAAATTACATACAGAATAATTTATTATTTTATGAGGAAAAAGGATGAAAAAATAATTTTCCTATAAGTGTGCAATGTCACATGGATACTGTATATATTTGGGTTTACTTAATTTTCTATTTACTGACATACTGAAGTCACATATACCTACACTGTATTTTCGTATTATTAATTAAAGCAGGATTTCTTCTGAAAGGCCAGTGGTAGAGAGCAATATAATACCCAGGAAAATCCAGTTTTCCAGCAAAATCTGGCTTTGCAGATTCATTATATTTTGATGTGTCTGCTACTCCACTCTCCAATGCTATACCTAGCCATTACAGAGGAACTGATTTTCATGGTCATGTCAAATGTAAATCACAGCCAAGCATCAATTTTCTTAAGGTATTTCAGCAATTAGACTGCAGATGTTGAGCATTGCATTACTGGTGTTAGATTCCTGCACAGTAATACTCTATTTCCTAATTAAAGAACTGCAAAATAATTGAACTGATAGAAAATGGCACATGTGGATGTCCATCAGTTACCTGATATTTGGATCTAGCTGACATAAAACTGTAATGAAATATGAAATATTCCTGATGCTTTATGTCTAGATAGTATAAATTTGACAAAACAAACACATGAAAATGACAGCTAGATACTTTTCTTACTTGTTTTGACAATCACATTATTATTTCAGTGGAACTGTATGCTTTCAAGCTTTCAATATGTGATGTGTGTCAGTTGCAGGACTCCTAACACCAAATTAAGTTTAAAAATAATAGCCTACAGAAGTTTTGATTGTCAAGTTTTTACAGTGTTTTCCCATCAAATATTATTTTATCATCTGAGATAACAAATACAGTAAACGTGCTTATTGACAAGGCCTTTCTTTAAACGAACCAGAAATTAATGCTTTTAGCTTCCTTTTATAAAATTACATCTACAAAACCTGATTATTCAATATTCATACAGATATTTTTTGTGCAATTTCTCACTTTTAGGACTTGATGTAAAAAACTGAAATTTATAATCAATTTAAAAGTGCCCTCTATAACAAGTTGCTTCTGAACTGAGACATCTTTTCTTTAAATTGAATGTGATATTTACTGTCTTTAAAATTCAACTGCAAGATAAACCTATCCAAATCAGGCTCCACTTAAGATTTTCTTGTCAGATGAGTATCTGGCAAGTTAAATTAATATCTAAAAAGTAATTTTCACAGTTTTCATTATTTCTTATCAAGTAGATGACCATGTAAAAATATTAAGTGGTAGAAGTATAATGATATTCTAATATGGTTGCAGCTGGGATTGCTCTGTTATGAAGTAGGAGTCTTAATTCCCAAGAGATGTAAAAACTAACAAAAGTCATTATTGCTTCAGAATATTAATTCATGATTGACCTTCTAGTCTGCATACCTAGACTAACATAAAGTCAATTATGAAAGATAAATGGAAGTGTGGTGCTAGGGTGTCTGTCCCTAGGACAGTGAATTGCATTTTTTTTTGTATATGCTTCAAAGAAAACGGAAACTGTTTCCAAGATCATCTCTTTAAAATGTGCCTTTGGGCGGTCTTTTATCGCAACCCAAGTGAAGTTTAATCTTTTCTGACCTTTTACCCTCTTAGGTTACTTCCTGACCTTTTTGGAACCAGTAAACAATATCACTGTAGTCCAGGGGCAAACAGCAATCCTCCACTGCAAGGTAGCAGGAAATCCATCTCCAAATGTCAGATGGCTAAAAAATGATGCTCCAGTGGTTCAGGAGCCAAGACGGATCATCATCAGAAAAACAGATTATGGCTCACGTCTGAGAATCCAAGACCTGGATACCACAGACACGGGATACTACCAGTGCGTGGCTTCGAACGGGATGAAGACGATAACTGCAACTGGAGTGTTGTTTGTAAGGCTCGGTGAGTTCCTGACTTTTATAATTACTCAGACTACTTTATAGACTAGGTAATAGTTTTCACAATAGCATTTTAAGAAGAATTCTCAACATGAAATTAAATAAATAAAGGCATTGCCCGAGGCCTCTCCTCCCCCAGCACAAAACTTCCTGGTTGAACCCCCATTTACTTGTAATAAAAGAAAGTAAATACAGATGGAAAGGTCTGTAAATATGTAGTGAGGAAAAAAATTTAAAGATGTGCCAGTATAAAGTACAAAATGGTAACATTTCATTGCCTGGAGTTTTCCCTCTAATGCTGAACTCAGTCTATTAAAAAAAAAAAAAAAGAAAGAATGAATGCAGTTTTCTATGTGATGGTCATAGTGCTGGGGCCATCCTTGTGAAATATCACATCATTACTGCTACATGAAGCCTGGTCTCAACTTCTGCCCTTTGATAGCTGAAGGTACACCACGCCTTTCAAGAAGGACTCATATTGCATTTTGGAGACTTAAGCATCCAGCCTGGAAGGCAGACTTTTATTTAGTTTTGTCCTGAAACAATAGGGAAAAAATTTCTAGAGACATCTCCTAAAATTTCTTCTGATTTTGTAATGAAAATAGCTAACTCCACAGTTTGGTTTGTAGTGATTCATTAAGTGCTGGGTATTGGAACATGTTCCTGCTGAGACAAGGATTCAGAGCATACCCTCGTCATAGCATAAACTCTGATAGTAAAGCCCAGGTGGGGCTTGTTATGAGGTAAGTGATGTGTCAAGATAAAACATTGATTATGGCAGAAGATATTTTTGAACAAAAAATTGTCCACTCAAGTTGCTGCCTGAGCAGACAGAAAACTAATGTGATTTTTATTTGTGCCTTTAAAAATAACAATATATAATTCTGTGCACGAACACATTTGTTTGAATCTTGAGATAAAAATTCCTTTAAGAGATGGTTTCCATTAGATTGCTATTGACTTTTTCTCAATATGCTGTTGTCCTTGAGCCAAACTTGCCAGCAATGTTTGTTTATTTTATACTTACAGGTCCAACAAACAGCCCGAATCACAATCTTCAGTAAGTACTTTTTGAAAATTACCTAATGCACTCTGATGAATTTTATTCTGCAAGAATTTAGTTCATAATCTCACTGCCTGGAACCACAGTGTACTTGTTAAAAATATCTAATTTATCAAAAACTCACAGGATGCATAAAGCTTTTTTAGACAGGGACAGCACTATGTTACATCGGATTTTGATTTGATCAAATTCTCTTGAGCAACTTCTGCTCAACTATTTCATATTTCGCATCAGCGAAATACCCCAGAGTCATAATGTTTCAACAGTAATTGTTTAGAGGGCAAGTATGGGCTGGAAGAGTGGTAAAGAATGAATGGGTAAAATGCTTAGGTTGTTGTGGTTGTAAATTTACCCATGTTATAATATAGCTTGAAAAGTCAAATAAAACAAAATAGAATACTGTCTTTGAGGTAAAACCTTTATTAGTGTCATTTTGGCTCTGGTTGTGATAGAGGGATTTTTGTTAGCTGCTTGAGCTCACTTTCTAATCCAGTCATAAGGATGCAAATAGATCAGTTCTGTTTCATGGTCACAGTTTTATATGTTAGTTTTAATTTAGATACCACTTACTGTATAATTCCTTGAAATATATTCTGCAGTTGATCAATTAAATGCGTGAGGAATGCAGTCTGAGGCTTTTTCATGTGTTAATGGCATAAAAGTACTGTTGTCAGTGGACTAATTAGAAATAAGACCTAAAATCTTGTAAAGACACATAAATGCTTTTCAAAAAGCTTTATTGATCAGTGTTTGTAATCTCTGAACTCCCAATGGCTTCAGAGGAAACTCTTTAAATAACTGCAGTAGGCTGACCACTAATCCAACCCTCTTATATGTAGCTTACTCAGTCCTGTTACAAATAGCAAAATAATAAGACATGATACACATTCTTTTATTTTCTATGCCCAGAAATGGTAAATGAATTTAAAGGATTTCAACATAAGGATTTAACAGGTTTTCATATTTTTTCAAAATCACTGATAACTACTGAAGATGAAAAACAGCCATTCATGACAGTACAAAAGTGTAATCATTCTCATAACCACTGAAATCCTACTTCAGATCTTACAGTACTTGAGAAAACTGTTACGCACCTAGTCTACAAAGGAGAAAACCAGTGAGCTACCAGGAAGCTGTCTGATCTTTTATGAGATCAGAAGGCAGAGATTGGTACAAGAGAGAGCAAATTGAAATACGCATAATGAAGCACTGAAGTTCAAACAACAGTTCTCAAGTGCAGCTGAAGAGCAGCAAGCTCTGAGCACAAGGTGAAAAGCTGAGAACCAAGCTTTACTTTGATTAAACTTTTGTTATTGAGTGAATTAATCTTGTATCCTCTTCTTTCCCTAGTGTTTCCCAAACTCTTCCTCTGTACTAAGCATTATTAATATTTTATGAATATTCACATAAATAAAAAATCCAACTGATAAAGTGAAAAAAATTAATGTGACAGATATTTCTTAATTATATGCCTCTCCACAAAGTGGAAGAGAATTAAGGTTCCTGAGCCATTTTTCATTCTGGTTATGTCTGGGTTTTGAATGTTTGACTATTCAATGTTTGCTGGTTTTGAACTCTTAAGTTCAAATAAAGAATTAACAATTTAAAAAATAATTAAATATAAATCCTGTCTTTTGGATTATGACACTTCAAAATTGGCCTTCCTTGTTCCAGTGGTGGACCTGGAAGCAGTCATCAATGTGTCATCGTTGTTTTGTACACACCATTGAAAGGTGACAGGAAGGGTATGCTACTGGTAGATTTTTTTTTAATATCCACTAGATTGAAGAGAAAGCTGAAGCTTAAAAAAACCAAGATGAGTTCAAAGGTCTGGCGAGAATTAGTGAGGGATTTACCAGATGAAGTCCAGGAGATCTCAGGGATTACAGATCTTTGCTTCATTGCATGCTTAGCCCCGTTTCAATTTTTTTTTCTCTTCCCTACTTAACCAAGTTTTTGTTCACCTTTCCAAAGTGCCTATTTTTCCTTTTGATATTGTCTGTCTTTATTTTTGTCTTCTGATACCTCACAGTTATTCCTATGTTTGTCTGCTCCTACTTAGTCCTTCAAATAAAATGCCATCATTTACCAGGTTTTAATTCTTTTCAGAAAATTTTTTTTCTTTTTACTGAATATTTTGTATAAAATCATGGAACTAGAAAGGAGAGATGGGGAAAAGGCGAAAGCAATACCTCACTGCTTGGAAGGAGCCTGTGTGGAACAAAGGGCTCTTTCTGTTTGCTGCCTGCACAGCACAGGTTTGTGTGGAGCCACCCAAGAGCTATTGCTCCTGGTATTAATGTTTCCAAAAAGACACGCTTCAGTGGAAGTGCTGAAACCTAAACCTATTGTAACTTGGTTTAAAACTATACCTAATGAATTATTAAGGATAAAAACCATTACCTATGCAGATACCATCTAACAAGTTATTTTTATGCAGTCCATGTGTTCTGCTGTGAATTTCTAAAAATTATCTACAATTAAAGATTGCGAGGGATCAAATGTGTACATTTCAGTTAGACTTGACAGTACAAAAAAAAGGGCCCTGACCTTCAGGTAGTGAAGTTTAGATTTTTCCATAAAAATCTAAAAGTAAAGATTTTTAACCAAATGCAAAGTCTTAAAATGTTTTGAATTCTTTTGAGCAGGTGGCCAGGTCTGTATTTGCTGTGAAGATCTATAAATGTACAACTTTCTAGGGACTTTTCTGTAGAATGGAAAAATAGAATCTATCAAAAATATTTATCAAAAGTATTAAAATTAATAAAAGAGTTAATTGCTTGTACAAATTAACTTTCAAAGGGGGTAATATCAAAACATAGTCAGAAAACTAGTCTCTGACCAGCCTTTGCTGTCTGAAAGGCTGTGCTACTAGAGAAGCCAGCAGGTTGAATCCTTTCTCTCACTGAATAATGCTGTTACCTTTTGTATATCAACATTTTTAGCTTTAGCCCTTTGTGGTGGTTTAGCCCTGGCTGGAGGCCAGACGCTCATCAAAGTCGCTCTATCACTCCTCTTTTCAGCTGGACAAGGGAGAAAATGTATGTTAAGAGGCTCAAGAGTTGAGATAAGGACAGGGAGAGATCATTCCACAATCAGTGTCATGAGCAAAACAGACTCAACACAGCATAAAGGAAAGAAAACTCTGTCATTTATCACACTGCACTGCACAGCCAGTGACACCAGAGTCGGGTAATGAGAAGTGTGACCAGATGTTAAAGCACCTTCCCCCCCACCCCTCCCTCCTTAGCAGGCTTCAATTTAATCACGATTTTACTCCCTTCTCCCCCCACGCCGGGTGTCACAGGGTAGGGGAGAATGAGGGTTTCAGTCAGTTCCTCACAAGTTATTTTCCTTCATGGCAGGGGCATTCATTCCACACACCCTTCCCCTGCTGCACCCTGGGGTTCCACCCATGGGACACAGTCCTTCACGAACTTCTCCAATGTGAGTCCTTTCCCACAGGGCTTCAGGTCTTCACCAGCTGCCCCAGCGTGGGTCACTGCTATGGTGGGCAGTCATAAATCATAGACACACGAAACTCCGACACCCTTCTAAAGAGAGACATCCTGTCTGTTGAGAAAGGTACAAGTGTATGGAAATAAAATAAATGGGTGGCAAATACTTGAGAAGTTTTTTTAGTATGGTTTAAAATTAAGCAACAGATGTTAATCTCTTACAGTCTAAAGAGCAGGGGGGTAGGAACAGTTACCTTCCCTTCTAGAAATGTTGCTCTTACATGGTAATGTCATTCTACATGTTCTCTAATCTGATATATTTTTCTCCTGAGTTAAACTGATAGATTGGATTTTATCCATTGGGCAAATTTCGGTTCAGAAGCTGTTCAAATTTGTCATTAAGGTTGTGACTGTAATGGTGCCACCTTGAAGGGAACTTAGGATGGAAGATATCTGAGAGTTCGGTGGCTCTGAGGCCTTCAGGAAAATATGAGGAGGCTTTAGCATAAGTGTCAAAGGTACAACAGAGAACAGGCAGAAAGAAGTAGCTGTAAACTCAGGCCTCGATGAGCGTAGGTGAACAGAACAGGCTCTGTTACTAGTGTTGCACTTTTCCCTCCATGACCTTTCTGCAGTCTGCTTAGGATGCCAGGAGGCAAACATCTCCTTCCAGAAGAGGAATTGGGCTTTTAAGAACCTTTGAGGTGTCTCTGTTTTATTGAGCTCTGACTAAGATCCATTCTGAGTCAGTCACTGGTGCCTGTATGCTGGACCCTTAGAAGGAGAAATAGCTGGGAAGAAACACTGTCATCAAGTAGAAATTGTCGTTACTTAGGGGAAGAGTTTTTGAGGTATTAATCATTCAGAATAAACTTGCATATTCTAATGCCTTATTTTCTTCAGGTAGTTTGGGACAATGGTAAAATTTTAAGATTCAGTCTATTGAAGAAAAGTGATGAAGTAAGTGTAGTTGAGGAAAAGCAGTTCTTTCTAACTGTGGACAACAGAATGTCTCTAAAAAATAGTATCATGTCTGAGTCAAAACTCTGGTGAGGAACCCTGAGGCTAAGGTGGACAATTTATTCTCTATGGGTCTGCATATGCCATGGATTTTATCATACAGGTAAAGCACATTTCTTCTGTTACCCTAAAGGAGACCTTCTGTATGATGTGATGTGCACTCATACAGCTTTGTAATGGGAGCAAGCATGTTTTTATTATGTGACAATTGTAAGGTGGAAAATGGAAAATGGGACCATGGTAAAGAGGGCAGACATGGATGGGTCATCAGTGCACTTCACCCTGAGGCCACCTCCCTGCCTATGATGGGGATTTTCTGGCTAAAAGACAGCAGGTGTGGGAGTAAATAGGTTTATAAACTTGATCTGTCTGGCAAACCAAAGATACCAACATAACATTAAAAAGGGAGAAGACTTTCCTTACTGTGCACAGCAGCATGATTCATCTTTTTTCTTCAGGTGGCATGGCAAATACTTTTTAGTCTCAGTGCATTTCAGCTACTGATAACAACATACGAAGATTATCTTAAAATTCACATAAGCAAATGTTTTCATAACCACTCCAAGGTTGTCTCAACTCAGAAGTTATGAGTATTTATTCAGGCCTATGAGGACAAGGTGTTTGTTCATAGGTCTCCCCATGAATAATATACACGCCTGTTGTTTCATCAAAATATACACTTGGCTGAGATGATCATATTTGCAATACATATATTTTTCTAAGATATTTGTGGTAACATGTTGAAGTTACAGAATAAGTGCATACTTTGTGCTCTGGCTTCCTGTTTTAATCAAGAAGGAGGATTTTGTGATTAAGACACTGGACTGTATTTTTAGAGGTCTGGATTCAATTTCTGGCTGTGCTCCTGTCTCCTTGTGTGATTGCAGCAAGTTTAACTTTTGTCTTTCCATGTTTTGTACATCAAATGGAGATGGTTAAGATTGCTTCAAAATGTTTAGGGTGTTTTCTCTCCCCATAAAGCATAGAATGTTATTTCTATTTTACGAATGAGGAACTCAGGTGCAGATTATTTTGGGCTGGTCTACATTAAACAGCCTATGTTTGTCTTGGCAGATTTCCTGGCTCCTTGACAATCCAATTTGGGGATCTGGTTGAAACATGTTGCAATTCCCCCATGTGCCAGTTTCCTTTTTTCTTACAAGGCTGGGGAGGAGGCTGTATTTCATCATAGTGTGAGCCTCCTTAAAGGGAGCTTTGATCCAAAATCTCAGACGTGCTTCTAGATCCATTGGTTTAAATGTCCTTTGTCAATTGCTCAGGCTGAGACAGGAAATTTGTAGAGGAAGAAGGTAACTGAAATCAAAGCTTCCCTAAACCATTTTAAAGAGTTTTTTCTTTCTTATCTAATACAGTGCAATGTTCTGGTACAGTGATTGCTTTTATTTTGACTGTGTAGGATACTGACTAGTAGGGCTCATAAGTATACCATGTCACATATCCTGTATAACTAAAAATTCTATTCTGGTCTGTCCATAGCTAAGCTGGCCCTCTGTCTTATAATGGAAACCGTGGATTACAAAAATGCATTTTTTTCTCATGAAAAATTAGTAAGAATCAGATGTAATTCATAGAATCATAGAATCACAGACTGGTTTGGGTTGGAAGGGATATCAAAGACCATCTAGTTCTAAACCCCTCTGCTGTGGGCACGACACACTCCACTAGACCAAGGGCAGCTTTAATCTTCCACTTAAATATTTTCTAATAACTAACAAATACATGGTAAACAATCTAATACATTTTATATTATCTAGTGCTAGAAATAGCAAATCAATATGTGCTTACAAAATTGACTAATTTTAAAAGCAAGGTGTATATTTAAAGTAGTGCACATAGCATCTTGGACTAGACAAATGTCTATTCCTGCAGTTTGTTATCTGGGGAAACCATTGCAAGTGGTAATTTTTTCACTTTCCTTCAAAGGAGGAGAACAAAGGAAAGAAACTGTCAGGGGACACAGAAAAGAAGGATAATAGCTTGTTTCAATCTGTGATTCTCACTAATCCATATTGTTCAGAAACCACCAAAACCCAAAGGGAAGCCACGCATATGCAAAAGTAAATAAAAATAGACCTCCAGGAAAGTTTCATCTTCTTTGTGCCACTGTGCCCCTGAGACCTATGAGGTACTGCAGATACTTCACACTGCTTTACTGAGAATTCCTGGTTGCAAGGACAAGAAAGCACGCCTACAGGACTTATAGCTATTGGGCAAGGTTTCTAAATACCATAGGAAGAATCACACAGAATCATTGGGGTTGGAAGGGACCTTCAGAGATCATCAGGTCCAACCCCACTGCCAAAGCAGGCTCCCTAGCTCATATTGCACAGAGAGGCGTCCAGATGGGTCTTGAATATCTCCAGAGAAGGAGACTCCACAACCCCCCTGCGCAGCCTGTGCCAGGGCTCTGTCACCCTCACTGTGTAAAAGTTCTTCCCCATGTTGGTGCGGAACTTCCTATGCTCCAATTTACAGCCATTGCCCCTTGTCCTATCTCCACAGACTACTGAAAAGGGTCTGGCCATTTCCCCCTGCATCCCATACTTTAGATATTTATAAATATTAATAAGGTCCCTCCTTAGTCTTCTTTTCTCAAGGCTGAACAGTCCCAGCTCCCTCAGCCTTTCCTCATAGGGGAGATGCTCCAGGCCCTTAATCATCTTCGTAGCCCTCTTCTGGGAAGCAGCAATTAGTTACATTTCTGTATACTCTTACACTTATGCTAGTTTAGGGTTAAATGTGATGAAGCATCTTCCCACTTCCAATTAGTAGTCAAAATACTTTTCAATTGGTTGGATCCAGCAGCATAATTAATATAATGTTACCATTTTGCATTTATATATGGGGCTACAGCATACAGTACACCAAAGCACACAAACACTTGATTTGCTAATAGTTCTGGTTTCCAAAATTTAGACATTTAGCTTGTAAGTGATACCCTAAATGAAAGTGGTTTCTGTAGGGGAGAATTTACTTACAGTCTCTGTGCTGGGAGAGCCTTCTTCCTACCCTGCAGAGTGGTAGTTAGGTTTTTGATAGCCAGTAGACATCAGGCAGGCTGTAATGTGTGACTCTGAGACACGCAATGTAGGGACAAGAGCCAAATCAGCTCTGACTTTGTAATTATGTTACTCCAACATGCTTTCTTGCAGCAAATTCCAGATCAGCAGCAGGTGCTTAGGTTTGGACTGCTCAGAGAAAAAATTCGTATTAAACTTCTAAAGAAGTTGCAAGAAAATAAGACATTTGTTAATTTGCTTAAGATATATACAAATTGATATTCAAACTAAAAATGGCCCTTGAACTTTTGGCAAGTAGGTACTGCAGCTGTTGGACATCCCTGATATAACCAGGGATCTTTAGTTTGTTTTGAATTTATTTCCTCCCTCTCTCCCTCCCCTTCTTCCTTCAGTAGCTAAAATAGCTTTCAAAGTATTTATTGTATGTCCTACAAAAGGATAGTTATGTATGCCTGAGACTTCCTGTCAGCATTTGATGCCACATTGAGTTTAATTAGAGTTCTTTAAGATGCTGAATAGCTTCTAAGTGCATACAAGGAAAGACTGAATGTTGTAGTTAGGCACAAAGATAAAGGAACACTATTCTAATGAAAAGTAGGTAATTTAACAAAATGAGATAATGTTGTAACACCAGACCATAAATTATCCTTTCAATTTTTATGGCTTTATGGTTAATTTTTCCCTACTTTTGTATTACTTTGTTCTTCATTTCAGTTTAAAAAAGCCAAATGAAGTATAGATGCAACGCATGTAGCATACTTGAGAAAAGGTGAAACAGATGATACAAACTCATAGATTTTGAACATTTCCATTCAAAACTGAGTAACAGTGAATGATAGAAAGCATTGTTTTTAAAGAAAAGGAGAAAGAAAATGTCCAAAGGAAATCTGCTCTTTTAAATTAGACTTACTCTCTTAAGTCTAAAATCTGAAGTAGTTCAGGAAATACTTCTCTAAAAATAAAGTTGCAAGAAGCACATCTCATCAGCAGTCTCTCAAAAAGGTCAATCATAAGTGTCCTATTCATCATTTTTTTCAATCTGATCACACCACAGAAAAGGAAAAAGATTATCTTAGGTGAGACACTAACAATGCTTCATATATCACAGAAACTTTGGTTTTGTACATTTTTGTGCACACATATACTCCCCACCCTCACCACCCAGAATTTTACTGGTTGTTCAGTTTGCAGGCCAGAAGGCACATTTACACCTGCCTCGCTGTGCTCTCTTTCAAGTTAGAAAATCAGCCTCTTCAGTGGGTTAGTCTCACCAGACTGACCTGCATATAGAAATCCTGATACTTTCTTCTGACTCAGTTTTGCAAAATTACCTTGAATAAACTCATTTTTTAATCTCCCTAATGCCAGTAAGATCACTGCAGATTGCAAAAAGACGTGAAGAAGGGTAAAGTAATAGACGAGAATAGACTAAAATAGATCCAGCAGGCAGGGGCCTACAGTGATCATAGAATCACTTTGGTTGGAAAAGATCATCAAGTCCAACCACAGTCTAACCCTGCCTAGTCCACCTCTAGACCATGTCCTCAAGCACAACATCTACATACCTTTTAAATATCTCTAGGGGTCATGACTCCACCACTTCCCTGGGTAGCCTGTTCCAGTGCTTGACTTGACTGCCCGTTCAATAAATAAATTCTTCCTGATACCTAACTTGAATCTCCCCTGGTGCAATTTGAAACCATTTCCTGCCAGGCACTGACACACCTCTGGCCTCTTGCTGACTGGAGAGGTCTCAGAGCTGCTGGTCCTCCTCTTTGGGAGTTATTGTGACTGTCCAGGGGAGACTTCACTGCCTGGGCTGGAAGTGGAGGGCCCACACACAGCCTCCCATGTCTCTTTCTGGGGCTCCTCTTGCTCTGCAGGGATGGCAATGGGAACAGAGGGCTGGCTACTGCCCTCCCACCAGCGGCAGGCAGCACATGAGGTGCTGGGAAGCTCACCTGTGCTGGGTCTCACAGGGATTGCCAGAGGATACTGGGCTGGGGGCCAGAGACACTCCCTGGGAGGCAGCAGGCACAGGGACACATGTGGGGCTGCCCTCCTACCCCTGGCAGCACAGACATCCTGCTGGCTCAGCAGCTGGTGGGCACCTCTGCTGTGTCCTTGGTGGGAGACCTCCAGCATGAGGTCCAACATCTCTTAATCCTGCCTCTGGTTGTTCTAGGTGCCTACAAGGTGCCAAAGATGTCCTGCTCCCAATGGACGAAGGGCTGTAGAATCTGGAGGAGCATTGGACTGTTACAGAAACAACTCATCCAGTTTGGGGGCTGTAGGGCACCCATTGGATGCCTAGGCAGCCTGTCTGCAGTCCACTGCTGGGGTGTTTCAGGGTGGTAGAGGTGGCAGGCAGCTGGGTTTCTGGGAGCTCTTCCTGCCTGGTGGGTGATGACTGATGGTGTACTAGGTAGTGTGATTACATGCTTCACAAAGTCGTCACCCACCTGCACTGAGTGCAGGATGGACAAGATCTCCCTCTTGTAGAGGGGTCACTCAGCTTTGCTTTCAGCCCACTGCAGGATGCATTGGTAGCAGAAGTGGTGGAGGCATGGCTGTACATAGGGAAAAAGAAGAGAGGAGTCTTTTGGAACAAGGCCTGATAAACATGCAGTTAGTGTTTTTAAGCCCAAATGAAGAGTAAGGGAAAATTCTCATTTGGGATTACATGAGGCCTGGATGAATACCCAGGTGTCCAAGCATTTTTTGGGAGATTCAGGGTGCTGTGCCCCAGCACCAAAAATAGGTAGCTACAAAGCCTCATTTCTACCCTCTTCCAGTGGATGAAGTAGAAAAGTGTCTGTTTTCAATTCTTGAGAACTTCAGAGGCTTTGATTGAAACGGACATCGAATTTCCTGTGCAGAAAATGCTAATTTTCCTAATTTGGAAAAAAGAAGCAGACATATTATTCCGAATTATGATGACATAACCAGAATTATTTCGTGAGTTCTGGATTCCTTAGCCATATCACCCAGACCTTGGTTATTGGACCCAGACTGCTGTCTTTGGTACAACACAGAAGAGGAGACACATACTTGGTGATGAGTCAGTAGATGTATTGACGGAAACAAATGGTGAGACACAAAAATTTTTAGGTTTCTCTACAGATCTGGTAGGACAGTGCTCTCCTGGTGGTGGCCTTATGATGCATCCCTGGCCTGCCTCTTCCTCCCACTTACATAGCAACTGTCCTCCTGGGCCTTCAGCAAACTCCTTGAGCTGTTGCCTCAATTAACCTTAGGTGCTAGACCTGCCAAGGAAACCAAACAGGTTCTTCTTTCTCACATGACTACAAAGCCTGCTTTTAGACAGAGTATTTGGAGTATCAGCTACAGTCTCCTAGGCTGGGGTGAGCACATGAAGCTGGAAATGATGTAAAGGCTGGATAAATTTGGGTAGTGTTTCATGGGAACAGCAAGAAGTATGTTCCAGCAAGTTTCAGGTGTCTGCTCAATAGCAAGGGAACATGATAGAATCATGACCAAATGGCTGCCCCTTTTTCAGGGTTAGTTTTTATTTCACTGGGGTTTTTTTCAGTTCTAAATTTTTAGAAAAATGGTAATTTGGCCTCATTTTTTGCAACATCTGAATCGTTTCTTTTGAAGTAAAATAAAATTTTAAAAATAGACTTAGAATGGAAAATTGAAGCTCAAATAGCTCTCCAAAGTTAAAAACAGCTATGAAAATAGCCTTTGACATTGCAAAGTATTCACAAACTAGAACTTTCTGCGGCACTGCCTAGAACAAGTATTTCATGTTTTATCCATGAAAAGTAACACAGAAACTGAACCAGTATTTCATTTTGTTGCTTAGATGTTTTTAACAAAGTAATTAAGTTGATGAGAGGAGGAGGGTGTGTGTTCTGATAAATGGAATATGCTAATTTTCCCTTGAGGCTGGAAAAATTACTGACACTTCACTAATAAATTAGTTATTTTATT
Source organism: Porphyrio hochstetteri (assembly GCA_020800305.1). Classification (NCBI taxonomy): domain Eukaryota; kingdom Metazoa; phylum Chordata; class Aves; order Gruiformes; family Rallidae; genus Porphyrio; species Porphyrio hochstetteri. Next base: position 51,512,851 of record CM036938.1, on the reverse strand, counting down.
AAATAAATAAACAGTTTATGTTTCTGTACTTTTAATAAAAACGTTTTGTGAAAGACTTTGCACACTTGCATATATATATATATATACATATAATTATGTAACCAATTTATAGCTGGTGAATGATAATTTCTGGCAGTTTTACAAAGCTTTCTGCTATCTGATGTATAATCTCTGTGTTAGCTGAAATAGAAAAGCCACATCAGTTATGCTGAAAAGAAATAAGAAAAAAACTATTTTCATTTTTTTGTTTGCTGACATACTTTCATAAATGATCACATTTTAATGGCAAGGTCTGTTAAAACATTTTAAATTCTGAAAGTTTTAATTATCAATAGGTTTTAACCGATTTTTTAACAAAATATCTTAACTTTAATAACCTCTACTAAAAAGCTAGGAAGCCCTTTGCAGTAAATTTATTGTCCATCATTGAATAAAAGAACTCAGAAAGCTAGAGGCACTTCCATGGGATTTTGTTTTCTGTTTTAAATTATACCTTTATCCTTCTTGTGTACACACCTACACACACACTCCCCCCAACCTTGGATTTGTATAACTGGCGATTTCTGACCACACCTTCCTAGTGTTCTTTTCTCCCACGACCTACCTCCTACTTGTCTTTCTGGCATACATATAAAATTCTCTCAATGGATTTTAATGAACTGAGCAATGGTATAAAATCTCTGTTCGTGAATTAAGTCTGCTTGTGTAAGCAAATCACAATGTATGAGTGCCTACTTCAAAATTTTAATTATTTTTAATATATATATGATTTATTGTATCATGCTTATCCCTGGTGTCTTTCATGTAGTGGAGTACAGGTAGAGCTAGATAAGTTTGGAGCAGTGTTCGATGGTAGGTGGGGTGCCCTTCTCTCACACACTCACAGGTGTGAGAAGGGACCCCTAACCCTGGATCAGCCCCTTGGTGAGGTCCAGTATGCCTCCCTCCCTCTCTCTTATGGCATCAGAGCCATCAAAGCTGCCTTTTGCTCTTCCTTTCTCCCCTCAATACTTTCCAATGCCTCTGGACAGCTGGCATGGCCTCTTAGCTCTGCTCAGATGCACCCCTCCTTTGGCTTAGCACAGGAGCATGGGCAAAGACTTCTGTCAGCCATGCTGACCCCAAGGTACCAGCAGCCCCATTGTTGAAGCCCTCCCTGGGCTGCCTGGGATGACCCTAACAGTTTTATTGCTGGCTAGATATGGCAGAATTATAATGACATTTTCAACTGGTGGACTCTCCCAAGACCTTTTTGGATCTGTACTTACTGAGGATGTGGAAGGGAGCTGCTTATTAAAAGCTCTTCAGAGGGCTTGTTCCTGCTGTTTTTCCATGGAAATGTTGGAAGGAGACAGTTTATCAGACAGTTGTAACACACTAAGATGGAAAACTTGTCTAAAAAAAAGGGGTAGGGAGGGACACTCATGATAATTTCTTTGGTGAGAAATCTAATCTGACCCTGCCCTGGCACAGCTTTGTGCCATTTCCCCTTGTCCTATCACCTGTCACCTGGATGAAGAGACCATCACCTATCTCTCTATAACCTCCCTTCAGGTAGTTGTAGGTGGTGATAAGGTCTCCCCTCAGCCTCCTCTTCTCCAGGCTAAACAGCCCCAGCTCCCTCAGCCGCTCCTCATAGGATTTGCCCTCCAGCCCCTTCACCAGCCCGGTTGCCCTTCTCTGGAGTCGCTCCAGGACCTCCATGTCCTTCTTGTGGTGAGGAGCCCAGAACTGGACACAGTACTCGAGGTGTGGCCTCACCAATGCCAAATGATTCTGTGAAAGAAAGGTAGTACCATTTTCCATTGATTTTATTGACTTAAATAATTTAATGTTACATCATTTACCAATGAGCTAAAGCTCCTTGTCAGTGAGGAGTGCTGACACCCACTTAAGGCAATGCCTAGTGTGGTTCATGATTCAATGAAAGCATATGCTTAAACCCTATTGATGCCATTCCTCTTTCTTGCATTTAATTGCTTTTTAAACACCTTATATTGAAAGGATCCTTCTTTCATGGTAACATCAGAATATACATTTAAAACATTCTTTGGACTAGGTTTTAGTGACATACTTTGGACCTAGGCTTTATGTTTAAAAAACCAGATTTTTTCCAATCCATTGTGGAATTAATGGCAATAGGCTAAAAAGAAGGGTTTTGCTTACAAGCTGGTGTTTGACAAACAGCTTTTCTCTAGTTTGTCACAAACACTAAATGTGTTTGCAGCTTTGTTTTTACTATTGACATTTTAATGTCTTCATCTGTTACCTAGCTTATAATGGTGTCTCAAATCATATGATTAACATGAAAAATTAATCACTTAGTGGGATCAGTGGAATAAAGATTGTTACTTTTTACTGATCTTCAACATTAAATCTGGAATTTCAACTCACAATGTACTTGTTTTGGAACTAGCAAATAAACAATCCAAACAAATGAAGTACAATTGCTCTTTCCAGTGATTGTGACTACATTTTTTAGGGATTCTCTTTTGTGCTACTTTTCAGATCTAAAGCACAAAAATTAGTATTTGTCTTAAGTTGCATGCTGGACATCAGGGAATCTTGCTTTGGGTGTCCTGTTAAATTCAATGTGCATCTGGTAGCAAAATTCACGGGCCATATCCCTGGTGAGTGTAAATTGTCATAGGTCCATTGACTTCAACTGAGCTATGACTATTTATACAAATTCCCCTGCCTGTCAATTTTTGCCTTTTAAACACTAGTATCCCCTTCTTTTCTGATACTATTTATTACATTCTTTTAGTGTATTGGAAAAGTTTTTACATTCCTCTTGTACTTTGGTGATGTCTCTCTGTAAGGTGTTAACTATTTTAATAGGTATTTTCTGACATCCCAGGAGACCTGATCACAGAATCACAGAATCACAGAATTGTAGGGGTTGGAAGGGACCTCGAGAGATCATCGGGTCCAACCCCCCTGCCAAAGCAGCTCCCTAGCTCATATTGCTCAGATAGGCGTCCAGGCGGGTCTTGAATATCTCCAGTGAAGGAGACTCCACCACCTCCCTGGGCAGCCTATTCCAGTGCTCAGTCACCCTCAATGTTTAGATATGGGTAAAAATTTGCAGAAAAAACAGAAAAGAAAAGGGTTTTATGTGCTGGAAAGATGGGTTATTTGCAGATAAACCTTTAGTCATAGAATGAAGCTGTTCAGTAAACAGGTAGAGCAGGAAGCCCTGCCCCCTTCTCCCATGATGTGGCCACAGGATGCCTCCATCTAGACAGGGGCATGATGCAGCAGTGAAGTTGTGGCTGCCATCCTTTCACTTCTTGGCTTCAGTAGACAGGACAGATGTGCTGGTATAGGGGGTTGTGTTTTATGGTTTCTGGGGTTTTTTTGTTTTGTTGTTTAGTTTTATTTTGTTTTGTTTTGTTTTAACCCAGGTTTTCCTGTACATCTCTGTTTTGGAAACTTTGCTAAAACCTTCCACCCATTTGTGTGTGTTACTGAATTTCTGCCCTGTATGGGCAGAAGTTATGGGTGATGTCAGGAGTACCTGGAATTATCGTGGCCCATCTCAGTGGATGAATAGTAGTAGTTCAGGGAATACTCTTTTTTCCTCCATCAAATATTTATAACCCAAACCTGTTGCCTTGAGCCTGTGCACAACAGGAGGCCTAGGAGAAAGAGAAATTTTATAGCCTATTGTAACTATTACTTTAAAAGACAACAGCTTTGACTGTAAGGTATCAAGTATTTTTCTATAAGATCATAAATTCACCATGTTTTTGACAGGTGGCAAATTTCATAGATGTGATAAAGCATATGACAGGTAGTATGATTCTCTTCTCTCAGATACTCTCTGTGACTAGTTTCAGTGGGAATTCATTTTAGCTGTTGAAAAGTGATGCCCTTGTGACTTGAGTTCACTCCATGGCACTATGATACAATACATGTCAAAAGTAAGGGTAGCAAATCACAAGGGCCATAGTGCCAGATTTTAAGAGGTCCTGGTTTTGAGATGCAGTATAAACAAACCATGAATAAATATGTATATTGAAACCAGAAATTCCTGATTTTTTACTGCAGCCCTTTATAATGCCCTTCCCATAAGTCAGGGTAATTTGCTTCTCTTTGATTAAACATAAACCCTTTATTGCTTTAATTCTTTATATTTCAGGTCATTTAACTGGTGTGCTTTATGAAGTAGCCACACACAAAGCCAAATAAATACATAATCTGAAATATGATGCCTGTCTTTTTCCCTTTGATCTGTCAGCTATAATCATCCTCTTTACATGGCTTCTGTCATGAGTTTTCAAGCTGTAGCTATCAAAAACTCTTTCCCACAATGCAAGTGACCATATAGCAAATGATGTATTTCTCTACCCATAGCAAATAAGATGACATATATCATTTGTTCTTTCAATTGTCGGTCACTGTCTAGCTGTGGTTTGCTGTGCATTTTTCCTTTCTTGCCACACCACTTGTAATGGAATATGAGGAGGACTTATAATATCTTTTAGTTTTTAATAAAAAGCTATTGAAATGCTGAAAGAACACATCACAATGCTGAAAGAACACATCATTTAAAGCTATTTAATCCCTGGACAGTATGAAAGAGGTTCAAAACTTCATCTTTATTATTGTTGTAGTAAAATTTATAAACAATTTTAACTGCCCTTTCTTTGCTTGTGGGAAACTGCTGTAACAAAGTCACTGTTACCTTTTTAAAAAATAACCTTTGGAATATAGTTTACTTTGGTAAAGCGTAAGCCAAGGATTTATCTCTCCAAACAACTTCTACATTTATTATTTGAGTATATTAAAATTAATTTTTCTCAAATTATAATTTCACATAACATCTTTGTTAATTTTATTACACTGATTGGTAGGGCATTATTAAAGTGTGTGTGTTAATGTATTTGATAAAAAGTGCTTCTTTTTCCTGAGCTTTCTGGAAGACTTCTGAGTTTCTTTTTGTGTCTGATGCACAATGTTGTGTCCTTTCTGTTTTCATTAAAATAGATTTAACTTGTAAGTTTCTGTTGTCTTTGTAAGTTAAGTTTGGGAATGCAATCAGAAAGAAAGGTATCTTTCTGGCAAATCTGGTACCTCTCAACTCTTCCTTCATTTTCCTTCAAGAACCCTTGCTGAAGATTGTTATGTTATGCCTTCATGTGTTTTCTTTATTTTCAGCAGAACCACTAGATCTGCACTCACTGTGCCAGGGCATCAAATACATACTGAAATATACATACATGCTCTCATCAGACTTACATGCTTCACGAAGTGGTTTTGGAATTGAATGGAGTTACCACAGTTGTCTTTCATTCACTGGGACTTCTTTTTGTTTCATATGCCCTCTGGACTGTTCATCTGTGACAGCTGTATACAACAGACTGTGTTCCGTAGATACATTACAGTGTATTGTACCCTGATGTGTTCTTTCAGCATTTCAGAATTTCCATTAAGAAAAGACTCTTTGTTTCCTAGGTATTGTCTTTTGTACTCTTCTGTTTGGTGTTCTTTATGTGTCAGGTATGAAATAAAGGTAATGCATAATGCAAGGGTGAGGGTGGCAATATTCAGTATGTTTTTGCAGCACATACAGTACACCTAGAAATCTCTCCATACACTTCTAGAGAAGATACCTACCTTGTGGAAGTCTTGCATTGACCTCAGTCTAGAGAGATTACCTTTCATGCATGCTGTGTTTTATTGCTGTTCAGAGGTACTGGTTCCTTCCATGCTGCCTTGATAGAGACACAGATGTCCCTGAAAGTTATGGTTTCTGTAAGTGAGAGAAGATTCTGCTGGCACCATACCACTCAACCTTTCTTTTACATTGCTTATTTGGTAAATTCTCCATTTCATGCAGACTTCTTCCCATAGACAGAAGGCAGACTGTGTTTACTTAGGTGGTGCAGTGAGTATGAGATAAGGAACTTGTAAATGTCTTCTCGGTGCTTTGTTCAAGGTGTTTCCAGACCTGGTAATCCTGGTCAATTTTAGAGACAATCCATGTTGTACATAAAAGTAGGATCTGTATTTCGGTTTCATTTATGCATACCTGAAATAAAAGGTTGTCCTGCTTTAGCTTTCTATTAAAAAGGCTGGCTAGTTGTTAAGTTATTGTTCTGGCAGAAGATTGCCTTATGGGTCTGGAAAACTAATGGCATTCATCCTAAGAAATGGAAGTTTGGTTATTATGAATAGAGGGTCAGTTCGATCAGATGCTTTATGATTTTTATTTTAAAATCTAAATTCTGCTCAAACATCTGAGAAGTAGTTGAGAAACTTCTCTCAGTAGGAGAATATACCTTACCTCCACTCTAATTGTTCATGTTCCAGTCTTTGAGACTGCCCTGCAGCTGAAGTGAAAAAAGAATGTCAACACTTAGGGTATTCCTGACTCTGTTTTGTAAAAAAAAAAATAAAATCCAAAACAAACGCAAAAATTGTAATTTTTAGAATATCACTAGTGAGGAAAGATAATGGCATCTTGAAGCATTCAGAAAGAAACAGTAAAGAACAAAGGTAGAAAAGTACCCATGGCAGTTACCTTGTGAGACTTTTGCAAGTGGAACAAATGGAGCTCTTCTGGATTCCTTTTGTGGAGTCAGATTTCTGCTTTTTACCAGGGTTCTTGATCAGAGCAGACTTTACAACCCAAGCAGCAGGAAATTGAAGAGTTGCCTATTTTCAGCAGCTTTTAGTTCTTGCTCTGATCAGCAACTGAATTGCTGGCATATGGTTTGGAGTATGAATCAAAGCTACACGTGGTTCCAAAGACTCCTGTTTAAACTGAGCTCATGTGCCGTTTTTTCCCCCCGGATGTTTTGCCATGTGCTGAGTGTTCATGTAACTGAGGGAAAGAGTAACCTTTAAGGGGGACTCTTACATGCTACAGCTTTCACTGCTTTGTGGAAACCAACTATTTTCCTAAGAAGACTAATGTAATATTGTTCCCTTGATCACTAGGACTAGTCAAACTGTATTCATTGAGTTGCTTGACCTGACCTGACAAAAATGCGTGTAGAATAACAGCCCATCTTCTGTCACAGTGTCTGACATCAGGTTACTGTTTACTTTTGCTTGCATTCATGGTAATGGTCATATCCAGTTCAGTTTAATCAGCAGTTGACTATAACATGGGAGAGAGAAGCATATGTGTATATATAGTATCTAAGCTGTATTTAGAAGTTCTTGACAGAAATAAACAAATGGAGCTAACTAAGACATCACACTGCTTTTGCCACCAAACCCATTCTGTTTGGAGTGGGGGGTTATTTATGTTGGGTTTTGGGGGGTTTTTGTGTGTTTGCAAGAGAGCCCTACACTGAGAGTTGGTATGAGATACAGTTTCAGTTAGGTACATTGCAGGCTTTGTTCTGAAGGATATGGGTATGAATTTACTCTTGAGAAAGAAGTCAAACACGGGTTTCATATTAATTCAGCTTCTTATTGCTGACTTCCTACTGAGGTGGTCAAAGATCATAAAAGAGACACAGACACAATGCTTTGATATTTTTGTCCCTTCAGGCATGATGCAATTGTTGCAAAATTGGAGGTTTTGTTATGAGAGTGAAAGAATTTCACCTGGAGGAATTAATTGACATGGAAAACTCCTCCTTTACTTCATCCACCATTATCAAAAACTTACATATCTTTCTGGAAGCAGAACTTGTTTCAGAGTTTGTAGAGAAAATGATGCTTTCTGAATATTTGAGTCACACTGTGATAGGAAATTGTGGCTCTGCCCCCAGCTGGGAGCTAAGCACCATGCAGCCACTCTCTTTGGGCAGGAGGTGTGGGAAGAGGGAGAGGGGAAAGGGAAAAAACCTAAAGGCAAACTTCGCAGGTTGGGATAAGGGTAGTTTACTGGGATAGCAGAGAGACATAAATAACAGTAACAGGACTTCTTATAACAAAATATATGAAACTGGTGGTATGCAATGCAGTTTCTCACCAAACCACAAAACTCAGGCCATACAGCTCAGAGCCGTTCCAAAACCAGACCGTCCTCAAAAAGTGCATGTCCTGGAGCTGAGCACTCCTCCTCACCACCAGCCCTCCTTCATGCTGAGCATGACATCATTGGCATTGAATGCCCTGTGTCCAGTTTGGGTCATGTCCCCCCCCACCCTTCTCATTAGCAGGGCAGTATGAACAACTGAAAAGTCCATGACTGCTTGGCAACAACTAAAAACATCAGTGTTATCACCACTGCTGTCATCCTAACTCCCAAACACCTTTACACCAGCTGCCAGAAAGAAAAATTAACTCTATCCTAGACAAAATCAGGACAGAAATAAAGGTTGGACAACAACTGAATAGGGCACTTTATATCACCATGGCTTATCTAGCAGCTGTGTGATAGATCAGGTACTGTTAAGTCATTGTCTTTCTGTGAGGAAAGGGAGGGACACTGCTCCAGTGGTGAATGATCATTCTAGCTCTTAGCTATACTGTACAGTATACTGTACAGACAGTCCTGCCCCACTGCTAAAACATTTATACTTTAAAAAATGATGGCAACGTTTCCCTGAAGAAATTAGTTTTATCAGGGAGACATAGCAAAGAAAAAAATATAAGAAGCTCCTGACACAGAATAAGGTAATGGAAATAAAGGGCCACATATGCACTCGACACTGCATAGGTGTTGGGTGATGTGTTCATCATAGCTAGCTCTTGTCAGGCAGCAGGTTTTAGTGTTGATTTGGCCCAGCTGACGTTACTTTGTTTTACACATTCACTGACAGTTTTGGCCTGCTCATACGGCATGCTAAAGAAATGTGAAGGTATTTGTAAAACAAGTGGAAACATGGGTGACCAAAGCAGGTATTGATATACAAGTAATAACAAAGTACAAATTGCGGAAGAGTACTGACGTGATACTTCAAAAATCGCTGGTATGGGAGAGGTACCTCAGACTCTTGAATTAATTGTTTAGTTGCAGAAGTTGATCAGGGTTTTTGGTGTCCTACAATTATTCAAAAGTCATAGTTTTCTACATTATGTTTTACGTCTTTTTTTGTCCCTCATGCACTGAATGATGTGATGTGAATTCATCTGGCTAGTGAATTCTAGCAGAGAGTCTGTGCCATGCCAGAGGAAACGCAGGACATACTGCATATTAACTGAGAGCATGCTCATGCTGAAGCCTCTTTCCAGTGCTCAGACAGTTACGATCTACAGATCAGCTCTGAATTTACTGGGGCTTTGGGGATGATGTGTTGAACCACTGAGCTATTCAATCTGATTTCCTTTTACAACAAGGTCACCCAGTTAGTTGACCAAGGAAAACCAGTTGATGTTATTTTTTTTGATTTCAGAAAGGCTTTTGATACTGTGTCACAGTATCTGGCTGGACAAAATATCCAGCATACAACTAGTCAAAGCCATAATGTGTTGGGTGGGCAAGTGGCTGATGGACTGGGCCCAGCAGGTGATAATGAATGGGGTTACATCTGGCTGGTGACCAGTCACTAGTGGGATTCCTCAGGGTTCCATGTTAGGCCCAGTTTTTTTTAATGTTTTCATAAGTGACCTGGACAGAAGAGTAGAGGGTGTCCTTAGGTAAATTTTCAGATGACACCAAACTGGGAGGAGCTGTTGACTCTGTTAAGGTAGTGAAGCCTTACAGAGAGACCTGGACAGATCAGAGAGCTGGGCAGTCACCAACAGCATGAAGTTTAACATGGGTGAGTGCTGGATTCTGCACCTGGGAAGGGGAAACCCTGGCTGCACATACAGACTGGGGGAACAGACGCTGGAGGCCAGCCATATTGAGAGATTTGGGGGTCTTGCTAGACAGCCAGGAGGGTCAAGTGTATCTTAGGTGCCTCAAGCACAGCATTGCAGCTGGTCCAGGGAGGTGATTGTCCCACTCTACACTGAGCTAGTGCAGCCTCACCTTGAGTACTGTGTGCATTTTGGGTGCCAGAGTACAAGAGGGACACAAAATTATTGGAAAGTGGCCAGAGGAGGTCAATGAGGATGGTAAATGGTCTGGAGGGGAAGATGTATGAGGAGTAGCTGAAATCCCTTGATTTGTATAGCCTGGAGAAGAGGAGGCTGAGGGGAGACCTCATCATGGTCTATGGCTTCCTGACAAGGGGGAGCGAAGGGGCAGGCATCAATCTCCTTTCCTTGGTGAGCAGTGATAGCACCAGAGGGAACAGTATGAAGCTGAGACAAGGAAGATTTAGGTTGGATATGAGGCAGAGATTCTTTACTGAGAGGGTTGTTGGGCCCTGGACAGGCTCCCCAGGGAAGTGGTCACAGCACCGAGCTTGCCTGAGTTCAAGAAGTGTCTGGACGATGCACTCAGTCCCATGCTCTGACTTGTCTGGCCTTGTGTGGAGCCAGGAGTTGGACTTGATGGTGCTTATGGGTCCCTTCTAACTCAGTATATTCTGTGATTCTAGTGCTAGTGCTTTTATGCCAAAATATTTATGCTGATATAAGGGAGAAATATTTGCCCCAAAAACTCATTGAATTGGAAAAATGTATTTAAATACATGCTGAAAGAGGAATTTAGCATTGACTCTGACTGGAGAGAAAGAAAAGAGGAAAAGAGGTTACAATTTTTACTATTTTTTTGTTCTGTTTATCTACTTCAGAGCTCAGAATTACTCTGTAACTTAAAGTTTAGCAAGGTCTCTTATGCTGTTCACTACAGGAAATAAAGAGAGAGGTAGGAAAAGAGAATCAAGCCTAATTTTACTGGGTGCAGCTAGATGCCAGAAATGCATGGGTACGTGTAACAAGCTCTATGTTGCTGTCTCTGTCTAACAGCTTTGTAATAGATTAATCTGTCAAATCCCATTACTATGAGCATATGATTCTTATTAATCTTTGATTTTGGTTTACTACTTTCTCTATTGTGATTTACAGGGTGCCTCATTAATACCTCTAAGATAATGATGAAAGAATTGGAGGAGAAAGCTGCGCCCAGGGAACAGAGCAATTTCAGATTTACAGTCTTCTGGAGTTTTCTCCTTTTTAAGGATATATTCTTTAACAAGTCACTGGGGACAGATACACTTTGGTTTATAAAATCCTAACCTGTCTTTTGCAGAGAAGATTACCATGAAGATGGGTTCTGCCAGCCATACAGGGGAATTGCTTGTGCACGAATCATTGGAAACAGGACCATTTATGTGGACTCCCTACAGATGCAAGGGGAAATTGAAAACCGAATTACAGGTAAGATTATATATCCCTGTTCCAGGGCAAAAAACATTTGTCAAAGTATCCAATTCAGCTAACAGTGCTATCGTCCGTTTCAGTTTTATTGGTCAGTAACTGAGGCATCTTTATATTAAGGTTTAGAGGAGGTAAACAGTTTCCCACTTGTGCATCTAGCAAAATTTGGAGCAAAGATGATGAATATGTGCTGTCATGTGTAGAAGCTTTTTCCATGTCCTTAAGATGTCAGAGCATTGACTTTTTAACAGCCTGTGGTTTATACTGGAGCTTTTTACATGATGGATTCAAAAAGAAGATTTTTTTTTTAAAGCAATTTGTGTTGTAATAAAAAATAACTTTTTTATTTTCTTGAAAAATGTATGGTGTCTTTTCTCAGGGCTTTCCTCCCCTATTGTGTAATCCCATCAGTGTCTGGCTTTCACGTTAATTTATATAAAAAAGAGTGAACCTTTCTGTGCTGTGTCCCTGCTGATTCTTTCTCTAATTGTTGTTTTGTTACAGAGTCAAAAACATGCATCCAAAACCTTAATGACTTTTAGTGTATACATCAACGTGGGTTTTCTTCACTGGACCTTAGTTAGCAGGCATTAGCAGCTGTGACTCTCACGTACAGAAGCAGAGCAAGAAAATTAATAGATCAAACAGTTTATAATACTATATGGCCAATTAATTCAGTCTAGTAGGAGCTTATTTCCATCTGGACAGATATGGCTAATAGAATCTGAAATTTTAACATAATTAGTTGCCAAAAATAGATTGACGCCACTTGCCAGCTCTAGCTCCTTAAAGATACTACCTTAAAGGCTCATTGTCAAGCCAGAAATCCAGGTCAGGATTTTTTTCTGTTGTTGAGATGGTAATCAGATTCTGGGACTGGCAAAATGCAAGTGCTGACCTTTCCTTGTGCTATTATGTCTCATTCCCCTCCCTCCTTTCATCTGTACTCTGCTATAATTCCAGCCTTTTTATCATTATGTTACTAATGAATGGATACCATTAAAACAGTTTTTTTCTATGACTTAATTTTTATTCTGTTTGGAAGGTTTTCAGCAACATGGAATCTGAAATTACTAAATTTGCAACTGTGAATTAGGTTCATAATGTCCTTTTTTTAAAAAAAAGTCAAAAAACACCTACCAAAGAAATAAAAAAAATTGTAATTTCTTCCAGAAAAGGTTTATCGAATAAGTTATACTTGTTTCCAGAATATACAAGACAGGAATTCATGACCTGGGTATTGGGTATTTAGGAGGGCCACAAAGATGATTAGAGGCCTGGAGCACCTGCCCTACAAAGAGAGGCTGAGGGAGCTGGGCTTGTTCAGTCTGGAGAAGAGAAGGCTGCGGGGGGACCTCATTGCAGCCTTCCAGTACCTGAAGGGAGCTTATAAGCAGGATGGGATTCAACTTTTTAAAAGGATAGACAATGACAGGACAAGGGGGAATGGATTAAAACTAAAGGAAGGAAGGTTTAGATTAGAAATTAGGGGGAAGTTTTTTACAGAAAGAGTGTTGAGGTGCTGGAACAGGCTGCCCAGAGAGGTAGTGGATGCTCCGTCCCTGGAGGTGTTCAATGCCAGGTTGGCTGGGGCCCTGGGCAACCTAGTGTAGATCCAGGCCTGGAGGTTGGTGGCCCTGCCTGTGGCAGGGGTGTTGGAGCTCTGTGATCCTTGGGGTCCCTTCCAACCCATGCCATTCTTTGATTCTATGATTCTATGATCCTAAATAGCACTGATGATCAGTTACATTTTGGAGACTGAGGGCTGGGACACTGTGTCCTAGAATTTAAAAGAATTTCTGATGGAACCACACTTTCTTAAGAAAACGCTGTGAACCACCCTGTATCGCTGCCCAGTGCCTAGCTAGGCAGTTGTGGTGGTTTAGCCCTGGCTGGAGGCCAGATGCCCATCAAAGTCAGTCTACCACTCCCCTTTTCATTTGGACAAGGAGAAAATACACATTAAGAGGGTTAGGAGTCAAGATAAGGACAGGGAGAGATCATTCCATATTCAGCGTCATGGGTAAAACAGACTCAACACAGAATAAAGGAAAGAAAACTCTCTAATTTATTACACTACACACACAGAGTGAAACCAGTCGGATAATGAGAAGCATAACCAGATCCTAAAGCACCTTCCTCCCACCCCTCCATTCTTGGCAGACTTCCCTTTAGTCATGATTTCACTCCCTTCTTCCCCCACATTGTGGTGGTGGTGGTGGGGTTGAACAGGGACTGGGGAAATGGGGTTCTCAGTCATTTACTCACGAGCTGTTTTCCAGATCTTAAAACACCTCTACCTGCCCCCACCCACCACATCTCCCCCTCCTTCTTACCAGACATCACTTTAGTCTTGATTTTGTTCCCTTCTTCCCTCCCATTGTGGCACAGGTAGGGGCAGGGACTGGGAAAATGGGGGCTTCTGTCATTTCCTCACAAGTTGGTTTCCTTCTTGGATGGGGCAGGGGGGGACATTCATTCCACACACCCTTCCCCTGCTTCACGAACTTCTCCAATGTGAGTCCTTTTCCACAGGGCTTCAGGTCTTCACCAGCTGCCCCAGCATGGGTCACTGCTATGGCTGGCAGTCATAAATCACAATGTCTCTCAGTCTCAGTCCTCCATGGCATCACCACCCTCTCCTCAGCAAACCTGCTCCAGTGCAGATCTCTCCCGTGCTCATCTCTGCATCTGTCTCTCCATGGGCTGCAACTACTGGCAGGGGCTTGCTCCAATGTGGGTCACAGCATCTCCTGTATGTCTCCACCTGCTCAGGTGTGGGGCTTCTCCATGGGCTGCAGGTGGAGTCTTGGCCTTTTCCATGGGCTGCGGGAGGACACCCGCTCCACCATGGGTTTCACCACGGGCTGCAGGGGCATCTTCCTCTCCAGCACCTGGGGCGCCTCCTCCCCCCCTTCACTGGCCTTGGTGTCTGCACAGCTCCTTACATCTCCTCACTCCCTTCACTGGTGGCAAAATGCAGCTGCTTGCATTTTTTTCTCCTAAATGTGATTCCCAGAGGTGCTGTGACCATTGCCAATTGGCTCGGCCTTGGTCAGCAACACCTCTGGTCTTGAATCGGCCAATGTTTACTCTGGGGCTTGCACAGAGATTCTAGCTGCTTCTTGCAGCAGCAACCTCTGCAGCCTCCCCTTCTCTACCAGTACCCAGCTACACAAAACTGTGTCAGTAGTAGTATTTATCCATTAATAGTGCAGCATTTTTAAACTACATGTATCTGAAGGACAAGTTCTGAGCTGCATCAAAAGCAGCATGGCCAGCAGGTCAAGGGTAGTGATTCTGCCCCTCTACCCTGCTTTCGTGAGACTCCACCTGGAGTACTGTGCCCAGTTCTGGAGCCCCCAACATAAGAAGGACATGGACCTGTTGGAATGGATCCAGAGGAGGGCCACAAAGATGATTAGAGGGCTGGAGCATGTCTCCTATGAAGACAGGCTTAGAGTACCTGAAGGGGGCCTGCAAGAAAGCTGGGGAGGGACTTTCTAGAAGGGCACGTAGTTACAGGGAAGAATGATTTTAAGTTGGAAAGGGGTACATTTAGACTGCATATTAGAAAAAATTCTTCACTATGAGGGTGATGCCCCCTCCCTGGAGGTGTTCAAGGCCAGTTTGGATGGGGCCTTGAACAGCCTGTTTTAGTGAGAGGTGTCCCTGCCAATGGCAGGAGGGGGTGGAACTTGATGACCTTAAGGTCCGTTTCAGCTAAACCATTCTATGATTCTATGATTTCACAAGGTACTTGTTTCTTACTAGTCTTCTTATATATAAAACAAGTTTTGAACTTATCTACTGCATAACTGTGTCTGGAGAAGAGCTTCTTGAGAGTAACCCTGCTGAGAAGGACTTGGGGATTCTGATAGATGAGAAACTTAACATGAGCCAGCAGTGTGCTCTTGCAGCTCCCAAGGACAATGGTATCCTGGGCTCCATTAGAAGAGGGGTGGCCAGCAGGGACAGGGAGGTGATTGTCCCTCTCTACTCTGCCCTCGTGAGGCCCCATGTGGAGTCCTGTGTCCAGATATAGGGCCCCCAATACAAGAAAGATGTGGAACTGTTGGAGAGGGTTCAGAGGAGGGCCACAAAGATGATTAGAGGGCTGGAGCACCTGCCCTACAAAGAGAGGCTGAGGGAGCTGGGCTTGTTCAGTCTGGAGAAGAGAAGGCTGTGGGGGGACCTCATTGCAGCCTTCCAGTACCTGAAGGGAGCTTATAAGCAAGAGGGGATTCAACTTTTTAAAAGGATAGACAATGACAGGACAAGGGGCAATGGATTAAAACTAAAGGAAGGAAGGTTTAGATTAGATATTAGGGGGAAGTTTTTTACAGAAAGAGTGGTGAGGTGCTGGAACAGGCTGCCCAGAGAGGTAGTGGATGCCCCATCCCTGGAAGTGTTCAAGGCCAGGTTGGATGGGGCCCTGGGCAACCTAGTGTAGATCCAGGCCTGAGGTTGGTGGCCCTGCCTGTGGCAGGGGGTTTGGAGCTCTGTGATCCTTGGGGTCCCTTCCAACTCATACCATTCTATGATTCTATGATTTGCCCATACTTGCTAGGGCTAATTTTTGGTGGAAGGCCTGTCTGCTTAGAGCTGTGGGCCTTCATGGGAGGTTGAGCTTGGGAAATGGTGACACCTACTGTCCGACACCACGAACATCTCACAAGGCGACACCTATGGAGAGTTTTCATTCTGGATTTTCATTTCCCTGCTGTGCTGATTTGCAACATACATTTCTTTTGTGTCTCCGACCCCTGCTGCTATTCGATCCTGGACATGTAGTTAGGTGAGAATTGTGGAGGAAAAAGGAGGGCAGTTCCAGAGAAAAACTTGAGTCATAACTTGAAAGACTCGAAATCCATAACTGTGGATATACAGCTAATAGTGTCTTTGGTATGCTGTTTTGTTAATAACCACAAAAATAAACCCCTCAGATGCCACCACACAGTCCTTCTGGCTTCTGCACCTCCCATCAATATAAGGACATCACTTTAAATTGTGCATTCTTTGCTCATGCCAATCTAAATTCTGTAACATCTTCACAAGAATTAGTGTGGTGTTTCAAATAGCAAACATTCCAGGTCTATTTTTTCACTGTTAGCCTTTAGGACAAGCACATGCCACAGCTATCGTTTGAGGCCCGCATGCAGTGTTCCCTATATTCTTGTGTTAATATCACTGCATTAAAAAAAAATACAGGTATAAACAGTACAGAACTTTGATGCTGGGGCTTCTTGCTGCATGTGTGGGATTTAGGAAGAGTCAAGAGATGCTGTGATAGCAGTTGGCAGCAGGAAGTAGATGGTTAAAAGAAGAGAGCTGGACAAGAGAGAAAGGATTGATTTGTAGGTTGTAAATAGACTGCTGAATTACTTGAACTGCTCATTCATAGAATCATAGAATCATAGAATGGCATGGGTTGGAAGGGACCCCAAGGATCACAGAGCTCCAACCCCCCTGCCACAGACAGGGCCACCAACCTCAGGCCTGGATCTACACTAGGTTGCCCAGGGCCCCATCCAACCCGGCCTTGAACACTTCCAGGGACGGGGCATCCACCACCTCTCTGGGCAGCCTGTTCCAGCACCTCAACACTCTTTCTGTAAAAAACTTCCCCCTAATTTCTAATCTAAACCTTCCTTCCTTTAGTTTTAATCCATTCCCCTTTGTCCTGTCATTGTCTATCCTTTTAAAAAGTTGAATCCCCTCTTGCTTATAAGCTCCCTTCAGGTACTGGAAGGCTGCAATGTGGTCCCCCCACAGCCTTCTCTTCTCCAGACTGAACAAGCCCAGCTCCCTCAGCCTCTCTTTGTAGGGCAGGTGCTCCAGGCCTCTAATCATCTTTGTGGCCCTCCTCTGAACCCTCTCCAACAGTTCCACATCTTTCTTGTATTGGGGGCCCCAGATCTGGACACAGGACACCAAATGGGGCCTTACGAGGGCAGAGTAGAGAGGGACAATCTCTTCTCTGTCCCTGCCACCCGTCTTCTAATGGAGCCCAGGATCCCATTGGCCTTGCAAGCTGCAAGAGCACACTGCTGGCTCATGTGAAGTTTCTCATCCACCAGAATCCCCAAGTCCTTCTCAGCAGGGCTGCTCTCAAGAAGCTCTTCTCCCAGTCTGTGTCTATGTCTGGGATGCTTCCGTCCCAAGTGCAACACCTGAGACTTTGCAGTGTTGAACCTCATTAGGTTCACCCGGGCCCATCTCTCCAGCCTGTCAAGATCCCTCTGGATGGCTTCCTTTCCTTCTAGGATGTCGACCACACCACTCAGCTTGGTGTCATTTCCTCTCTTTTTACAGTGTGCATTGGTGGAATCTACAGTCTAGCAAGACTCACTTACAAATTATGTTTTACAGAGTGGGAAGAAATATTCCTACATGTAAAACAAGATTCATCCTCAGCTACTTGATGCACATTCACATTTGTCTTTTATTTGCAATGTGCAAGAAAACTCCTCGATAGTTAGTGTGTAGATGCTGAAAGCTGAAGGGGAGGATTAAGTTCCTAATTCATTATGGCATTCATCTTAATGTGATCAGTATTCTGAGATTCATGACATTCATTTTTACCAAAAGTGCTGCCTGTCAGGCTTCTCATGTCTATTGATAGCATTATCTTCCCAAATACCAATGGCAGACTTGCCTGTCAGTGCTTGAAAAACACTTGTCTTATTTATTGATCAAAATGTCTACAAGAGGAAGAAGGTAGGTGATCCTCATTCAGATTTTACCTCATTAGGAACTTTGGAAATACACATCAGCATGCTGGCAGGCGTAGCCTGCCACAGCTCTTTATCCTTTCAAGGGAAACTTAGTCAAGCACCAAAAGTTTGCTCAGTACTGGTTATTTGGGTAGCTTCCTATGAACCAAGGTCCTGCAAGGTCTGTACAAGCCATAGGGAAATTAGGACACTGGGTTTTCTTTCTGCATTTGTCAGCTCTCCTTTACAGCAGAAACAACCTCATTTCCCTGCTGCTCAGTAGGCTTTCAGATCTTCAGGAAAAGACGAAAGTTGTAAAAGGAAAATGACATGAAAATTATGTTGTTTCTGATGCTTTTCATGAATTAATACTTAACCAGCATTTTTGTTCCTTTCCAGCTGCATTTACCATGATTGGAACTTCCACACATTTGTCTGATCAGTGCTCACAGTTCGCTATACCATCCTTCTGCCACTTCGTGTTTCCCTTGTGTGATGAGCGCTCTCGGACCCCTAAACCGCGGGAGCTGTGCCGGGATGAATGTGAAGTTCTGGAGAATGATCTCTGTAGGCAGGAGTACAACATTGCTAGGTCAAATCCCCTCATCTTGATGCAGCTACAGTTGCCCAAGTGTGAGGATCTCCCACGACCTGAAACCTTGGAAGCTGCCAACTGCATAAGGATCGGGATCCCAGTGGAGAGACTCAGCCGATGTAAGTGTGACTTTCTCATCACTGGGAAAGAAGTAGAGTTTGTTTCTTCCTCAGGTTGGGTCTGAGAGACAGTATTTTATCAATCTTTATAGAGAAAGTACTGCTATACTGGACACTACTACTTTTTATCATGTTATAGTTGACCATAATCTTGTAAGGTGTAATTAGGATTGTGAGGAAGTTTAATGGATGCTGTGTAGCACTGGAAAGGGTTATAACAAGCACTCGGGGCTATAAAACTTTTTGTTCACATGATCAGTTTGGCTCAGATATGTGAGGGGCAGCAGTACCTTCTGGGCTTCCCTTTCCACGTGCCTCACCACAGCTCTGGCTCAGTCCTTGCCTTTCTGGATGAGTCCCCCCCATGCAGCTACTTGTGAGTTCTGTTTGCTTATCAGTAAATCTCAAAAAGGCTGTGGAAGCTTCACTGGAAAAATCTGTTAAGAAATGAAACATTTAATTCCATTCTTTCTGTATGGAAATCTACAAGAATATTAATCCTCTAAATCGAACATAGAGTGTAATTGTGTCTTTCTTCACCTACACAGGATGGGTGAAAAAAATGATGTTGCTTCTGTGAATTTATATTTGCAACCAGAAGTAGAAGAGCTGTTCTGTTGTCAGTAATTATGTGCTGACAATTTTTCTGTCTACTCCATTTCCCTAGCAATTAATCACCACCCCTTCCAATGTTCAACAAAGAAGCTCCAAGAGATAAAAAATGTGTAAAGTTCAAAGTGTGATACGATTATTCTGATTACCTGTTGTCTAAGCCCACAGTTAGGAGCAGGGGTTGTGGCATAACAGTGGGCATGAAGGACTAGCTGTGTGCTAGTAAGGCAATAATCTAGTGTATCTGAGAAGCAAAAATAACTAAGAAAACTATGACAGAGAAAAATTTGCCAGTGAAGAGGTATATAGCAAATAGAATGAGAGTAAAAATGAAACTGGCAAAAGTTGTCTGTGATCCTCAGAGCCAGTGATGCTCCCTCTTGGCAGAACAGCTGCAATGTGAGTACCCCGGGGGTTTGGAGGAAGGGTTTGAGAGTGCTGACTTAGAAAAATGGCAAAGGTAACATTGCAAACATATGGAAAAAATGCATGATTCTGTTTAGATGATGCATATGGGAGACAAGAACTCAAACAGTATGAAGAGAGGATAGCAGCAAAACAGCAAAAGAATAAAAACAGTATTTCAGCAGATATGAAAGTGATGTGTCTCAAGAGATGAAAAGCCTGAATCCCTTCTCTCTAAAGAAGAAAGGAAGGAAAAATTGGCAAGAAGTGTTAGGAAATGCAGCACTAATTTCCCTAAGAAGTGAGAAGTGTGAGGAAGAGCAGATTATAAGAAATAAAAGTGATGATAAAAGGTTTACACTGTTGGCATCCATAGACTTCCTGAAGTGAAGCTTGTATCTCTCATTTGATACCAGTTATTTTGTCTTGTGTCTAAAGGTTCTTGTATGTTCACTATCAGTAGATAGTGAACATTGGTGTATATATCACATTGGTGTATATATACACCAATGTACCAAACATTGGTGTATACAACCATAGAGTTCACAGAATCACAGAATCACAGAATCACAAGGTTGGAAAAGACCTTTGAAGATCATCAAGTCCAACCATTCTTATCCTAAACTAAACCATATCCCTAAGTACCTCATCTACCCTTTTTTTGAAGGGTAGTTGAGACACTCCAGGGCAGGATCCAGAAATATCTGGATATAACCTTGCAGAGCTGAAATCACAAAATCCACAGCTTTTGTTTATATCCTCAAGTACCAAAATTTAAGTACTTTTTACATACATGTCAAATGCACTTAAACTCTTTTGGTCTTGTTTGCCCTTGATTGTATTTTGTAATGCTTTGTCAAACCCTGTGTTGCAGATCATCAGTGCTACAATGGTTCTGGAGCAGACTACAGAGGGACGGTCAGCATTACAAAGTCTGGCCACACTTGCCAACTCTGGGACTCCCAAAGTCCCCACAGCCATGACCTGACAAGCACACAGTTTCCAGAGTTAGGTGGAGGACATGCATATTGCCGAAATCCTGGAGGTCAGATGGATGGGCCCTGGTGTTTTACAAAGAATAAAAACGTACGCATGGAACTGTGTGACATACCTTCCTGTAGTATGTATTCTCTTTCTTTTTTCCCCTAATACTGTCCTGAATCCTGTATTATTTTGAATGTTCCCTGTTTTTACAAGTACAATTCACTTGGGAGGGTTATGCTGTAACGCAGCTCATTTGTTTTGTGCTGTGGGTGCTTACTATTCTCTGGACATCAGATATTGTAACTGAGATATTGTGACTTTTTTATTATGTACTGGGTGCTTAAACAGAGATAATAATTAGTGATACTGCTGCAGCTTGCATTCTAACTTGTCAAATGCCAGACTTGATGTACTTGTCACCTGTATGTTTGGTTTGCTCACACAACTATACTGCTTTTGCTCTGTACTACATCTTGTATGGATTTTGAGAGCCTGTAGAGGGAGATACAGCACCATCCTTGGTTTTAGGGAAAGTGTGTGACATGCGGAAGCAAAGATACCATGAAACAGATGATCTTATCAGCAAAGTCCTATGCTACCTGCTAGTGGCTCTGTACTGCACAGCTGACAGCAAAAATAAAAAGCATAGCTCTTACAGCTTAATACCCTCCCACTCACTTCCCTGCATTGGTACAGCCTTCACTCTAGAGCTGTTACAGTGGTAACAGTCTTTGGTCTTGACAAAGCAACTTAATACTGTGCTTCACTAGGAAGAAAAGCATGTTTCCTGCAACAACAGATATGTTGTGAAAGACATAAAAGTAATTTTGTTACAGATTGCCTGGATATTTAAGAGCACTCAAAATTGATAGGAAATTTCTTAGTTACTTCACTTTTTTTACAGTAACATGATTTGACATTTATAATAAATTACTATGTTGCATGTAATATGGTGTAAAGATAACACTGGGAAGTGGTTGTGGTGAAAGCTGTAGCCACAAGTAGCGAAATCATGGACTGCAGAAAACATCCCAGACAGTTCCAATGAACATTTTGGATGTCATTAAGCTTTCCAAGAGTCTCTTAAGTATCAAGAAGAAAGCATTTGAGTAATGTTCCAGAAAAGTCTTTTTAAGTGTATTGATTGCTTTTTCATGTCTGTCTCACTGTGACATAGAAGTACTTTAATTCTATTAATAATAATTCTGCCGGTGAGAGTGAGATTTACTTTATTCTGGGCAGAAGTAGTTCCAGTGGAAGTAGAAAGTGGGCAATGTGCTGATGAAATAGCTGAAGTTGGGTGAGAAAGCCAGACTGCAGTGCTGTGCGGCAGTTTACCACACTGAGTTCACTGCATAGTATGTTGTGATGATGACTACTCACTTGGTTTTTATCCCCTGAGCAAGATAATGCAATGATACTCTGATCTATATTCTGCAGCTTATATAACCAGCAGCCTCAAAAGTAAAGTGAAATAAACCACACAATGTCACAGTCAGCATATTAAATGTGGGACTTGAGTTTATCTTCATACTGCTAATTGCTATGTCCATTCAAACTTCTTTGAAATATTTAACGGAAAATTATGGATCCAGGGAGAAAGTGCGGGGGTGGGGAGGCAATACACCTTCTGTTTTCAATCTATATAATTTTGCTTTTTGTTTAAAATGTAGCATTAATAATCAAAGTAATCATATCATAGGGCACTGGTGGGTGGGTGGTTTTTTTTTTTTCTTTACTCTCAGATGCATTAATTATTGTGAACAGTGAACATGTCTGTGCCTCACAGGTCCACATGACAACAGTAAAATGGGAATCCTCTACATCCTGGTTCCCAGCATAGCCATCCCTCTGGTTATCGCCTGCCTGTTCTTCCTGGTCTGTATGTGCAGAAACAAGCAGAAGGCATCTGCTGCTACACCTCAGCGGCGCCAGCTGATGGCATCTCCTAGCCAGGACATGGAAATGCCACTCATTAATCAACACAAACAGGTATTTTTTCCACAATTTGCTTAGGCCATGTATTTCCAAAGTAGTGCGATTTTCAATGTTTCAAATTGTCAGTGTTTGAATTGGAACCATGTTGTAAGGGACCTAATTTTCATACTGTGCTAGCCATCTACTTCATCTACCAGGTCTTGCTCTCTCTAGCTGTATCTAGAAATCCTGGCCTTGGGCAAGAGCTTCCCAGATGAAGCATTTTATGACATTTGCCCATACCTGTTGATCCCCATTCTGCCAGTTGTCTCAGTGACTGGAATTGCTGTTATTCCTGATCCAGTCATCAGCCTGCAGCTAATTTTTACTTCTGCTAACGATGCAGCTGATTTGCTTATTTTAAAGCAGGATGTGTGGTGGGGTTTCTTGTCTAATGTGTCAGCACAGTCCACTAAGCAGGAAGCTGAACCGGGGAGCAACATGTTTCTAAGGCTGTGTATCACAAAGAACAGTGAAATGAAAAAGTCTTCTCTCTACAAATCTCAGCTCCTGTATTCCATTTTCTGGGTCAACTAAGCGATCTCCGCACAAAAGTCCTGTTCAGACCTAATGTGGAATTTTCAACCACAGCATTTACAAGTTGCAAGCTCTAAAAAACAATGCTAAATCGGGAACAATTGGCAACAGCTGTTCGGGAAACTGTAGCATATATGTGGGATATTACCATTTGTTCAAAATTGCATTGATTTTGTGTGATAAGGGGAAAGTTTGATGTCTGAGTCTGAATTGTGCAAGGAACAGGCTGGTCCAATCCAAGGGCTGTTGGCCACTAGAACAAGAGCTTGTTCCCAAATCACCTGTTATGCCTCTTTCCAACCTCCCGCCTCCTTACTGCTGTGATGCCCTGCATGTGAACTGTGCCAGCTGCTTCTGGCTTGGTCAGGGACTCCTTCTTCAGCCCATGGCAGTCAGGACCGACCCATTAGATCACCATCACAAACTCCTTTGCTTTTCCTGCCAGTGTCTCTGGGTATTTCTCACCCTTGACTTTGCCACCTTTTACTTTCTGTACCAGAGAGAAATTCTTCATCAGAGCTATTGTGAGTTTTCTCAGTGGAAGTACTGTGAACTGCTACCCATAAGCAGGGGCTGTTCCGGAGGAGAGAGAGCATATATCTGCTACTGCAGAACTGAAAGTGAGATGTTTTGTTCCTTCTTCTGCTGGAAGGGATGTTTCAGTTCATGCCAAGGCTGCCACCTCCTCAGCCAGTGCCCCCAGCTTTTCTCAAAGATCTCCAGTGAATACCTCTGGGCAGATCTGCGGGGCAAGTGCAACTGCAGTTAATAGACCTCATTGTTTGCCAGATTTACTCTGAAACAATTAGTCATTTAGCTTGCAGAAAATATGGTCACTCCTTTGTAAAAATAATTATACTCATCATTTTGCAGCATAATTCAATTTATACTTTTGATAATAGTATAACTCATTTCAAGGTTAACTGTAAAATCAATATACTTATGTAAATACACAAAAAACTGAAAAGTCATTTTGTCCCAATTTATGCTCTGCTTGAAGCATCTAACTGCTGGGAACTTTTCTTTATAAGAGATTCTGATGTTTAGAAAACATTGTGATTTTTTTACTGACTTTCTTCATTTCAGGCTAAACTTAAAGAAATCAATCTGTCCACTGTGCGGTTCATGGAGGAGCTAGGAGAGGAGAGATTTGGCAAAGTCTACAAGGGACATCTTTTTGGTACAGCACCAGGTGAACAAACACAAGCTGTTGCAATCAAGACACTTAAAGACAAAGCAGAACTGGCTCTTCGGGAAGAGTTCAAACATGAGGCAATGATGAGATCACGCTTACAGCACCCGAACATTGTTTGTTTGCTGGGAATAGTGACAAAGGAACAACCTATAAGCATGATTTTTAGTTATTGTTCCCACAGTGACCTCCATGAGTTCTTGGTGATGAGATCTCCCCACTCGGATGTTGGCAGCACTGATGATGACAAGACAGTAAAATCCACCCTGGAACCAGCAGACTTTTTCCACATTGTGACTCAGATAGCAGCAGGAATGGAGTATCTTTCAAGCCACCATGTTGTCCATAAGGACTTGGCTACTAGAAATATACTGGTGTTTGATAAACTGAATGTGAAAATATCTGATTTAGGCCTTTTCAGAGAAGTTTATGCAGCTGATTACTACAAACTGATGGGAAATTCCCTTCTTCCTATCCGGTGGATGTCCCCTGAGGCAATTATGTATGGCAAGTTTTCTATTGATTCAGATATATGGTCGTATGGCGTTGTGTTGTGGGAAGTTTTCAGCTATGGCCTGCAGCCTTACTGTGGTTATTCTAACCAGGATGTCATCGAGATGATCAGGAACCGGCAGGTATTGCCATGTCCTGATGACTGCCCCACATGGATATACACTTTGATGTTGGAGTGCTGGAATGAATTTCCCAACAGAAGACCAAGATTTAAAGATATACACAATAGACTAAGAACATGGGGAAACCTTTCAAATTACAACAGCTCAGCACAAACCTCTGGGGCAAGCAACACCACACAAACAAGTTCTCTCAGCACAAGCCCTGTTAGCAACGTTAGCAATGCTAGGTACATTGGGCCAAAGCAGAAAACTCCAGCTTTCCCTCAACCACAGTTTATACAAATGAAAGGGCAGATGAGACCCATAGTCCCACCTCCGCAGCTCTACATTCCAGTCAATGGTTACCAGCCAATGCCTGCTTATGGTGCTTACTTGCCAAATTTTTACCCTGTCCAAATTCCAATGCAAATGGCTCCTCAGCAAATGCCTCCCCAGATCATTCCTAAACCAGGATCCCACCACAGTGGGAGTGGATCCACCAGCACAGGCTATGTAACAACTGCGCCTTCCAATGCATCGGTGGCCGACAGGGCTGCTCTGCTCTCAGAGGGCACAGATGACACGCACAATGGAACAGAAGACATTGCCCAGAATCCTGTCCAGGAGGAGGAGGAAGAGGAGGGCTCTGTGCCTGAAACAGAATTGCTGGGTGATAATGACACACTTCAGATGGACGAAGCAGAAATTCAATCAGAAGCCTAAGGAGTTTGCCTCATTACTAAGAATTTCACATCACTTCTGAGCATGGAGACTATAGATCATTAGGCTTAACAGCAGTTATTTTGATCTGACTAAAAGAAACAAAACCAAGAAACCTATACTCACGTAAATTGCAGCAGTAATGATATACTGGGTTTATTGACCATTGCCACCATCAGATGATGGTATAGAATAGCTGGATTTAATTTTTTTTACTGTCCTACAGTTCTTGAGGGAAGCTGCTTTTCAGTTATGTACTGTTGCTGTGCAACATATTGCAGAGTAGCATTGCACATCATGTATATCATGATACGTGAGTGTAATGTTAGTGAATTATGCTTAAGCCAATAACACAAAAAGGAATCCAACTATGGTTGCAGAATTGCTAAGAGCATAATGAAGTGCCCTGGATGTGATGGACAGTTTAGTTTATAGTATTTATCTCTTTGATATAATGGACATAAGATTGTTGTTTGCTTTTTGAGTCTGAAAAAATAACAATTTGAGAATACTGATCTGTGTTTATATTGTGATAACCAAAAAAGTAGGAAAACTGAACATAAAATTGGCTGTGCTGAGTTAAATCATGTGTCTGTCCATCCCATTAGCATGTCTTGAAAGGCCATTGATAATGTCTGCCCAGGGAAAACTGCAAGGGCAATTTCCCTTGTAGAATTTCCCCAGGGCATTTCCTCAGTCTCCAGCAATTTGTGGCTTAGGGACTTCCCTAGCCAGAAGTGGATTTTTTTCTGTTTAGTAGCTCTCGGAGGATTTTCTACCATGAGTTTATCCAAAAGATTTTTTACTCACATAAACTTATAGCATCCACAATGTCCTGTGGAATAACATGAGAGGAGAGAGAATGGTTTGTTTTCATCATTCCCAATGAATGACTGGGACAGAAGCTTCTATATGAGATCGTCTGACTGCATTTGTGGATTGAAAGTATTCCTCCTCTGCTGTGTATTTTCAGCAGCAAGCAGCCTTAATACACTGTTAACCAAAAATGGGGATATTGTAGGGGATATTGTAGGTGTGCACTAACTTAACAATCCAACTTTAATTGCATATTGGTCATCAAGTATAGAAAAGAGCTCCATATGTATGTTCCTATACTGCAAAAGTGTCGGGTTTTGTGTGGGGTTATAGACTTACTTGATTTACCACAATTACTGCTGGATTGCTTGTGAAACCATGTTTTTTCCTGCCTCTTTAGTAAAAATGAATCTTTGAATTTTGGAAGACCAAAAAGAAGCAAATATTGTACAAAGTGCTGGTTTTGTGCTTCTATTTGCAGGATGAATCATGTACAGACCTTTAAATGTAATTTATGTTTTACTACATTTTATATACTTTTTTTCATTGAAACATTTGGATTTTTGAATGAATGACTTTTATAACTTAACCATTTACAATATTCACATGTGGTACAGTTTTATTGTATTGCGGTTTCATTTTGCTAAATATGCAGACAGGTCCATACATTTCATGACCCTTTCTGTAGTACAAGCAATACACATTCTCATTGTAGCATTATAGCCAACACACACTATAGCTATAAGTTGTTGTACATCCAACATGGATTATTCAATAAAATGATGCAAAAATTATGATTAAGTATGTATCTTTATAGTTTCTACAGCAGCTGTTTTGTTTTGGTATTTTGTGGAAATAGAAGTGGCCACAGTTCTTAGGGTACAGGTTTCATACCTAACCTACAACTTTTTATTTTATTACATTGGGATTCCCTTGTAAGTTGTGTAATCATTGTGATCTACACCCTGTGTTCATGGTATGGCAGCATTACGTATTTCCAGCATTTCACCTGGATTTGGAAATGCACTGGTAGGAGTAAAATAGGAAAGCTTTATTACTTGTGTTAATATAACGCAGCTTTGGGTGCTATTATTAAATAAAGGATAAATAAATAAAAAAATGTGAAGTTTATTTACTTAAAGTTATTTGTTTCTTCTAGGTTCCATGTTCTCTCATTAATGAACTTCATTAATCAACTACCTTGGCTTCCTTTGCTAATTTAGTGTCTGAGAAATGGAGAATAACTCATCCAGTCCCACCACAGATGACTCAGTGAGAGAAGAGATATAATGAACAAATGAGTGGCAGTCAGTGGAAGCTTCTATATGGCACTGTCTGAAGTTCACTTCATTCTGACAATCAAAGAGCATTATAGCTTCAGTGCTTTGGGTAAAATTTAGGGAACAGTTCCTAATTCCCTTCCTCATGCCTCATAAATTCAAGTCTATAAATCACTACAGCCAGAAAAAATCGGATAGACTCCTATACTGACTTTCCCATCCCCGGTAAGATGTGGATGCATTCTTAGACTGATGTAGAGGGGTGGCATACAATCCTCTAGGCCAGCCTTGCTGATAAACACAGTAACAGAGAGGGGTTTTCTCCCCTCTTGATGTGGATGTGCATTCTTGAGCTGCCACAAACAGAACCATACTGGCTCAAAAACACTTTGTCTGCAGCTCAGGTCAGCACCTCTGCACCAGTGGATGCCATTACCAACAAGTTAGGGGCTACTGTAAGTCATGTGGATTGGCAGTAACTCATTACTTTGCAACTTCCCAGGCAACTTCTGTGAAGTCTGCTGCAAAGACCCAGCCAGAGCCAGGATCTGCCTTTCCTCCTCAATATTTGGAAGTGAGGCCAAGGAAGAGCAGGGAAGGCATGTGGTGGTAAGTGCATGGGGCGAAGTGATAAGGTGGGAATCAGGGAAGGAAGAATCGGGGCTGGGACCCAGCAAAGCCAGCATGATGCTGCTCATTAGGGTATGCACTTTTCTAGCAGCAAGTAATGTGTAGGTATCAAGGTGGCTTTGAGAAGACCATGGGATATTTTCTCTTGCCTCTTCCTTCAGCAAACATGATCTTCGTAAGGCAGGAAATGACTATGAAAAAAGTGGATAGAGCATTGGTAGTGGCCTGAGCAGCCCACTGATGGGCCAGGTGGCTGTGGCTGAGAGAGACTGCCTCTACCCCATCTCCAGTGGTCTGTGACACTGGACCTGGTGCATGCCCTCCCCCTGACTATCCCACCTGGTTTAGCTGTCCTCACTTAGGCCAGCTCTTTGATGTGCAGGTGTCTGATCTTGGCTCAGACTTTGTGAAGACAGAACTGCTGAAGAAAAAGTTGGAAGGAGCCCTGAAGTTATTAGCCCCTTCTCTTACATGCAGCCTGTGTCAGAGCTCCTGGGATTCACCTCGGGACAGGGCACAGCACCCTTGGGGTGAACAGATCCCTCACAGGCATGGAGATGAGCCCAACTTTTGCAAGCCTGAAGGTTGGCACTGTCCATATTCTGGAGGCCTGGTAAGGAATAGGTAAGGAGTGAGAAACTGAAACATGAGGCAGGAGGGCTTTGGGTATAGCGCAGTTACAAGTGCCAAGATAGTTTTGACCCAGGACAGGACTTTCTTAGGGTTCATGTGTCTTAGGATTCATGATCCAACAGTGTCTTGGTCAACCAGTGTCTGTCTGTACCTGAAAACAAATGTAGGTCCTTGCTTGCCATAGCATGTGCTGTAGATGGAGATTGGATTCGCAGTAGCAGGGCAGGGAAGACAAAAGATGATTTGTAGTCTGAGCAGGGAAGCTACTTGACTGTAGATGTGCATACCTCCTTCAACATTCCTATGCAGCCTTGCAAGAATACCAGTCTGGATCCTGTCTGGTATTGCATGAGATCTGGGTTATTGCAGTATGTTTTCTTCTGTATTATATGTTGGGACTACAGAGAAGACAAAATTAAACAGTGCAGTGTAAGTAACTGTGTAAGAACACAGGATTCACCCACAGTGCAAACTGGTAGGTACAAATAGCACTTATTATTACAAGCTTTGGTAGGCAGCTTCATTCCTTCACCTTCATCTAAATGTCATTACTCTCAGTTTCATCTAATGGTCATTACTCTCAGTTTCATCTAATGATTTCCCTAAAGGCAGGTGCAGAAGGACATGCTCCCTGTAGAGATATGAATCCTTTGCTTCCTGTATCTGCTATGGCTACAAACATCATAGTAAGTCAAAGGGAAATTACTTCACAATAACAGTACCTTGAACTTTTATTAGAGATATGAATTTGAATTTGTTTCTCTAAGGAGTTCATTAGGTGTCACTTGCTTCTGTGTTCAGAAAAATCATCACACTTTACTGTGTGGGAAAGAAGGGAAGAGGTCTGATGCTTTCTGGGAGAGAGCTCAGGGACACATGTTAAGCTGGAGCACTCTCAAAAACTGTTAGAACTTGAAGTATTTGTCAAAAAAAAAAAAAAAAGTAAGGATAAAAAACCCAGCTATAAATATCTTCAAATAAGTCCATGCTTTGTTTTTAAGCCATAGTTTGACCATGTGTAGACAGTAACTCTTTGCCAGGAAAGCTCTGCCACAAACTGTTGTCAAAAACAGCATTTCAGTGACCCAATATATGAAGAAAAAATTCCACTAGCAAAGTCATTTTCTATTTGAGAAAAGGGACTGAATTCATACTGTAAGGAACAATTTGTTTTACTGTTGCATAAATAAACCTGTGAAATGTTAGTATAATGGCAGGAATCAAGTTTTGGGGATTTTCTCAGACACTGGGAATGAATTATTAGAAGATTAGATGTGTAGTGGCATAAAGCATTAACAATGGCACAGCTCAGTATGCAAGGTTTAGTTCTGTCTGATTAGAAAAATTAATTTTGTTTGGTTTTTTTTTTTTTCAAAAGTGACTTTGTGTAAGCTTTCAGTTGTACCCAGCTTGCAGATAGGACAAATTGTTGGTGTCTTCAATCAGCAATATTATGCCTGAGCAATCTAGTGGCGAACAAGCAATACTAAATTTGCTCATTTGGCAAGGTAAACCAAGTTCTTGATACGCTGGTGAGGCAGATACTCATCTAGACCAAAATGCACTGTATCTACTGTGATAAAATACCAGAGAAATGTTTTGGCAGGGTGCTTCCTTTCCAGAAAAATGCTGCAAAAACATTTCACACCTAATATTGATGTCTTGCCCTATGTTTGATATTGAAGAGTCATAATGTCTGGACTCTTTAAGCACTCCTCCTCCTTGATAGATACACGATGGGGGCTCCCACTGCAAAAGGCTGGGCCCCCAGACTTGCTTTGTTGTCTCAAGTAGACGGTTACGTCTTTGGAAGAAAAACTATCCTGGAATACAAAGCAATGCCTCTTGAGTTCAGGGTCATATGAAATGTGTTTGTGTGCATGCACATACACATGCATTTACACACATACACATGTGTATATACATATGTGCCTAGAGACACAAAACAGCAAGAGGCAATACATATTCAGAAAATTGGAGTTCATTAGGGGATGTTTTTTCCCTCACATTCTGTGCAATGTGCAGGTGCTTCAGGGCTATGTGAGGTCTTTCACAGCTCTGAATCCAAACCCAGTTCCTCCTAGCATGAAGCGAAGCACTTTCCTGGCACTGCTTCCAGTTGGTCACCATACTCAGGGCTCTGCCAGGAGAAGGCTCATGGGGTGAGCCCAGCATTAGCAGCGCAAATGGGGTGATGTCCCTGTGTACGATTTGTGGAGGGGAGGGAGTTGTCGCTGTCACAGTTACATTCCTGCTTCCCCTCCAACACCCATGCTGAGGGTCTTGGTGCTCTCCCTGACCCAACCTCATCTGGTTGCTTTAAATGAAAAAACATGGCTCTAAATCTTAGCTGAATACTTCAAGATTGCACAAGCAGGGGGAAGTAACATAACTGAGGTTATGGCAGGAGCTGGAAATAGTATGGGGTTCACAGGGCTGTAAATCTACAGGAGAGTCGGAATTTAAAATAATATGATACTGAGGGAACGCAGAATCCGATGTAGCTACTTCTCATTTCTATTGATCTGAAAGAGGAACTTTACTTTATCTCAATTGCAGTGTACCTGATGGTTTAACTGTCCTTTTTTAAGACCTGTGTCTAAAACTGGAAATAACCCATCTGTTGTGTAGGTTCTTTTGTTAACTCTAAAAGTGGTGGAATTTGGGGGGGGGGGGAAATATTAAAATTGCTCCACTTATTTAGTTGAATGTTTGTCTTCATACACCAAGTAATAAGTCATAATGGAGATTTACAGAAAGTGCTTTTGTTGGCACGTATTTTATATTTGCTACTTAGGAAGATATTTTTTGTAGGAGCCACCCTCCACATAGCCTTCTTATAAATTTCAAACTACTGAAGTACCCACTGGAGATGTTGGGAGCTCTTGTAATTCTGATTCCTAGCAATCAGTTTAAACAACCTTACGAAGCTCTAAGTCTGCTTTAGAGGTATCTGATATACGCTAATGTTAACAAATGAAACTAATTCCTTTCAGAACTACAAAACAAATTGGAATTAACAGAGGGGATGATTGGTAAGAAAACAGGCAGTAAACTAAAGAAATAATAGACCACATAGAGACTGTCTCTAAATTATTTAAAAAAGGAAACATTTCAGGTATGTAGCATTGATTTAATTTATAAACAATACGATTTCATCTGAGGTTGATTATTCTTCAACTTAGTCTGAGGTTTTTACAGATATGGCAAAGACCTTCGTCATGCACTGTTGTTAATCCTATGAATACATTTTCATATCTTGATATGGTTTACCATTTAAATTACTTTCATATCAGATTTAAATAAATATGTATCTGAGATATAACCTGAAATGTTGGGAGAAATATCTAATAAAAGAGCTAATAGCCATGTGCTTTTCAGACCAAGGAGGGGGGTGTTGTGTTCCAGTTTTTCCCATTGTCTTATTTCCATTACAAACTCCTATCTCCTCAGTGTATTTTTCTGCTCAGTTAGGTGATCATTTCAGTACAAATTACCGAGGAAACATTTCAAATTACAGTGTTACCGCTAAGAGAACTGGGAAAATAGAATTTGTTTCTTTATGAAGTGAAGGTGTTTCACGCTGTCTTTTCTTCTTCTGTTCCTTGTTCCTTCCCATATATTCCTTGCCCTCTGTTAGGTGTTTCTCAGAGAACAGCCACAGTATTCATGAATGTATTTCTTCTACATGAAAAACTGTTCTCTGAAAGCAGACTAAAAGATGGTGTTTATGTATTTATAAATAGGTATGTTTATGAAGTATTTTGGTCTTGATGGGTTGAAAAGAATGCAGTGGTGAAGAGGTAAGGATTTTGCTGTTCACGAACTTGCAGACTCAAACATTCCTGAACGAAAGGGTGTGTGGAAGTAAGGTCTTTGGTTTTCAGTGCATGTTCACTGCTGACTTTGCTGTGGCCTGCACTTTTTGCATCCTATAAACCATAAATACTGGATTTTCATCAACATTCTACAATGTCTTTGCTTATAATTTGTGAATGTTTTTGTACTTTCTTTACCCATACTGTAATCCAGGTATCTGATATAAGCAGTTCAACTCTTATACTCCCCTGCTGTTGGTGTCTGTTAAGGCTGTTTTGCAGGAAGAGATATACTGTGTTAAAGGAAACAAATCCTTCCAAACCAATGCAGAATTCACTTCTGAATACATCAGGCTGGTTTAAGCTCAAGCTTCTATCTAGCTTTGGGACACCCATCAAAAGCCACAGCAGGGAACAGTGGAAGTCCTCCATTACCCACCTCAAACCTGAAGCTGGTCACTTTGGCTGACTCCATGTTGGAGGTGCCAAGCCACTGACTGCACTGGAGGTCAGGGGATTGGGATCCCTTACTGGGCAGGAGCTGCATGATGAAAACTGGTGCTGAACTTCTAAAGGTGGTAGTCTTCTAAACTGCCCTGAGAAGATTCAAAATGACAGTCCTGCTTAGACTAAACATTTTTCCTAACTCTGTATGTCAGAGGAGTGTGGTTAATTGTGGACTCAGTGCCCACTTCTGTTGCTGGCACTGGATGGGACCCTGTGTAAGTTATTTAGGTTTCTGTTGTTGTTTTTCCTGTAAACAACATTGCTGGTGCTTGATGCAGGCATTGTGAGGGGAAACTCATGAGGAACAAGGGAATTCATACTGCAGCCAAGCTTAGCAGCTTGGTGATAGATGACACTTCACGCTAGATATAACACTAGAGGCATTACAAGGCATTACAAGGCATTACAAAAAAGCATCTTCTGCTCCCCAGAAGATTATTGCATTAACTGGCTGAAGGGTCCTTGGGTTTGGTGCAAGCTGTCTGGCTACAGACATACTTTGTGCAGATGTAGCACTTCTGTGGGGGGCATTGGTCTGAAAAGACTAGGTGCGTCTTGCAGTGACAAATGGTCTTGAGGCCTGAGCCAAAGCCTATTGAAGTCATTGGGAAAAACTCTTTGGCTTCAAAGGGTTTTGGATTAAGGCCATAAGAAACAGTCATCTTGTTCTTTTAGATAAACACTCTCCAACTTGTAATCATGGTATTATTAAAGCAGGGTTTTAAAACTCTTTTTTTCTTTAATAGCTCCTGTAACACAGAACGAACATTGTATTCTTCTCTGAATAACTTAAAAAGCTGATTTTTTTTTTTTTAACATGGCAGTGTGACATTATAACACCTTAAATTGTTTTGTGCATACCAACAAGTATTCATGGTACATACTGTAATTTCTTGTAATCGTTCTGTTTGCTAGCTTATGCCCTTGGGAAAAATATTTGCCAAAATAACATGCATGAAAACCTCTTTTTATTTTCTCCATGGCTTTGCTTGGAAATCAGCATACATCTTTGCAATAATCTGCTTTTAATAAGTGGGAGTTAATATACCTACTTTGTTCATGCATTTTTTAAGTGTGCTAACATATAAGGGTCTTTAGGGGGAGGGGAACAAAGAGTTCGAATCTCACCATTATGTAAAGGGTCCACCTCCAACCCGAGTTGCAGATCTGACAGTGTGTATGAGCAAGGGAGAGAGTGAGTTCATAACAATAATTTTGTGCTGCCCATGGCAGCATTTACTGAGAACAGCCAATATTGCAGTGGGGTCTCCTGGCCAGGGATGTTGGGGGCCAAGCTGGAGCCACATCCCAGCGGAATTCCACCCTGGACAGCCTGGTTCCTTCCCTGGTGGCCCCCGGCACTTGGGTCTTTCTTTCATTCTTGGAAGAGAAAGATACTTAGTTTCCATCCCAGGCCACTGAGCATATCAAGGCCACTGAGGCAGCTTTGTGTGGCTCCAGCAATGGCAGTGGTGGATTCTAACATCTGCCCAAGACCACAGCAAGATATCATGAGGGGCATGGGGTACAGCCCCCATCTTGATGGACAGTGAGATTTCACCCATCCCACTCCAGAAAAAGCACCAACAATAAGAAGGCGCTTGTCTTCAACCTGTGGATCTGCTTTGACAGCAAGTTGATTAAAACAGGCTTTCAGGTGGGGGTAGTGTTTCCTCTCTCCACGACCAAAACTCAGCCCTGCAGACCTCCTCCTGCTCCTAAAGCACTTCTGCTTCTGGCCAGCTCCTGAAAATGGAGAGATGCAGCATAGTGATGGGAAAAACCTTTTTGGAGTCCCAGAAGGGAATTTTTGCAAGTCCAGTGCAGATTTTAGATGAATTGATTTTGTTATAAAAATCAATTTACATGTTCTGTGTTCTTTATGTGGATTTAATACATACAACCAAACCAAATCAATTTGGTTATAATGTAACTTCCACATTTATCTTATTGCTTTGGTTTCACTTGCAGGTTTTCAAGACATGGTTATCAATGTCGTTTCAGTACATGCTGTACCTAGTATTTTTCCCCATGTATTTTTTTCCTGTGAATACTGCATTGCAAGTAAAAAACTTATTTTTCTGCTAAACATTGTAACATTGTGTCAAAATAATTAAGGTGTGGTATTTTCCTAGGGAAGTCCTTAGTCTGAATTGTTCCAAGGCAATGCTAGACCTGATTCTTGAAGAGTTTTGAAGTTCCACTTAAACCAGAATAATTTTAAACTTCACCTCGAAGTGAATTACACATATTTTGAATTCTTATCTGCCTAGATTCCTGCTGTACACACATGCATGTCCATACCTTTGTACTCTTACAGAGGCTGAGCATACTATTGAATGAACAAGTACTGGAAAAACTGGCCAATATTTCCCAGTGTTTTAGAAGCTGTGTTAAACAAACTGACCCTCCTTCTCACATAACAGTTTGCTGTTTTGGCAAAGGGTGCACTTTCAGCACTTTTAAAAAGGGATTTTAAAAATAATGCTTTTGAAATTTTATTTTAAAATAAAATGAATTCTCAAAAAAGATTTGAGGAAAATATACTTGAGCGGTAGTCCCACTGTTTCATGGATGGAATCCAACAAGCTACTGGCAAAGAATTTCTTGTGTTTTTTGGAACCAGGAAGATGTTTTACCTGACATTAAAAATCCTTGCAAAGGAAGGAAATTGTAAATTATGAACTTGGTCTTTTGCTTTTATGTATCATAACATCTCTTTCCAGGATAGTTTTCTGAACTGATGTCAATTAGAAAGTACAAATTCACCCAGCACGTTTAAGAACCAACCTCAAGGATTTTTTTCTTTTCTGTTACATTCTTTTGCTTATGCCACAGTCCCATCCTTGCAAGGAGATCCCAGCCCCATTTGAAAGATGGAGAAGTAGCAGTCAACTGAGCTTATAAACTCTGCCATACCTCTACTGGTTTTGCTGAGCTCAATGAGGGGTGCAATATCACCACTTATTTGGAGTGAATCCTGACTGTCACATGGTTTGGTCAATCTAGATATAATCTAAAAATCTTCCACTTTGGAATGCTGACTTTCCTTTAGAATAGAACATAGTAGAGACAAACAAGGCTTATTAATTTTATTGAGGCTCAAAGCCTAGCTAACAATGAAAATCAAATAAAAAATTCAGTGTAATACTGGCTTCCTCTTGGTATCTGACCTTGGTCCCTTCTTTGTCTTGACTTTCACTTCTAACTCAACACATATTCACATCCACATGTGCACACATGCACACGCACACACACACACAAAGGGAATTGAACAGCAGTACTTCAAAATAAATCTTCTCTAAGAGCCCATGGTAATCAAGACATCTTACATTTCAGGTCTATGATGTCCAGGTTTTATAGAACTCTTCTTAGGTAACAGAAGTACAGTTTTCAGTTTATGCTAAGTGGGGAAAAAATGTCATATCACAAATAAAATAACACCAAAGGATGCCATAGAACACTCTTTCAAGAGACTGAAGTTTTCTATATAATCAGTTATCCTTACTGCACCACCAAACCCATCTGTAGGTCTCACTTCACGGGGATTCTTTTTTATGGGGTTTTCTTTTGCTATTCTTTTGTGTGTAAGCCCAGCTCTGGTAAGACTTGGAAGTATATGTTTAAAATAAAGGACAGAAATAATTCTTGGGGATATTGTGACTAATCCTGAACACAGACTTCAAAAATGAGGGCTCTATTGAGAAAGCACAGTGTCATAAGAGTCATGTTTATGAAATTCATTTTCTCCATTACCTTGCAGTTTTACTGAATATGTTCCTATTTCTGCCAGTGTAGAAACCAGGTCTCATTAAAACTAATGGTCATGCTCTCTTGTTCTTTCCTGCTTATTGTGGCATAGGTGACAGCACGGACTGGTGGTCATTTAAGCAGACTGAGGGAAACTGAGATGTACAATTAGAGACGTTTTATTTTTTCTGTTCGAATCACTAGAAGATGTGAATAAGGTATATTTGAACCATATGTGTAGCTTTGACCTGAAGAGAGAAGGCATTTTGCCTTTCAAATCAAGTAGGTGTGTGGGTGTCTTTAAATAATTACTTCTGAAATGTGGAGTTTCAGTGAAACTGGTTTTCCATGGAAATACAGAGATGTTTTGAATATTGTTATGTTTACAGTAGGTAGATTTTTGCAAATGTACTTTGAATACAACAGTAATAAGTAACTATAGAAGCAATGAGAATGTGGTTACATGTGATTATAGAAATCATAAATCACAGAAAGACTCCCAAGAAATACTCTTTTTGCAAAAGTGAGATGGGACATCAGAGATACATAATGAGATGTTTAATTGCCAGACTTTTGACATTCAGTTTACATATGTGCTTTCATATCATTGAGTATTTATAAACTTCTGATGTATTGTGTTCAGTAACAAGATAAAACCACGAATACAGTTGTGCATCAGCACACCTTGATTTACCAGTAGGCCCTCAATAAATATTCTAATAGACCAAAGTTTGTGCATTTTTCTCAGGAGTATGAATCTATTACTATTGACAGTTAGACTAAATGATCTTGGATGTCTTTTCCAACCTTAATGATTCTATGTTCTATGATTACGAGTAATTCTGGAACTAGACACAGCTGTAAAACAAAGATAGACAAATAAATAAATAAATAAATGCTGTCAGTTAATTTTATAATCTTAAAAAAAGGCCACTTGTAGCCTCTAGGGTTTAATAAAATGAAGGGCACTGAATGAAGCAGATGCTTCTTGCAATATCCCAGAGAGCTATGATAGTCAGACAGATTTGCCCATATGCTTCATTTCACACATTCTCAAAGGTTTTTATTGATTTGGTTAAAGTGTTGCATGAGCACAGCATTGCCAACAGCAGAGTATTAAGATGTGTTACCCGTGATGGCACTGTAGCTATGAGTTTATTTGGAATCCTTTGTTATGCAACAAAACATCTTGTGTTGACAGCCTTATGGAAAACTAGGTAATTGAGTTGGTCGTTTACTGCCTAGTTCATCTCCTGTAAAATGAAGCTCTGTACTTGGGTATTACATTTATTTGAGCAGTAATTTTGATCTACCGAGTCACCAGTCTTCCAAGCTTCCACCTTTGCACCTTGTCCCTCATGCTGGTGACAGTGCTACCGCTATTGCAGATGGCACTTTTGTACATGTTTGCCTTTATTCTTACTCCCATAGATTTCATCTGCAACTGTGCAGGTATTTTTTAATCCACATATTAATCCATTAGGCTTGGTGTTTCTTATGCAGTTTTTCTTGTCTCTCAAGTAGATTTCCTTATAAGGCATTGTTTTTATCGTGTCCTTCTGTTTAAGTAAAGGATTTGTGTTTCTGCATCTTGATGATATATTTTTTTCTTAAGTGACAAAGGACTGTTAAGCAGTTTCAGCACAGATGGCAAGTATAACTAGAAGACAATGAAAACTAATCCAAAAGAAAATACAGAGAAAACAATAGCTATTTTCCTGTACAGTTTATGTCTGTAGATTTTGTTATTTATAAATTCTACTGCCCTTGTGGCATTTTCAGATTCGCTTCTGCATCTTGGTGCAGGTCTGTTGTGTTGCTGAAGTACTGTGGAACAAGTGGAATATGCTGCTGTTTCCTATGTATTCACATCCATTTTAGTTTTAGAAAGGTTACTCATAACTACATGTTACTGAACTACATTTACATCAGAGGTAAGTGTATGATGCTCCTTTTTTCCAACATAACAATTAAATACCAATAATGACCCTAGTGACACTTAACTGTTGCAGAGAAACATTCCCCTTCGAATTATCATGGACAGAAACAGTAAAGGTGTGGTGCTTGCCACTTTCCAGAGACTCAGACTTTAATAAATACCTACATCTATATATTACACCAAACCAAACTTCCAAATAAGTAGATATTGACTCATCACTGTTCACTGCAAGTCCAAGTATTTTTCATGCCGACATTCACAAAGCTTTTATTTTTCCCATTTTCAATAATTCTCTAGGGAAGGACAAATGTAGGAACTGAACAAGCTTCTTTTTCTTTTAGGCTCCATTAATTCATAGTTTTGCTTCCCTCCACCCTTGAAAAAGCAAGTAAATATTTATTTTGGAGCAAAATAAAGACAGTTCCTGTACCAAACTTTTTTTTTTCCCCCTGGTGTGAAGGGTCAGGGGCAGCTATGTTGCCTTCTTTGGGTTTTGGTCTGGGGTCGTAAAATACTCATTTTGTAGACCTTTGCCTTGTCAAGTAAATGAAAACCAGCTAAGA
The DNA here is from genome assembly GCA_020800305.1 of Porphyrio hochstetteri. Lineage (NCBI taxonomy): Eukaryota > Metazoa > Chordata > Aves > Gruiformes > Rallidae > Porphyrio > Porphyrio hochstetteri. Next base: position 51,473,266 of record CM036938.1, on the reverse strand, counting down.
AAAACAAACCACTTAAGACTGTGCTGTTTGGACTCTGTACATTAGTATTTCGTGCTCTCAGTTGTTGACCATGAAATGTCTGCTCATGTGTAGCAAAACAAGTGCACAGAAGAATAAGCACCCTTTTTCCCTAAGCCTTTCTACAATGAGGATACATTAATGAGTCCACTCCAACCAAGAAAGCTCATTGGTTTTGTCATAAGAAAGTCTTTGTCAAAAACTCTGAGACTTCCCTGAAATTTCAAAGAACAGCTGAAAGAAAATTTTAAACTCATAGCTAAAACCTTATTGAAGTCTAAGAATTAGCTTGCATATTAAGTTTAAATACAGTTAGTATGGCTCTAGGGTATTTTATTTTGCATTCTTTTTTCTGTTTGTTCAGTAAATGTGCAGAAAATAGCATTGCCTTCCACATGGCTAACCTTAGCAAACATTATCAATAAAACACTCCATGCAAAAAGTGCTCTAATATTATATTTGCAGTTACAGCTTTAAACCTGCATATTGTATACATGCTTTTTTTTTAATGTTGAAAGGGTGAGTGATGTCTATATTTGTTGCACTGGTTTCCAACATTTCACTATGGCATTTCATTCTCAGCACTTGTTTGTGGTTTTGAAAAATTTTTGTAAAATTTTTACAATCTTGACCTTTCAGATTTACATTTTCCATTTTATTCTGTGCTGTAAAAAAATAGCAGGTGCTAGAGAAAACAGACAGGTAGAGACAAATTCCTAAACTAATCATAGTAGTGGTCACCATGGTAAATAGATAGTACCTCTAAATGTTTGAGGTTTTAGTAGGAAGACTAACACAAGAAGCCTCCTCCTGGAGTTCAAACTTTGTGCTTTGTTTTGAAATAATTTAAAACTTCATATGAATTCCAGTATGAAAAGTTATGGGCTTTTTTATTCGTAGTTTTCTGTTTCTGATGACTACCTCAGATGAGTAGATTGAATATTCAGCCTGTTTCCTGTGGTTACTATCATTGCACTAAAGACTTGTAAATATCTGTATGTTTATAGAAAATTGGCAGCTTCCATATTAGATCAGAGCTAGTTTCTTTCTTTTACCTTCACATTCCAAAAGATAGGATTTTGCCAGGAGACCAACCTGTGGTTACAGAATGTAGCTTCCAATGTGTTTGTTTCCCAAAAGTATAGTTTAATAACTATTTGAAATAAGTTTAATGTTTATATTTTCATGTTTGGTGTTACTCTTTTCAGTATGAAGATGTCATGGTTT